>SSNS01000196.1:664940-697440 GCA_006937985.1 Aphyosemion australe | reverse complement strand
GTGCGTGCGTGTGTGTGTGTGTGTGTGTGTGTGTGATGCAAATTCACCCACCATGTCTTGACACCAACAAGACCATGAAATAGTACCAACAGGTTAGAAGAGCAGGAAGCAGCTCCATGGCCAACTGGGGGCTTTAAGCACAAACACAATGACTTCATCCTGACAGGAAGTCCGTCTCAGACGAAAACACACACCAGATTGCAGCAAGCTTCTTGTTTTCAGCTCGTCTTCTTTAGGTTGACCACATGTAGTAAAGACGCTTTTTTTCACGGCGTTCACAAAAAGTGATTTCCTGGCTTTTTAGACTTCCCGTTTTTCAAGAGTTTCCGTTGCTAGTCAGAAGTCTGCTAAATCTCCTCGGTGTAAATGAAATCAGATTTAAAGACGCATTTTCCTGGTGTCTGTACCAACTTTTTACAGCATGTTAAAAGTTTCAAAGACACAACTCTCAATAGAGACAATGAGATATCTGATGATCGGCTCTTTCAAAACCAGATATCATCCTCATACTTGGACACAACTCTGACTCCCTGTCATACTTTCTCTTTCTAATAAAATCCTAATCAAACTCATTGATATCCCTGTAAACAGGAGCTTTTACCTGATGCTGTCGCTCCACCCTGATGCCGATGCGTTTCTCTCTTGACCAGAAGACGGAATGAAGAGATTTGAGGAAATTTGAAGCATGATGTCACGTACTGTACCGAGTTTCAGGAAATCAGGACTTCTTTTTCTTTCTTTCATTTTCACTCATGTTTATGTCACAAGATTAGTAACAAAGATTATTCTGTATGTAGTTTTTTCTGGTTTAAGCTCAATAAATGTTATTTGTGGTGAGTATTATACAAATACAGTGGGGCAAAAAAGCATTTAGCAGCCACCGATTCTGCAACTTGTCCCACTTATAAAGATGAGAGGTCTGTAATTTTCATCATAGGTGCGCTTCACCTGTGAGGGAATGTAAAAAATACAGGAAACCACATTGGATGACTTTTAAAGAGTGTCTTTTGTATAATGGTGCAGAAAACACATATTTGGTCAAGAGCAACTTTTCACCTCAATACTTTGTAAAGTAGCCTTGACTGGCAATGACAGAGGTCAAATGTTTCCTATAGGACTTCACCAGGTTTGAACACACTGTAGCCGGTATTTTGGCCCATTCCTCCATGCAGATCTTCTCTAGGGCTGTGATGAGTTAGGGCTGCCGCTAGGCAAGACGAACCTTGAAATGCTTTTTACTTAGCAACTCCTTTGTTGCCCAGGTCGTGTGTTTGAGATCATTGTCATGCTGGAAGATCCAGCCACGTTTCATCTTCAGTGCTGTCACTGATGGAAAATCCCTCAATGCATGGCCCCATTCTTCTTTACAGATCAGTCGTCCTGTCCCCTTTGCAGAAAAGCAGCTCCAAAGCATGAGGTTCCCACCCCATGCTTCACAGTGGGTATGGTGCTCTTGGGATGTAACTCAGCAATCTTCCACCTACAAACACAGAGAGTGGTGTTTTTACCAAAGAGTTTTATTTTGGTCTCATCTGACCACATGACATTCTCCCAATCCTCCTCTAGATCCTCCAGACGGTCTCTGGAAAACTTTAGACGAGCCTGGACATGTGTTTGCTTTAGCAGCAGATTTTTAGAGCATTGCAGGATTTTAACCCGTGGTGACGTAGTGTGTTAGTAATAGTAACTGTCAGACCGCCCCAGGGCGGCTGTAGCTACATAGTAGATTACCATCCCTGGCAGTGTGTGAATGCGCGAGTGCGTGAATAATGGAAAGCCTTATGCTCCAACCCGAGCCCTCAGGTCCACCAACCAGAACCTTCTAGAAGTTCCAAAGACCAGATATAAAAGTCGAGGTGATCGATCTTTCCAGGCTGTTGCACCCCGACTTTGGAATGAACTTCCTTTATCCCTACGTGTTACTGACAGTCTGGACACCTTTAGAAAGCAGCTGAAGACCCTTTTGTTTAAAACTGCTTTTACTTAAATCTTTTATGTTTTATTCGTTTTTTCTAACTTGTATTTATAATAATCTTTCATTTGTTTTATCATTTTTATAATTTTATGACTTTCTGTTTTCTGATTTTTAATGATTTTATGATATTCTGTTGTTTTGTTTTAAGATCATTTTATGATGACTATCTTGTGTTTTGTTGATCTTTGTGAAGCACTTTGTGATTCTTTTTCTGTGATAAGTGCTCTACAAATAAAATTTACTTACTTTTGAGTGCCTAGAAAAGCGCTATATAAATTTAATCCATTATTATTAATAATAATAACCGTTGCTACTGCGGTCCCAGCTCTCTTTAGGTCATTGACCAGTTCCCCCAGTGTTGTTCTGGGCTGTTTCTTCTGTTTCTCAAGATCATTTGCACACTTGTGTACTACGCAGTCGAAGCCTTACTGCGCACTTCCTCTAAGCGCACTTCACAGAAATCAGACATAATAGAAATATGACTTAATGAATTTTATATTTTAATAAAAACAAGTTTGATTGCTCATTTGAATTTATTTCACTCTCTCCATCTCTAGCTCACACACACACACACACACACACACACATAGACACGAGTAGGTGTTCTTGATGTGAAGCATAAATAATAAATAATAAAGCATAAATAATAAATAATATATAAAAACAATTCACAGACACGCTTGAGGCTGTACTTGATTCCTTCCATTCTTTTTTATTCAAATGAATAAAATGAACAGATTAACTGGCACAACTTTTGTTCTCAAAAAGCCAGTTCCCTGACCGGGAATCGAACCCGGGCCGCGGCGGTGAGAGCGCCGAATCCTAACCACTAGACCACCAGGGAAGGATACGTTCCTCACTTCACTTATGAAGGAGAATCTCTCTACAATTCGTTTTGTTCATATATTTTCAGTGATGTTTATCAATGAAGTGCAACAGAAAGTGTATTCACTTTCTTAAGTTTCCGCACGCTTGTAGAACTGAAACCACTTACTAGTAAAACACAAACCTCTGCGGGCTGTTGTCCAGTTAGTTAACATTTTTGTTGTTAAAGGTAATCTACGGTGTTCTGGTCACGTTTGCTCTGTCTTTTACGGCGTTCTAACTTGCTACGTGCCAAATTTTCCCAACATTTCTTAACTGGACGGATTGAAGAAGCGATAAGTTTTGTCCCTTTTGGCTTGCTGTACCTGAAGGCTGTAGTAGTGCGTTTCCTTCTTACCAGCAGGGGGCAGCAATTACATCCTTCCTAGTCGGATCATTGAAGAACGACTCAAGTTACTTTTTCACGGACTATCGTTCATCTTCGTCCTCCGCCACATTACTCGAGCTTGCTCGGTAAATTAGTCTTTCTGAAGAGCTGCTAACGCTTGTTTTGAACAAAGAGTCGTGAGTGGAATCCATAGTTTCGTTTTGACGAAATCATCTCAATTCATCTCTGCCTCCACGCGACAGAAGGAAGAGCAAAAAGGTATTCAGCTAATATGGGCATTAAACGGATTAGCAGCTAATGTTAATGATACTTTGTCCTTTTTTCTGACGCAGAATGTCCAAAGACACGCTCAGGTGCAATAAAACAGACATTGTCATGGTTTTATGTGGAGACTACAGACTTGTCCTCAACAAAGTTGTGGAGAAGAAGCTGATAACTCAGCGGGAGTACAACAATCTGAAAAGCATCACAAAGGAGGATGTGGAGGGACACGTCGTTGAGCTGGTGGATAAGATCATGAACAAAGGAGAAGACACCTGCAAAACCTTCTTGGACCTCCTGCAAACAGACGAGGGGATTAGAACGACTTTCCCTGAGTTGGAAAACATCAAACTAAAAGACACCTGCCTTTTACCAACACCTGCGCAAGAGTCCTCACTTAATGGTCACTGAGACAACTTCAGTCAAGTGTTTCACATTCAAACATGTTCATGTGTTTTAATGTGTCTGTTTCACTCAGGTGATATGCCGGAGGCTAAGAGGCGTAAACAGGTGACAGTTTTATGTGGTCAGACATGTTTCACACAGAGTTGTTAAAGATACTACTCATTATTAGACTATAATAACACACACAGCCTCACATTTGACCTCTAATACACCATTAATTAAAGCTGCCATGATCAGTAATGCTGCCCCTGATGTGTCACTCTTTCAGGAGGAGCTGTACGAACTGAAAAGCCAGCCCGTGGGCCTCTGCATGATCATAAACAATGAGAACTTTTCAGACGGCACATCAAGAAGGGGAACAGACAAAGATGCTCGTAGGTGTTATTTTATTCTTTACACAGGTACAAGTCTCAGTGAGATTAAGATCCATTATCTGAGTCACGTGGTCAAGAACATAAAATACATTAAATAAAGCAGCAATCGACTTTCTGAATCCTTCAAGACCTTTTAAAGCTTATTTGAAAGCCTTTCTTTCCCAATTCAGTTTTGACTCTGAGGTTTTAAAACTTCATGAGGGCATATGATGATGTACTTTTTGTTTTATTTGCACATAAAAACTCACAGTTAAGCCACCAGTACAAGCAGAGATTGGTACGGAAGCGTATTACCGTCAGAGCAGGGGGGAAATATTGGAGCAGTATCTCGTAATAACAAGAAAGTTTCTATAACGACATATAAAAGTTGTTTTAATGAGAACGTTTATCTAAACATTGTGTTTAATATTCTTTAACAATGAGATGGGTCATGGTAAAACACCGACATCCTGCAGGAGGTTTGATTCTCGTTCAAAATAAAGAAAGGGAGATAGCGTCAGAGAGAGCCCCTTTGTGCCACACACACACACACACACACACACACACCACCCACATGTGTGTCCTGTCCACACGGTACTAGTTGAGGCGCAGCTTTCAAAGTAAAAGTTGACTTCCTGTTTGTGCTTTTTTCACATTTAATAACTTTGAAACTTTTTTACATTAATAAAATGATTTACAGAACATGTATGTCCTGATATTACATTAGACGTGTTCCCTTTGTGTGGGGGATCTGGGGGTGTTTTTGGTGCTTTGCACCTGTTGCACTTAAACCTCTCAGCATGAAAATCCATCTGTCTGTTGCCTTGGTGGAGGCTGCAGAGAATAGCGCTAGCAAGTGTAATTTGTTGATTTATGCATTGTTGTTCTTTTTTTGTTTATTTTTTTCTCGCACTGACGGCAAAACGCTTCCATAGATTACATTAGTACCTACACTGTGTATATAGTAGCTGCTTCTATAATTATTGCCACTTTTTATATTAATTATTTTATCATGAGTATATTATTATTTCTATATTTGCTTATCTCTTGTTTTTTTATCTTTTTGCACCAAGTACCGCAGCAATTTCCTAATGTTGTGATTTCACACACATCTGGCAATAAAACCCTCCTGATTCTGACAAAAGAAATTCAAAACTTTAGCTGGTTGGACCTGATTTGTAGCTTTTGTATCATCTACATATAGAGTGGAACAATTCATAAATTACCACAAAGATTATTTACAAAGAGCAAGAGCGTGGTTTGTTTTTAGGGTTGCTGGGGACAATCACCATAAACCTGAGTACTGGGGACAAGTATTAATTATTCAGATATAAGTATTCATTCATTTGTTTCATTACAAAACAATACCGTTGTTGAAAATCACATCTTTATTCAATGGAAGTTAAAAGAACGGACTCAAACCTGAAAACCTCTGAGGGAAAATAATACGTAGCTTACCCGCTTCAGTCCAGTCCACACTGTCACCACCACAGCACACAGTAGGCTACTACTAATATTCAGCCCACAGGAACTCCTTTTGCATGCAGTTTGTTGGTTGTTTCATTTCCTTTTTCATTATTTTCCAACAGAAAGCCTGGCAGAAGTATTCAGCTGGTTGGGCTTCAGAGTGCTGATGTGTAAAGACCAAACCAGGGAGCAGATGGTTCACACGATAGAGTGCTTAGCTTCTCTTAGCGATGGCGCTCAGCTGCAGGGGTTAAACGTTCAGGAGTGGTCCGGCAGGAGTTTCGCTGCTCCTCAGCAGGTTCTACGACATGGCGATGCCTTCTTCTGCTGCATTCTGAGTCATGGAGAAAAGGGGGCGGTCTGGGGTACTGACCGGAAACCTCTCGCCATTAAAGAAATTACAAGAACTTTCAAGGCCACTGAACAGTCAGCTCTCACTGGCAAGCCCAAAGTGTTCCTGATCCAGGCCTGCCAAGGAGGTCTGACACAGAGAGGGGTGGAGATGGATGGCAGTTTACCTTCCATCCCAGAAGAAGCTGATGTTCTTGTTGCTGCTGCCACTGTTGAAGACCACCAAGCATTTAGACACACAAAAAACGGGAGCTGGTTTGTCCAGTCTGTGTGTCAGCAGCTCAAGGAGCGCTGTCTCAGGTACAAAGCATTATCCAGGTCTCTCCACCGGACGCGTAAGCGTCTGCGAAGCGTTAATGCAGCACTGAGCTGCTGTCATAGTGGATGGGAGCGTTTCAAGCGTGTTTTTGGACACGTCCCAGAAGCGTAGGGACGCATCACTCCGCTAGACTTATGATTCAAGTCTATTTTTTATGCGCTAAGCATCCAGAATGTGTCATGCTCAGCTGTTCAGATCGGGCCAGACAGGAAGTCAAACATGAAAGTAGTGTAAAGCATCCAGAAACTTTCAAAATAAAAGTCATGTTCAGATTTCTAGTTGTTTGACTAGAAAAACCTGTGAACCCTCCGTAGCCTAGGTAAACAGAACAGGGAGTAAACTACAGACCTTTTTGGATACATGCTGCCATCTTTCTCCTTGCTTGTTATCACATGAACTGCTGAAATCAAGCGAGGTCCTGCAATTCTCCGGTCATGTTTTAACCTCACGGCACCGGCTGAATGTAGAACGCTTTCCCTGTCGTTTTGCATCTGAAACGCTCCCTGTGTGACGGGCGCTCACGTGTGAAACGCTGCTTACACATCCAGTGGAAGGCCAGAGTTAGCTGTAAAGAACCTATAACATTTCCTCTGTTTCTGATTTTCTGGCCTCTGATGATCGGTGCTGTGGTGCTGATGTCCCGTATACATGTGATTTTAGTGGTGAGGACTTCACCTCCATCCTCCACTATGTGAATGATGACGTAGGACAGAAGGAGGGCTCCAGTCTACCTGGAACAGCAAAGCAGATGCCTGAAGTGAGGTTCACGCTGACAAAGAGACTTGTCCTGTCGCCACAGCACGTGTGAATCCTAACCATCGACAGTCTTACAATCACTGCATGAATTACGAAGATATTAAGCTTTTCTGAATGTTTGTAGTTAAGAAAATATATTTTCTTATTATAGTTTTTGTTAAATTACAACATTTTACTGTAATTGTGAACACTTGAAAACAGTAAAGTGGATCCAAAAACAAGCCTGACATTAAGTTTACAGTTTTTATGATTGTTTACACTCTAAAATAAAAATGATCTCACAGTTAGCAACACAAGGAGCAGAACAACCCCTGCAGATTGGCACATTACACAGAATGCTTGACACGTTACGTAACACATTACACACTGATTTACACAACTACATACACACTCCCACACCTCAGACACACATCAGTTATCGTCAAAATGAACCTGGCCTGATAATGATCACACTCATAAAGTGCATAATCACACCAACCAGGTGTGGAAACGCACGCTAAACTCCAAGACTTGTCAGAGTTGGCGGCCCTGCTATTGTAACTGTGGTTCCCTCTTCTCCTCCATAGGAAAACACTCCAGAGTATTTCAGCTTCGTTGAGATAAAAGGCTAAAACGTCATCTTAAATGGTTTAGAACCAAAGTGTAGTTCCAGCTTGTCGCCACTGGAGGGCGTCAGATTTCCTCTTCACTCGTGAAGTCAATTAAAAACTGAAGTTTACGCTAGGTGTTTTCTATACAGTCTGGTGTTTTCGGTAGCGCGACGCATTGGAGACGTGGCGTGAAAGCGTGAAGAGAACGTCAAGCGTATGTGTCGTCACTGCGCGAGAGTTGGCGGTCCTTTTTCTTGTGGCAGTTTTTTGTTCCGGTTTATGGCTGCGCATCTACACCCGCCTTTACGGTACTACCGCGTGGTTTCCGTGGCAACGTGGATAGTTTACTCTCTTTTTTTCTCCTTTTATATGAATAGAGCCTACTCTTAAGGGATAAGTCGACGCTGCGATCCGGAAAATTCCTAAATCAAACAAAAGTAAAAGTCTGTCGCGTTTGAGCGACAGAAAAACGTGTTAAGGTCGCTAGAAAACAGCATAATGGAGGCTAGCGATGCTAACATCAGAGCCAAATCAGAGACTGAAGAACAAAACCACGAGAAGCTAATAGCTTCTGATGAAGCCATCACATTCATGTCCTCCATCGGTAAGCTGCAAGATAAGTGTGTGTGTGTGTGTGTGTGTGTGTGTGTGTGTGTGTGTGTGTGTGTGTGTGTGTGTGTGTGTGTGTGTGTGTGTGTGTGCGCGTGTGTGTATATGTGTGTGATATAAAACACCCAGCTGCATCTAACAAACACACATTGAGTTTATGTGTATATATGAATACATATCCATATTTAGTTTTAAAAAGGAAAAGCATTAAGGTGTTTGGATTTCATAATGAACACATAAACTACTCAAAAAATAAAATAAAAAACTATTTTCTCAGAAAGGTACTGAAAACTGAGTAAATGTTTGATCACAAGTTGTATCTAAGTATGCAAACTACAAACTCTGCTCTAAAAGCTGCAGCTGGGTTTCAAACCTGCAACCTTCTGCCTGCAAGGCAACAGTGCTACCACCTATGCCACCATGCAGCACCTTTATGTATTTATGTCACATGTTTTCTTGATAATCTAAAACATTCCTTTCAAGTAAGAGCATTATCACTGTGAAGAAGAGCCATTGGTAGTGATGGTGGTATAAAGATTTATCTCTCAAACCGTATCTATAGCTGACTCGTGTTTACCCTGTGTCCTTCCACCAGAGCCTGCGGAGCTGCAGAGATGTATGTTTTCAGAGTCTCTGGTGGTGATGTCAGAGAGCAGCAAAGACCTGGGGACCTTCAGTGTGGCTGTGGAGTTTTCCCACCGAGCCCAGCAGCCCTGCATGCTGCTGCAGGCTCAAAGCCAGGGAGTCATCGACGGCTCCCCGTGTGGGACAACAGTCACAGGTGAGGACGAGGTCATCACTGATTTACACTCACAGGTGTATTAGAGTGAACCTCCTCATGTCATATCTTCTGCTGTGTCTGATTATGTAAGCCTACATAAGTGTTGAACTGGAAGTGCTGGAGGAGGACTACCATGAGTATGTTGAGGTGAGTCACATGACAATCATTTTACGTCACTAACAGTAAGAAACTAGCATGCTTACCACAAACACCCCAACAACCGCTTTTTCAAAACCACTCCTCCAGCTGGAGGGCCACCGTGTGGACAAGAAATGTCACCTGGTGCAGCGTGATGAGCAGATGGTGATCAGCACAGTTACCACTGTTGGACAGGTAAGAGGTGATCACTACAGTTCAGAGGACTGTTGTCTGGGATGTCAACAACCCAACTATTGTGGTGTTATGTGTTGTTGCTTTTTGTGTCTACATGTGCGTAAAGGAGGAGACAAAGGAGAGTGTCTCTTATCCCATGTCTGTCCTGAGGGGGCTGGTCACTGAGGGTTCCAGTCTGCTGATGATGCGTCTGATCGCTCTAAGCAAGAAACTTCCCAAGAACATGACCTTCATCTCTTTGGACCAGCGATTACAGACCAGCCACACCACTTTTGTGAGTTTAGGTCCTCCAGAATCATCGCTGACTTTCTGAATAATAAACTAATTATTTTCCTGGTGTGTGGTCAGAATGAGCTGGGTTTAAAGCAGCTGGAGGTTGGTGGTGAAGTCCTGGAGGGGTTTGGAGTTCAGAGGACTGTTCACTGTGGGGAGGACACCCCTGCTGTCTGGCAGTGCTACCTGCTTGATGATGGGTGAGTTAATGGACTTCCAGATGTTGGGGTGAATCTCAGTGAATAGAACTGTGCACTACTGTGTTACCGTTGTATCAAAAACTAAATTTAACTGTAGCTCATCTTAAGAACTTCTTGGTGTTTTAAGACCAAACTTTAGGAAGCTACACCTAAAGGACTGAATGAAATTTAAAATGTTTAAATTCGAGCAGTGCTGAATGGGTCTGACTTGTAGAACTTAGCTAGGCCAGCGTGGCGTTTCAGATGCAAGGTTCTCACAGGTGCTTGAAATCCTTGAAAATGCTTGAGGCCTAATTTAATTTTGAACAGGAGGGATTGTGATTAAAGCTCTGTTTGGTGTATTTCTATGAGATTTTTTATGGTTCAAGAAAATGAAACGATTTTGAGCAAATATCTATTGTTCACCTACAGTATAGCCTCTTTTATAAAACAATGCCGCCAATTTGTCGCAACGCCGATGCGGCATCAGGGAGCGTTAGGTCGTTTATAAGAGCTCAGACCGTGGCGGTAATGTTGCGCAATCATGTCAGTTTTGTAAAAGATTACGCGATGGCGGCAAAAAGGAGGTATGGGGGCGGTCTCTACGCTGTCGCGAACTTCCGTGTATTTTGGACATAACTTGCTTTTTATTGCGATCGAAGCAGCGCTCTTTAAGTTTTTATTTTAACAACCAGCTACAGGTGTGTGTCCTCCACCATCTGTGAGCTGTCAGATGATCTGAGCTGCAGATCTAACGGGGAGAAGCTCCTGGAGCTCCGCATCGCTCCAGTTAATCATCTCAGCTGGTTCTGTTTAGAAAATTGAAACTTAAGCGCGTGTTTACTTTCATTTTTAATAAAGTTCCCGGGCCGGAGCGCAGCATTAATTCATCACGTGGTCATGACACCTCCCTCTGTTGCGCCAAGGCTTAATGTGCGTTTATAAGACTGGCGAAGCCGCAATATTACCGCAATATTACTACCAAGCGTGGCGGCACGAATGCCGCAAAATTCCCGCAACATGATGCCGCCATGGCGCGTTCATAAGCCCTTTTTATACGACACACCATGCAAATCAGCGCAATATTACCGCAACGTGTTTATGTGTAAATCATGAGGCCCTAGGGGTGCTCCAACAGTCCAACACTGCCCCCTAGTGTCAGTAACTGGTTACTGTAGGAACATTCTCTATAGGGCAGGGGTTCCTAATTGGGGGTCGGGACCCCCAAGGGGGTCCCCACAAGATTGTCTTTTCTGAGGTTGTAAGGTTAGCAAGATTTTATTTGTAAAATGACATTTATAAAATCCCAATAACACACCCTACAGTATAATCAGAACTCCATATAAAAGTTATAACTCTGTATGTCTGTAGAAAGTTTGTAAATGATCACATTTAATGTGTTTGTGCGTATAGGAGTTGGGTTTGGGGGTCTTGGCTTGTCTTGGACACAAGAAAGGGGGTTCTGTTCTAGGGTTCCCTTGGAAATTTCAGATATTCAGAAAATACTTAAACTCGTTAATTTTCCCATGCTGATGTGTCTAAGGCATGGGAACTATAAAGTTTGAAAACAAACAAACAAAAAACAGATTTGTGCTTATACGACAACCTGGATTTAAACATTATTAAAACAGGAAGTTTAGATTTGACCCTAATCAGAGACGGTAAGAAGTGAAAGGAGAAGGAAGTGATATTAGGGACCCAACATGTCGAGTGCGTTCCTTCCCTTTAGATCACTTTGCAAAACTGTATTTATAATTTTCAGTAATTAAAATGAAGCATGTTATATTGTGTCCTTAGGCACTTGGTCAGCAGGATGCAGGTGGGATCACCTGTCACTATGAAGCTTGTGCAGCTGCCACCAAAGACAGAGAAAAGTAAATATTTTAATACAAACAGGAAAAGGTTTTGTGTTTCTAATTAAAGAAGACTTATGGATGCTGTTTGTGTGTGAATTAGGCTTAGAGAAGATCCCTCTGGCATGGGAGGAAGACTTGCAAATGGTCTCTGAGTTCTCCGACAGAAAGGTGAACAGTAATGTTATCACATGTACTTTCATTTATCCAGACTTTACTGCCTGAAAACGCTCTGAACAGAGTTAAATGTGTTTTTAATTCATTGTGACAGGAGGAGCTGAAGGCAGAGCATGCCTCATATCTGAGACAACACCCAGAGATCAGAGCCCTCCTGTCTGACTTCTTGCTGTCGTTGCTGCTGAGGAAACCAGATAATGTCTTTCAGTTTGCCAGAGAATACTTCCTTCCCTTTGCTCCTCGCCGGTCTCCAGAATCAAACCTGAATGATCAGTCACAATGAAAACTTTTCAAACAACCCTGTCATTTTAGGATTTGATGTCCAGTTATTGCTTTAATGTTCATTTCAGTTAGAGTTTAATGAAGAGTACAAGAAAACAGAAGAGCTGTGGTGGTTGGAAACCTGCTTAAAGAAATGTAATAAATGACTCTTAATCAGCATTGTTAGCTGGACTCATTCATTTCTGGGTTTGAAGCTCAAACACAACTCCCCAAACCGGAAGTGCATGGGTTCCCTTCAAAATAATGCTTGACGTGTGAAACAAAATAATAAAAAAAAACGCTACAGGTTCTAGAGCAGCTGTTAGAGCCTGGTGTGTGAGGGCGCTATGAAGGCTAAACTAATCCAAATGCAGAATAACCCTGAACAGCGAGTTTAAACTTCGCCTCAGCTTTTATTTTGTTGGGGGGGGAATAAACGTCATTTCCTCTGAAAGTGAAAGCTGGCTGACAGACGAGGGGAACGTTTGATAACTTCAACCAAACTCGAGAGAAGTTTTCCTCTGAAGTAGAACTAAAGTACCCGAGCAGCTGAGGAGACATTGCCCCCTCTGGGGTCTTGTAGCGGACTCTGACAGGTGAGTCTTTACCTTCCATCGTTCTTCAGGTCCCAGGTAGCTTCACCGTGCCAGTATTAAACCAGAGTAAAGCCATTTATAGTCGTCTTTTCGCGCCATTCAGTCATGAACAATAACGTTTTCCCCATTGAGTAAAACGTGTTCAACTTTGGGAAGAAGTATTTATTTGTTTTAAATGACGTCACCACGCACTTTGCGTGAAACTTGCCAGGAAGTCTAAAACAAGAGTGACATGTAAAACAGATTCGTTGAACATATATTAAAATATGAATCATCCATCCATTTTCATCAGTTTATCTGGGGTCGGGTCACGGGGTCAGCAGCCCTCTCCCCAGCCACTTGGGCCAGCTCCTCCGGGGGAATCCCAAGGCGTTCCCTGGCCAGCTGAGAGACATAGTTCCTCCAGCGTGTCCTGGGTCTTCCTTTGGGTCTCCTCCCGGTTGGACGTGCCCGGAAAACCTCACCAGGGAGGCGTCCAGGAGGCATCCTAACCAGATGCCCGAGCCACCTCAACTGGCTCCTCTCGATGTGGAGGAGCAGCAGGTCTACTCCGAGCCCCTCCCGGATGACCGAGCTTCTCACCCTATCTCTAAGGGAGAGCCCAGACACCCTGCAGAGAAAACTCATTTCAGCCGCTTGAGAGCTGAACCAGAAGCTTTGCCTTCTGGTTCAGCTCTCTCTTCACCACGACAGACCGGTACAACGCCCGCATCACTGTAGACGCAGCATCAATTCGTCTATCGATCTCCATCTTTCCCTCACTCGTGAACAAGACCATGAGATCCTTAAACTCCTCCACTTGGGGCAGGACCTCGTCCCTGACCTGGAGAAGGCATTCTACCCTTTTCTGACTCAAGGCCATGGTCTCGGATTTAGAGGAGCAGATTCTCATCCCAGCTGCTTCACACGCGGCTGCGAACTGCTCCAGCGAAAGCTGAAGACCAGATTCTGATGAAGCCAACAGGACCACCTTAGGCCGCCTAAACGGATCCCCTCTTAAAATATGAATCACAGTTCTAATAGAAAACAGTTTTATACCGATCAAGGTGTCGTGGATTTTAGTGATATGAACGATCATCAAACATACGCCAAAGTTTTTCCTCATTTTGGGATTAAAAAGTTTCCTGTTTGTGACATGATGACTTTAGAAGATCTATAATTATTTAGATCATTTTTCTGTGGTTGCCTCACCCATCATTCTCACCTGGCAGCTTTAATCTGAGAGTCTGCGGTGTGCTGGCGGCAGGAGATGGACCGGCTCTTGCTGTCCCGTATAGATGATAGTCTGGAGTCCTCTGAGGTGGCAGAGCTTTGCTTCCTATGTGGTGACGTTGTCAACCGGAAGCGCCTCGAGGGGGTGAGAATAGTTGAGCCCTGTCTTTGTGGCAACATGAATATTAAAACCATCAGTTACAGGAAACAACCTGTCTGTTCCAGTTGTTTTGGTCAACATGCCTAATGTAGGAGTGTGTCTTGTAAATGTGCTCTTACAGATTGTGGATGCAAAGGGGCTGTTCATGAGACTGGAGGAGAAAGGTCTACTGGACAACCCTTCGTTCCTCTCTCAGTTGCTCCAAACTATCCATCGAGCGGACCTCACCCATCTGCTGGAGACCACCTGCAGAGAACAGGAGGAAACAGATGCTAGTCCCATCCTCTCTCAGTACAGGTAAAAACGAAACCGCAGCAAGATTCAGAAGAACCAGAACAAACCCAGGAGCTTGGTCCTAAACGAGAGTAGAAGATGTAATCTAACACGTCTGAGGTTTTACTCGACCTTTTGGATGGGAGGTAAATCATCTCCAAGCAACAAGAGAAGAAGTTCAGTTGCTTTCTGGATTTGATTTATTTTGAACTCTTCTAGTTGCCGTTCCCTGGATGAATGAGAATCTACAGCCACTGATTATTTTGTGGATTCAGTGACCATTTCTGCTTTTGATCTACATTTGTAACACAGAGTAAATGGCCTGTGTTTGATATAGTACCTTAGATAGTCCTAGAACCCCCCAAGGTGCTTTACAACACAGTCACACACACACATTCACACGTGATGAGCTACAATGTAGCCACAGCTGCCTTGGGGTGCACTGACAGAAGCAAGGCTGCCGAACACAGGCGCCTCCGACCACCACCAGCAGGCAAGGCGGGTTAAGTGTTTTGCCCAATGACTGCAACAGATGGGGCTCGAACCTGCAACCCTTCGTTGACGGCACTTAAGTCCTCTGTCATCGTCGCCCTGAACATGTGTATGATTATTCTGCTATTGATGTAAAATAGAAAATCATTCTTTCTGAGTTGACATCAGTGTTGAACAAACATCAACTTCCACCAACTGGTCACTTTCTGCTCGGACCAGGTTGGATCCGTTCTTTCCTTTTCATGATCAGGCCGTTGGGTCCAGTGAACTTGGGTTGTAGCCAGGAACAAGGGGGTGTTTTTTTACTTTATACGTTTCTGTCTAGTTATCATGGAAGCAGAGTCAAGAAAGCCTGGGATGTGTTAATGTCTGAATGATGAAACCATTCTGGTAACTGAATGGATTTTGTCGGACTTTGTGGTTCATAGTTATTTTATCTCCCTTCGTCTCATAGTCGTGTTTAACTTTGTCTCTCTGGTAGGGTGATGCTGTACACCATACATGAGGATATGACTAACGAGAATCTGGACAAGATGAAGTATCTGTTGAACGACAAGCTGAGCAAAAGACAGCTGGAGATGAGCAGTGTGAGAACACACACACACACACACACACACACACACGCGAGAAGTAATGACATTTTCTCATTTAGTTTTTTCATTAGCATCGTTAGTGTCTAGTCACCGGTGGGACATTGCTCTTTCTCTTATTTAATCAAATTTGAGTTTATAGAATATTTTCCAAAGCTTCAAATAAAAACTGGTTTCAAATAACTAAAAACGACTTCGCTTGATAGGAATTTGCCGATCGTGTGTTTTTCATGGAAATCGGCCGATTTTGATCAGTGGCCGATCAATCAGAACATCCCTACGATAAACACCAACCATCACTAGCTCGTCTGTTCTGAGGTGTAAACATGGATTGCCGGAAAGTGTTACTGCTTCTCATAAGATACGTGACGTTGTCACCAGTCTGGGGAGACTCAAGTAGTCAACGTGGTGTTGTCGCACAAGGAAGGGAGGGGGCTGAGAGTCCATTCATTCATCGTGTTAATGTCATTTTAGCAACTACTGGCTCATGAAAATGATTTTAAAATATGACAAAGTTACTTAGTGTACCTTTAAAGGTGTGGAACACTGAAAAAACATTTTTTAATTATTACAGATTCTAATTGGTCACTCTGAGTTTAACATGCAGGCTGAAAATGAAAATAGTCTCCTCCACCTATCTCCTGCATTAGCCTCTGATAGAAAATAGACTCTAGGTGAAACTCTAGGATTAGAAAATCCTGACAGATCTACGTCACACTGTCACTGAACATTCATGGACTCACCCATCTGGACTCACGACGGGGAAGGCTGTTGTTGGTTTAGCGTCCAGGAAACAGCAGAGAACGTCTGGGCTAGTAGAAGCTAACCGTTAGCATTAGCGACTCCACCACACAGCAGAACTCCTCCAGGCTTGTGTTATTGGTGGAGATAAAACATCAACGTTGCAGAGCAAACAGAGTCAGTGGTAGAGTCGTGTTGCTGTTAGCCAATCAGAGGAGAGATGTCCACATATCAGGAAGTAAGACTCCAGATCCTGGTTTCTGCTGAGTTGTCTGTGCTGATCCAGGCGCTTCTGCCCCCCCACCCCCCGAGTACGACTTGCGAGGCATTCATTCCTACCAGAGACCACTGCAAATGTATTGATTAAATGAGTGTTCAACACCTTTAATGATCTAACTGATTACAGACTGCTTTGGGTGTGTTTGCTGAAATGGAGAAGATGGGAATAATCTCAAAATCCAACGTTACTGAGCTACACACGATCCTGTCAGAGTTTGATCGACAGCTGGCACTGACTGTTCAAAACTACATGAACGGTAAGACAAACACACCATTTTAATGTGATTTACATTATATATTTTTAGACATTTCACATTATTTTGTAAAAATTCATTTTCCCTTTGATGTCAAAACCAAATTAATTAATTACAAAAGCCAAACTATATAGACACTGATTTCATTATGAACTCAATGAAGGGTGAAACATCTAAGGAGTTTCTGGTTTTATCGTTGTTTTCCAGCTAAACCCGTTCCTCTCAACTTGCTCTGTTCCACTCTTAGAGCTGTAATTAAACCTCCTCCAGATCCACCTACATCCAACATCCCATTGTTTACCAAAGTCTTTGATGAAAATATGTGGCTCAAAAGTTACAATTAAAATAAAAAATATGTTTTCAAACAAATAATCTATTTGAAGAAATATTGTCTGGATTTAGAGTTGTTTACAACACTGAAACCACTCTTGGCAAAGTTTCTCATGATCTTATTACACCTTCTGTTAACGCTTGTTTCGCTGGATCTTAGTGCTGCTTTTAACACTACTGATCATAAAATTTGATTACAGATAAATCATATTTACTGGGATCAAAGGAAATGCACTCAAGTAGTTTAAATGATTAGTAGATAGATCTGCACACTAAAGGAGTTCATCAGGAGTGGTTTTTACCTTCTTTTTTCTGCTGACGTTTCGATCGCAACTGCGATCATCCTCAGAGTCACGGTTGCGATCGAAACGTCAGCAGAAAAAGAAGGTAAAAACCACTCCTGATTGTGTAAAAGAAAGAAAAAGTGATAATAATTAGAAAGACACAGAATGAACGCTCAAAAGATGTTTAAAGAGTTCCTCAGGGTTCAGTACATGGGCTAGTTCCCTTTCCCCTTTACACGCTCACATAGGAAAATATTAAGTGCAACTTCCATCTTCTAGCAAGAGAGAACATGCGTCACATGTCAGTAGGGTGACCAGATCCCAACTCGCCAAATGTGGGACAGAGACTACTCAATGTGGGACAACGTAAAATTCCAATTTAACAAGATAAAGTTAAAAAGTTAAAAAAAAAACTTATTTTCTGCCTTTTAGCTCCAACATCACTGGTAAATATACATAGTTATTATAATTATTATTATTATCATCATATATTTCATGTACTATATATTCTATTTGAATTCAACTTGAACAAGCAAAAGTTTTCAGACTATTTCACAGCTCCTCTCATCACCACAGCTTAACTCAGGCTCTTTGGACCTTCTAGTGGTTCTGATTAGCTTTAGCTAAAAGGATTTTAAGCCCATCAACTCATTTTAATAATATAGAAAGGCCCACAGTAAAAAATATGCAGGTTTTAGCAGCTTTTCAGAGTTTTCATTGAATATTTTCCACAACAGAATGACAGTAAAAGTACCAGTAACAATTTTAGATCTATTTAAGTTTGTTTTTAATACATTTTCCAATAAAATCAACAAATATTCATACTTTTTTGCTATTTTTTTTCTTAATTCAGAAACAAAATGGTGTTGTTGATTTTTTCAAAAATGACAACACATGTTTTCTAGTAAATATTTAGGGGAGAGAGAAAAAACATCACTGACTTAAATCTGAAGAAATTCAGATCTAATCTAACAGGGTTCCTTAGAATGACTTTTTTCCTCAAATTTCTGAGAAAAATAATGAAGACTTACATTTAATTCTCTCTTTAATGCGCTCTAAAAGAGTTTAGCTTGTATGTATTTGAAATAAAAATAACTCCAGCACCTTGTGTGTGTTAGAAACTCGTTTGGGACCTGTCTACTTACTGGGAACCTGCTTCAGTTCAGACCAACATATTTTTGTGTGACTCTTGGATTCTCTGCTCTGTTTCATATCAGACTCCGCGCCGTGACACAAAAAATGACTCTGAGAAACAAAGACCCTGACAGAGTCTCAATGAACACTTTTAACCCACGAGTTTATTCTAACAGCATTTTCGCCACGGTGTTCATCTTTCCTCCGTTCTCGCTGACGCTTCTGTTTTGGTGGTTCGGGTGCGCGCCCCAAGCGCTCCGGACCGGCGTTAAAGTCCCGCCTCCTGGTTCGACTGACAGCAACAGGCGGCTTTCTCCACACCGTTTATGCAAGATTGAAATTCGGAACGGGAGACTGTCAATGCGGGACATTGTCTCAATTTGCGGGACGTGTGAAAAGTGATGAAAATGCAGGACTGTCCCGCACAATGCGGGACATCTGGTCACCCTACATGTCAGAGTTGGTGTCTCTTCACTGGCTCTCTTTGAAGTTTAGAGTTGATTTTTAAACATCTCTTTAAAAATGGCAAACTAAAAAGCGCCTTACACTAGTCATTCACCCAGTCATTCACACACTAATGGTGATGAGCTTCATGTGGGTCCAGCTGCCCTGGGACACAATAACAGAAGCGAGGATGCCATACAATTGGCACCAACAGTCCCAATGCCCACCACCAGCATGCAAGGTGGGTGAAGTGTCTTGCCCAAGGACACAAGGACAGAGATGGATGAAGCATGAGTTTAATCCGGCAACCCACCAGTTACAGGACAAACACCTGACTCCTGAGCCAGCATTGCTCCTTTACTTTCAAAGTTCTCAATAACCAGGCCCCACTGTACCTACCGTAGCTATTGGTTCCACATCACACCTATAGAGAACGTATGTATTAAAATCCAGGGGTGTTTGTGGTCCCTAGAACATCCAGATAGATAATTGAAGGTGGGGCCTTCAGCTATCAGGTCTCTTTATTGTGGAATCAACTTCCTGCTTCAGTTCAGTTTATTTATATAGCACTAGTTCAAAACAAGGGTCACCTCAAGGCACTTTAAGAAGTAAACATTCTAATTGAACCAGTTATCAGTGCATCGAGTTCAATTCATTATTCCAATTAAAGTTTCCTAATCAAGGAAACCCAGCAGGTTGCATCAAGTCAACGACTTGTTGTGTCAGTGACAGTACAGCAGTCCCCATACTAAGCAAGCATGTAGTGACAGTGGCGAGGAAAACTCCCCTTTAACAGGAAGACTCCTCCAACAGAACCTGGCACAGGGAGAGAAGCCATCTGCCAAGACTCACTGGGATTTGCTGCTGGGGATAGCTGTGCAGCCTGAGCTGGGGAAAATTCTGACTTCCGAGTAGGAAAATTCAAATAAAACATCCCGCAAAGTCGGACTTCCGAGTCGGAAACTCTGAGGTTTTTCAGAACTCCGACCTCGATTTTCAAGATGGCAGCTCTCCGTATCAACAAGTCAGTTTTGGTTGAAATGTGTTTATTTTACAACACACACACATATAAGAGTGCATTTAAAACCAATGTTACACGTAGCGCTTGCATCTCTAAGCTGAACTAACTAAAGGTGTTGTTTATTAGTCGTCTGCGTTCGTTGAGAGCTACCAAAACAGCAGTTTTCTAGGGCGCCGCAATTTTGGAATTCCGACTTCTCAGACTACGGTAACCAGAATGCTGTTAACTCGGGTGTGACGTCATTCCTAGTTTTGAGTTCCGAATTCCGAGGTAAATCGAACGCACCATAAGGTCTTGCTCAGTGGAGGGGGCGGGGTTTGCAGAGCTTCATTCAGATTTAGAGACAGTACCAAAACGGGCCATTTTCTGAAAAGAGGTAGAGAAGGTGTCTGACAGAAACAATAATGAGGAATTCAGACCTACGAACTGCAGTTCCACTGTATATGGACCACAACTGAATGATTTAGATGCAAAAAGGAAGAATTTAAAAGCATGATATGTCTACTTTAAAAAGCACTTCAGCAGTTCAAACTCTTTTATGTGACCTCCTGTAGACCCGCTGCTTGCTTGTTGGCTTTTTTTCCTGCTTGAGTTTCTGTCATTTCTATATATTTTCGTTTTACACTCTATTTTTAATAGTGCTTGTAAATTGTATGGTGTTTTTTTTTCTTAAAGGTGCTATGAAACTTTTCTTCTTAACCCATTCACTGCCATTGACGACTTTAGTTGTCATTTGCATTTTCTTTACGGTGCGGGCGTCGGAGCGAGCCCCCGCACCGTGAGAACAAATATCACATGTCTAAAGTGGATCTTCATCCGTGTATGTCACACGACACGTGATCAGGAAGTGGAAAATCAATGAATTACGAGTTTGTTTTGGGACGCTGCTGTGAAAAAAACGATGCACCAGAAATGCTTCTGCAGCAGCGCTTGGCACCAGATTGTGAACGAACAGATAACGCTAGAAATACGGTGATTCTTCCTGATGTAAGAAGTGAGTCTACTCTTTCTTTTGGTAGTTTTGGCGTTTACATGATCATAGAGCACAATGTTCTGTGACTCTTCAAAAAACAGTAAAAACGCTCAAAAACGCTGGCAGTCAGGGGCTTTCTGATCAGAAAACGGCTGGCAGTGAATGAGTTAATTTCTATTATTTGTTCATTTCTTTAATGTGAAGCACCTTGATTTTTATCCTTATTGGAAAGAGGCTCTATAAGTAGATTGAAGATGAGCCTATAGGTTTTGTAGTTGTGGTTCAGGGTTTTCCACGGGTTTGATGGGGTCTCAGGTGTTTTTGTACTTAATTTGCCATCGTTCTCTGCAGAGGCTCAACATCTAGAAGGACTACCTCCAGATGTCCCTTCCCCTGTCAGCCTCAACCAGCAGGTAGGTTGGGGGATGTGTGTGTGTGTGTGTGTGTGTGTGTGCATATTTCACAAGAGTTATCCTTGAATGACCCAGTGACTCTTTCCTCCTCTCAGAGACCCAACAACACTGCTCTGCTTAAACATTCTCTGTCTGTCTGTGAGACTCAACCCAACAGTAAATCTCTCACTTAAATGTGTTTTGTCTCAAAACATTTATAACCTCTCTTCCTGACATTCAGAGAAATGTTCTAATATCCTACTCATTCTGTATTTGTTCTTCAGGTGAAACGCCGCTTGTTTGCTGTGATGTGTCCAATGAGGTAACGTACAGCAGGTACGGGAAGTCTTCAGACTCCCGTCAATTTTTCACTCTTTGTTATATTGCAGCCATTTGCTAAAATCAATTAAATTAATTTTTTCCTCATTAGCGTTCACACAGCACCCCATGTTGATAGAAAACACAGAATTTTATAAACTTATGCAGATTTATCAAAAAAGACAAACTGAAATATCACATGGTCCTGAGTATTCAGAGTATTTAACTCAGCTGTTTCCATTTCTTCTGATCATCTTGAGATGGTCCTCCTACACCTCCACTGGAGTCCAGCTGTGTCTGATTCTGCTGATTGGACCTGATTAGGAAAGCCACACACCTGTCTATAGAAGACCTCACAATGCATGTCAGAGCAAATGAGAATCAGGAGGTCAAAGGAACTGCCTGAAGAGCTCAGAGACAGAATTGTGGCAAGGCACAGATCTGGCCAAGGTTACAAAAACATCTCTGAAGGTTCCTAAGAGCACAGTGGCCTCCAGAATCCTTAAATGGAAGACGATTGGGACGACCAGAGCCCTTCCTAGAGCAGGCCGTCCGGCCAAACTGAGCTACCGGGGGAGAAGAGCCTTGGTGAGAGAGGTAAAGAAGAACCCAAAGATCACTGTGGCTGAGCTCCAGAGATGCAGTCAGGAGATGGAGAAAGTTGTAGAAAGTCCACCATCACTGCAGCCCTCCAGCAGTCAGGGCTTTATGGCAGAGTGGCCCGTCAGAAGCCTCTCCTCAGTGCTAGACACATGAAAGCCTGCATGGAGTTTGCTAAAAGACTCCTGAAGGACCTGAGATGGTGAGAAATAAGATTCTCTGGTCTGATGAGACCAAGATGGAACGTTTTGGCCTTAATTCTAAGCGTATGTGTGGAGAAAACCAGGCACTGCTCATCACTTGTCCAATCCAGTCCCCACAGTGAAGCATGGCGGTGGCAGCATCATGCTGTGGGGGTGTTGTTCAGCTGCAGGGACAGGACGACTGGTTGCAATCGAGGGAACGGTGAATGTGTCCAAGTACAGAGATATCCTGGACCAGAACCTTCTCCAGAGTGCTCAGGACCTCAGACTGGGCCGAAGGTTTACCTTCCAACATGACAATGACCCTAAAGCACACAGCTAACATAACCAAGGAGTGGCTTCACGGCAACAACCAGCCAGAGCCCTGACTTAAACCCAACGGAGCATCTCTGGAGAGACCTAAACATGGCCGCCCACCAACGTTCACCATCCAACCTGACACAACTGGAGAGGATCCCCGGATCCAGGAGTAAGAAACCTGTAGCATCTTTACCAAGAAGACTCGTGGCTGTATAGCTCTAAAGGTGCTTCTGCTAAACACTGAGCAAAGGCTCTGAATGCTCAGGACCATGTGAGGTTTCAGTTTGTCTTTTTTAATACATTTCTAAAATTCTGTGTTTTTCTGTCTATGGGGTGCTGTGTGAACATTAATGAGAAAAAAAAGAATTTAATTGATTTTAGCAAACGGCTGCAATATAACAGAGTGAAAAATTGACGAAGGTCTGAAGACTTTCCGTACCCACTTTACTTATAGACTCATCTGTTAAGAGTTGTTGCATCTGGCTGTGTTTGTGTCCTGCAGACAGAGTATTACCGTCTGACTCATAATCCCAGAGGCCGCTGTGTGATCATTAACAATAAGATCTTCTCAGTGCCAAAAATGTCGCATCGTAGGGGAAGTGAAAAGGATGCAGGTGTGTATTTGTGTTCTCATGATCTTATTTCTACACGTGAAATCTCCAGTCACTGCTGCTAATCTAATCATTTAAAGAGGTAAACTGTATTTTTCTTTTTGTCCTTTTCTGTGACAGAAGCTTTGTCTGAACTGTTTGAGCGATTTGGCTTTAAAATCGAATTATTCTCAGACCTGAATGCAGAAGAAATCAACAATACAATCAAAAAGATGACTCAATGGGATTATTCACAAGATGACCTTTTGGTGAGTAGAGCTGTGTCTGCAGAGATTAGGTCAAACTAAATTCCTTAATTCCTCAGAGACATAATAAAGATCTACTGACTCTTAGTTGTGTTTGGTAAACCTCTGGTTAGTTGTAATTATTTTACACACACAAGTACAGCATGTTGTTAAAATGCTAAATACGTTTAAGCAGAGTGGAACTGAGACACACTACTAATTAAAACCTCCATCTGTGATTTTCCTGTTAGGTCGTGTGTATTCTTACCCACGGAGATCTAGGCTGTATCTTCGGCACTGATGGGGAGAAAATACTGCTGAGAGACCTGATTAGTAACTTCTGGAATAATAAAATTCCCTCCTTGTCGGGGAAGCCTAAGGTGTTCTTCATTCAAGCATGTCAAGGTGAAAGCTACCAAGAAAGAGCGACACAGGCTCCTGTGCAGAAGCAGTCGTTGGTCTGTGAGACAGACGCGACTTCTGATGACCTGGATGTCAGCCTGCCTGTAGAAGCAGACTTCCTGATCAGCATGTCCACCGTGCAGCATTGCAAGTCTTTTCGGTCCATCAACAGGGGTTCCATCTTCATCCAGGAGCTGTGCCAACAGTTGAAGAAATCAGCTGAAAGGTGAGGCAGTCCTTCTGATATGACATGTAGTCACACACTTACTCCTAGAATATGAATTGCTCTGGTTTTTCTGCATCACAGAGGTAAAAATGTGGCACGCCTTCAGAAAACAGACTCACAGGTTGCTGCTGTAGTCTCAACATGCCAGCCTCAGTCATTATGACTTATGCTGTGCAGGCTAAATAAATCTATTTGCAAATGTTTGCAAAGAACGAGAAAATTAAAACTACAATAGCAAATCTGCAAAGCAAGCTAGCTTTTAAACACAAACACGGTGACAGAAATCGGCTGGTTCTTCTCTGATGTTGTTGAGCGGAGAGCGTCTCACCCCGGTGGCGCTGTGCTGCTGAATGCACGAGCGTCTGGTGAGTGAAGGACCCAGGATCAGGTGTGGTGGTTCGGAGAGACGGACAACCGGGTGGTCCAATCACTGGTTTTGGACCGAGCCGTGTTACTGGCTGATGTTTTTAAACAAATGCAAAAAAAACACACTTCTTTTTTTTAATCTCTACAATATATTAATAGCTATATTATATTAGAACTTTGTTAAGAAGTGTGAAAAAATTTTTATTCTTGAATTCGTGAAAAAAATGTTCTAAGCTAGCTTGTTTTACAGATTTGCCATTGAAGCTTTTTTAAATTGAGCTTTTCTTCTTGTTTAATAAATAATCTGGTTTTAGAAAGTTCTGTATCAGCAAAATAGATTAAAACATTTCCAGATAAAAGGAGCGTTGACATGATCACACGTAGTTTCACACATTAACATTATTGTGTGCCGATGTCCTACAGTTGGAGATGTCTAATTTCTGTTCCCGTTTTTGTCTGCAGCTCAGAAAACGATGACATACTGAGCGTCCTGACTCGTGTGAACAGGGAAGTTGGTAAACAAGAGTATGAAATATTCAGAAAAATCCCATTCAAACAAATGCCACAGCCCAGATACACCCTCACCAAGAAACTTGTTTTCAGATACGTCAGATGAAGATTTAGAAGTCAGACGCGTCACACAGATCCTCAAAGACTGGATTCAGTTGTAGAAATGTACTGGTGGTGTACTGGTAATGTACTGGTTTGCAGATCATACAGCTCACCTGATTCTGATTTATTTCAACTATCTACACAATATGTTGTTTTTGGTTGACTTTTAGAAAATATGTATTTTTTAGTTTCTGATAAGCGTGAGAGTCATGATTACAGTAGAACAAACGTAGATATGGGAGCTCTGTTATTGCTGAACGACATTAAGTGATGATGAGTTCATGGACGAGGACAAATGTTGGATTTTTTAAATGGCAGTTTTCAGATTGGCTAATGTTGATTCCAATCACCATCATGTTTTGGTACCTCCCTGTTCAGTGTGTGTGTGTGTGTGTGTGTGTTGGTATTGATCAGATTAATATATATTTAACATTTTAGATAATCATATGACACAATTTGATCAAGTGTGATATAATCATGTATTATCACTTTGGATTGGTGTAAGAATCATAAATATGATGTTTAGGACGTCTCTTGTCATCAACACCACATCTGTGTTAAATGCATTATGTATGACTGCTTCACACAACCGCCCTTCATTTGTTTGAATGATAATAAAAACTGAAAAAACAACATTTCTACGGTGTGTGTGCTTTAACTGGAAAAATGATGGAGATGATGTGTCAAGTCTGAAGTAAAGGTATAGAAACCTAAAATATTAGTTGGACCTGTATTTCTTTATATTGTTGGGGTCATTTGAATAAAATATAAGTAAAATTTTCACTTTAGTTCTGAGCAGCAAGGTAATGGTGAAGAGGAAAACTCCTATTTAACCAGAAGCACAGACCCAGAACTGGTTTCTAGAACATGATGATGAGTTCACTGGGGTCCGGCCTCCACCGTCACCAGATCGGTCCAGTCCAGAACCTTCAGGATGTGATGGGACTGTGTGGTGATGTCATGTCACTAAGGACCAGAACCTCTGAGGAATGTTTCCTAGACCTTGTTGAAGAATTAAGGTGGTTCTGAAGACAAAAGAGGTCCAATCAGGTAGGAGAAAGGTGTTCCTTATAAAATGACCAGTAAGTAAATATTTTATATGCATGAAGTGACTCATTGTCTTAGTTGCTTTGTCATAATGTTGGGAGAAATGAATTAAAAACGTTTGTAGATTTATCTATTTAATAAGGTCTGAGCTTCTGCTGTCAGAGAAATAAAAATAAATCAAGCTTATATATATAGTTATATATATTTATTTTATTTATTCTTTATTTAACCAGGAAGGTCCCATTGAGATTAAAAACCTCATTTTCAAGGGAGTCCTGGCCAAGAGGCAGCAAAAAGCAATTATTATATATTTATATAATTATTATTATAGATGTCCAGGAGGAGAGCAGGAATGAGCAGCATGACGCTTCTCAAAGAAACTTGAGAATGTTGCAGATGAAGTCAGCGCCTGCGGAGCCTTGTTGCTCCCTGTGTGTGTGTGTGTGTGTGTGTGTGTGTGTGTGTGTGTGTGTGTGTGTGTGTGTGTGTGTGTGTGTGTGTGTGTGTGCGTGTGTGTGTGTGTGTGTGCTGGATTCCTCCAAACCCCACCCAGCTGCTCTCAGTTCCAGGAAGCCTGGTCAACAGGCGCTCCACATCCGTCTACCCTGCAGCTCACGGCGGGCCGCCCAGGCCGTCCAGCACCGACAGAAAGCCGTTTTCAGGAGGCGGAGAGGACGAGGCTGACTACCGGGAGATAACTCACTCGTCTGGGATTAACTAGCACCCGGTGGAGGGCTCGTAGATCGGTGAGTTTATCGGGTTTGGTCGTTTCGGTGGGAGCGGGTAAATCTTGGTGTTTTGTTCGTCGGGTTCAGGCTGGAGGAGAGTTCTCTTCAACCCCACCAGAGCTCTGGCTTTAGCTAAAACTGCTGCTCAGCCATTTTTGTTTTGTTTTTAACATCCACCTTCAGTTAGGCATGTCCAATGTGCGGCCCGCGGGCCTTTCGTGGCCCTCAGAGAGATTTCCTGTGGTCCTCCAACTGCGTTTTTAGAAAGGTAGAAGAAGAAGAAACGATCTTTTATATAAGATAAAAATCACGAGGCGCTTCACAGTGCTGGACGTCATCTCTCCAGGAGGTCGTTGGTCTTTTTACTAATGGTGCCTACTTATGAGCAGTACACATAAAATACTCACCATGACATATATTTTTTAAGTTTTTAAAATGAAATAGATCTCGTTTTTGTGGCTCATGGTGACTTTTAACGTGACGGTTTTGGTCCTTGTCTGAAAGTTTTGGAAACCCTGAGTTAGTTTACATATGTTTATATCTTTAGTGGCCTTTTTAAAATGCAAATGGAGACTTCCTAAGGTACAAAAATGTATCAAATCAGGAGGAAATAAAATAAAAACGTATTTTACTGAAACATTTCATTTACCTGGCAGCTGCACACTTCTAATAATAAAATAATAATAATAATAATAATAATTCATCGAATTTATATAGCGCTTTGTTAGGACACTCAAAGACGCTGCATGCACTCTCACATTCACACACTGCTGATGATGGTAAGCTACTGAGTAGCCACAGCCGCCCTGGGGCGGTCTGACAGAGGCGAGGCTGCATTGTTGCGCCATCGGCCCCTCTGACCACCACCAACAGAGGCAATTCGGGTTAAGTGTCTTGCCCAAGGACACAACGACGGTGACAGACCGAGTGGGACGCGAACCCGCGACCTTCCGATTGCGGGGCGTCCTCTTAACTCCTATGCCACCGTCGCCACTTCTAAAACATTTTGAGTACTTGACAGGTGTGGTCAGGGGTCTGACTAGGATCCAAACAACAAAATAATCAATAGTCCTTTTAGTTTAATAAAAGGTTCAATCTTCCAGCATGAGTTGGTATTTAAACACATGCTTCTCTCCAGCAAAAATGACATTTCTGTAGCTTTAGAAGCTAAATAACATTTGACCCTGGTCTCTTGTATTTGTTTGTCTCACGGCTCCTTACAGAAATGTTTGCATGTCTGCACTAGCCGTTAGCTGATCACTCCTGTAGGGTGTAAAGTCATAGGGTTCAGGAATCTTTCTAGAACAGGTAAGATGGTCATTATAACTTTTACATAAAAAACAATTCAAAAGTGCTCAAGTTAACGTTTATGGGCTCTATGCACGCTCCAACTTCTGCATTCCACATAAGACCACACTCCTATGTCCGGTTGCCATAGTGGTCAGTGAAGCTGTGACATGTCTGAGAGTTTGGAGTTCACCCGGTGCTTCCTGGAGGTTAGTTGCTTATGGCTTTTATTGGTAGAGGTTTTTTTAAATAATTCGAGAGAACCTCTTTATTCTTTTTTTTTTCATCTAAACAAAGAGAAAATGTGCCTTACATCATTGATTGTAACTTTTGGTAACTCCAGGAAGCACCGGGTGAACTCCAAACTCTCAGCCATGTCACAGCTTCACCAACAACTTATGACAACCGGACATAGGAGTGCGGTCTTATGTGGAATGTGGAAGTTGGAGCGTGCATAGAGCCCATGAAGAAACTTTGTGGCTTTTTTTGCTCAACAGGTGCCTCAAATCAAGAGTAAGGGCCGTGATATACTTGCTGTTTAGCAACGCGTACGCATGTTTAAAATGGCTGCCACACGTAGCATGCATTGATTTGAAGCGTTGTTTGTGCGCGTCCCCCGAAATGAACGCGACACGCCTGAATGCTGTAATATATGAGCAACCAGCAGGTGGAGTTGACAAAACGAGGGAGAAACACTCACAATGGTGACTCCGTCTCTGGTTTAGAGGTCTTTCACACCATCTACGATACCGCTGCTGTCTTTTTTTCTGCCGTAATCTCAAAATGAATTAGTTACTGATTTCTTTTATTGACGCCATGTTTGTTTTGGTTGCCCCGGCTCTCTATCCGGTCTGAGTACTCTCGTTTTCCCCCTAGTGGAACACTCCGGTACTACATGCAGTGCAGCACCACGTAGCAGCAAGTATATGAACAAAGACGCTGCCTGCGCCAACGCGAGGTTAAACAGGCCCTTAGTGTTAACAAAACAAGACAAATGCTTTGCCAAACAGGTTCTAGCTTTCTTATTCTCCTGATTGTCATTCAAGGATTCTGATGACAGAACATTCCTTTGTGTCCGTGCCCTGATAACTGCTGCTCTCAGACGTTATCAGTAAAACGTAACTCCGACACACAGGACATAAACAAACCTGCATCTGTCATCATGACTCTGAACCACAGGATGACTCGGCGTTGGTGGTTAATAGAACAACATCACAGCAGAGGCAGACCTTTTGGTTTAACTGTCATGGTGACTAAAAAGGGATCGGCCGTGCTGCTTGTTCTGTGACCGCTCCTTTCCACTGACTGTTGCTGCTGATGTAACGGCAACCAGAGGTGGAGCCAGCTCTCAGATTCTTTCTCTGTGTGTTTATTCCCCTAAAAGCTCCATTCAAGAGCAAAACCGTTCTGCTGGGAAACGCTGCCAGAGTGACGGGCATGATCACAATCTAGGAAATTTACGTTAAACTTGGGGGATTAGGGTTATGTTTGAGGAAAGCTAAC
Organism: Aphyosemion australe; assembly: GCA_006937985.1. Classification (NCBI taxonomy): domain Eukaryota; kingdom Metazoa; phylum Chordata; class Actinopteri; order Cyprinodontiformes; family Nothobranchiidae; genus Aphyosemion; species Aphyosemion australe. The sequence continues at coordinate 667,682 of SSNS01000196.1, read as the reverse complement.
AAACATTTTAGACATTTATTTTAGAGGATTAGTTTAGCTTGGTTTTCTTTCACTGTGACAGCTGTGTGTGTGTGTGTGTGTGTGTGTGTGTGTGTGTGTGTGTGTGTGTGTGTGTGTGTGTGTGTGTGTGTGTGTGTGTGTGTGTGTGTGTGTGCGTGTGTGTGCGTGTGTGTGTGTGTGTGCTCTTGTACTTACTACATACTGAGGACCAAAACAACGTTTTTACCAACAGAGTGAGGACATTTTGCAAAGTGAGGACATTTTTGTGGTCCTCCCATTTTTTAAAAGCTTACCTGTTGGGTTTAGAGGTCTGGTGTGAATTAAGTTTTTGTTGAGGCTAGGGTTAGGAATACAGCAACACTGGTTATGGTTAGGGTTAGGGTATGGGTTAGGCATGATACAGTCACTAAAATTAACAAAAATGAATGGAAGTGAATGGATGGTCCTCACTAAGAGATAAGTACAAGGATGTGTGTGTGTGCGTGCGTGTGTGTGTTAGACATTTTCTCCTCACAGGTCTGTCTGTATGTTGGTTCCAGGTCCTACGGTGGTTTTCAGGAACCACGTTGTAAATCCGCTCCACATGTTCTTGTTAACCTGACACTACCCCAGATGTTTATCCTAAAAGTGATCCAGGCTGCGTGTGTGTGTGTGTGTGTGCGCTCTTGTACTTACTACATACTGAGGACCAAAACAAGTTTTTAACCAACAGAGTGAGGACATTTTTATGGACCTCACTTTTTTAAAAAGCTTACCTGTTGGGTTTAGAGGTCTGGTGTAAGTTAGGATTAGGGTGGGTTAGGGATAATACAGTCACTAAAATGAACAAAAATGAGTAGAAGTCAATGGATGGTCCTCACTATGATAGAAAGACGTGTGTGTGTGTGTGTGTTTGCGCAAACACACCACACTAAAACCAAACTTTTGTTTTCCAAACAGGATTAGACTTTTTACGTTAATTTTACACCCGTGTCACAATAAAATATAATGAATGCTCGTGTCTCTCAGGCCAGTTTTATAACAAAACGAGAGACGCTGCAGTTTTGGCCGTTTGAGTTCAATCTCAGTGCAATAGTGCCAGATCTAAAGTGACTAGTGAGTCTCAGCCGCCTCCTCATGGTGTTTGCTAGCGTTGGTTTGATGCAGCAGCCTTATTGAATTGGATCGAGTTAATAAGGGGCTCAATATATGTTTTTAAACTTTCAAAGCAAATCTAATATCTGATTGGGGTCGTGTGTTTCACACCTCGTGTTGTTCGTCTGATTTACTGAGTAATGTTGGTGCTCAGTGTTTTTTTTAGTTTCACCAGCTGCAGATCTGTAGTAATAATAATAATGAAATATTAAAAACTCCATTATTCTGTTATCAGGTTTGGTTTTTGTTTTTTTTACTCACCAAGCTCCAGTTAGGTTCAGACAACATTAAAATAAACAAAACCTTTTTTCTGCTTCTCCTCTCAAAGGCACCAATGTCCAGGTCAGACTACCCCCCAGCGTACGATGACTCCCGCGGCCCTCTCACTGGGCCTCAGGGTGGGGGCTACCCCCAGGCACCGCCGGCATACGGCTTCCCCGGCTTCGGTGGTCCTCAGCCGGGCCAGCCCCCTGCTCCCTACCCTGCTAGTCCAAATGTTCCTCTGTACCCGGGTCAGCCAGGAGGATATCCTCCCGGTCCTTACCCGGGCCAGCCAGGAGGATATCCTCCCGGTCCTTACCCGGGCCAGCCTCAACCCTCTGGGCCTGGAGGCCCAGGCTACTACCCTCCTCCTCCCCCCATGCCTCCTATAGTCCCTCCTACCATTCCATCAGATGTCCTGAGCTCAGGTGAGACCGGAGCTTCTCACCCATGAACACTTGGCCTCTAGTGAGGTTAACAAATCTGAGTGAGCGTGTTTTTGTGACAACTTTAATAAAACAAAGAAAAATCTTTTTATTTTCAGTTAAGATGAGGTCACTATGTGGATTCCCCCTAATATCTAATCATTCTCTACATTCCATCACCCTTGATGAGGTGCATCTCTGTGTAGTTTCTGATCATTTTCCCGTTTCCTTGGTAACACAGATGATGATTTTGCAGCAAGTGGCAGCGGCTGGGACAGCCTGAGCATTCGGCACACCTTCATCAGAAAGGTAACGCACAAAAATGGATTTGATTCAAAAACACTTATCTTTTAGAACAAAGTAAACTTTAATTATTGAGGAAATATTTTTCATAGAAAGAAAGTGATACTTTAAAAGATTTGCTGTATATTTTTCACATTTAGATCCTGATGTTTCACACATGTAGGCTGGTACACGCCAGTAGAGGGGTTTTCTGAGAGGCTGCAGCTTTTCCTGGTTTTCTGTCAAAGTTTACAATATTTTATGCAAATGAGATGTTTGGTAAATTTCCAGCAGCGTTTTTATGAGAAGATTTCCTTTCAGTTGTATACAAACAGATGCCGGTGTTGAATTTTAATATTTGTTTCTAAGGATTTTTATATGTTTGTATAAAGTAGAGTGAAAACTTTTTCATCAATGGTTGGTTTTCTTCCCTTATTTTAGAAGTTTCAGTTTGTTTCTTTATTCACTGAACAGAGACTCTAAAGTAGCCATCCTATGTGAATATCTAGTCTGGCCACGACCCATAAACAGATCTCTGTCATGGAGCAGAATGTACGGTTGTCTTTCAAACTGTCTGTCTCTGCACACTATTGGACAACTAACAACGTGACATACTCACCGCTACGGATGTCAGTCAGCA
>SSNS01000196.1:607440-662440 GCA_006937985.1 Aphyosemion australe | reverse complement strand
TATAATCACAGACCCAATGCTGACTTTTCTTTCACCTGTGTGTTGTAGGTTTATATGATTTTGGCGTCTCAGCTGCTCCTCACCACAGCCATCGTGGCCATCTTCACATTTGCGTGAGTGTTTTATCTTCCACAGGTTTATTTGCTGATGTTGAGAACATAAATGCTAACTCTGTGGTTCGTATGCTAATGTTTCTGTTTCCCAGTGAGCCTGTCAGGACATTTGTTCAGAGAAACCCGGCGGTTTACTGGGCATCATAGTGAGTCTCGCCTCATTACAATTGTTGTGTTGACATAACGGTGAATTAAGATGTTTTTCTAAATTAATGGTTTTGTTTTGTATTTAAAGTGCCCTTTATTTCATCACCCACATAGTGCTGGTGTGTTGTAAGGGCCCACGGTGAGAGAAACACAAATATGATCTCTGATGATTGTCGTGTTTTTATTTATACTAAAACAACTTTTCTTTTTGCAGGAGGAAGTTCCCCTGGAACATCATTCTGCTGCTCATCTTTGTAAGTTCTAGGACTGAGGCCAAGTTTATTCTTGGACTAAAGCTGTAGTTTCCTCATGAGAAATGTGGCCTCAGAGCTAAAGACGTTGTTAGACGTCAGCAGTGAGTCATCACATTCTGTTTGCATAATGCTTCAGAAACTGTTGGTTATCTGTTGGATCAGCTCAAACAGCAAATTAATGCAAATACATTCATTTATCTTTTCTTCTCTGCTGTTTTGCAGTCGATGTTTTGGGAAAACTGTTCAAACAAGCTACATTTAAAAAAATAATTGAAAGGTCCAGCCCCTTTCTCAGGCTCCCCCTTGAGTCACAGAATCTGATGGTACAGCACCGGACACAGCGGATACGGTCAAACAACCATAAAAACATGACCTTACAGGTGAAACTCTAAAGATTAGAATCTGGTGCAAAAGTCCATTTATGTCAGTCATCCAGCTCAGACTGAGAGACCATCTAAAGGCTCAGGATCCCTCTGCAGGTGTTCTGGATCCATCAGCTGATTAGAGTGTGACACTTTGAGTCTAGAATATTGAACCTTTTCACTATATTCTGATAGTCTGAGATTTTGAATGTGGGGTTTTCATCAGCTGTAGCCACAATCATGACAGTTATAACTAATAAAAACTTAAATATGCGGATTTGCATGGAATGAGTCTGTCTCATAGATTAGTTTCACCTTTTAGGTTGAATTACTGACATAAATGAACTTTTGCACCATGTTTTTATCCTTTAGAGTTTCACCTGTACGTTTTCGGCTTGTTTTCACCTTTTCTGCCAGAATTCACAACACACCTACATAACCGTATATCCAGTCCAAACCAATTTATTTATAAAGCACTAATAAAAAACAGAAAAGTGTTCCAAAGTGCTGTAAAAAGATAAAAAATAAAATAGCATTAAATAGGATAACTAGAATAATACAGTGGCAACAAGATCACACAAGTCACAATCAAACCAACCACTTCAATCAAAGGCCAGAGAAAAAAGGTGAGTCTTCAGGCGAGATTTAAACACAAGGAGAGAGTCAGCCTGTTTTACATTTGTAGGCAGCTCGTTCCACAACCTGGGACCGATCACAGAGAAAGCTCTGTCTCCTCTGCTTTTGCGTTTGGTCTGGGGAACCACGAGTAGCCCACGCTCAGCTGATCGAAGAGACCGCACAGGCACATGCAAAGTCAGCAGCTCTGATGGGTAGTGCGGGGCAAGGCCACTTTGGCATTTAAAAACAAACAACAGAATTTTAAAATCAATTCGGTACCTGACCGGGAGCCAGTGAAGCGCTGATAGGACCGGTGAAATATGGTCATGATTACGAGTACCTGTTAAGACGTGCTGCAGCGTTCTGACCCAGCTGCAGACGTATATCAAGTTAGCTAATATATGTGATGATTTTCTGGAGAAAAATTAGGCAGTTTTTAACTTTCTCAGTTTATTCTTCAAAATCACAGCAGCTCAGTGCCACCAACAGCCTGGGATAACTCCACAAACAACAAGTCAAATCATCCAGAACCTGATCCAAACCGCCTCCTCTTTCACTTTCTCCTCTCCGCAGCTTCACACACACACACACACACACACAAACGCACCAGCTGACAGTTAAGAGTGAGCTGCGTTCAAAGGCATCAAGTCGGTCACCTAAACAAGAACGAGACATTCACAATGATTGGATGAGGGTTGTTCCAGGCTTGTTCATGTCAGAGGTGATGAAAATGATTCTGTTGTTGCTGTCGGATGTGAAGAGCATTTCAAGAAATATGGTAGAAAATGCTCCAGAGGAACATCTCATATCCCACCCTTAGTTTTTTCTAGGGATGCACCGATACCACTTTTTTGGAAAACGAGTATGAGTACGAGTACTTGCATTTCAGTACTCACCGATACCGATACTGAGTACTTAATAAAAACATGATTTTAATTTACAGATAACAGCTTTAGTTGTATACTTTAACAAAAAAACAAGGCACTCGTTTGAAATTAAGAACATTTATTTAAAATGAAAACTTCTCCCTGCTCTGAGCTGCAGCTGGGGCCTTGGGGGCGGGCACTCGGCGCCTGTGATTAACCCCTTACACGCCGCTCAAACAGACATTTCTCAGACCGTGGTATCGGTCCCCGGTATCGAGGGACTTTTAACGAGTATGAGTACGAGTACTTGCATTTCAGTACTCACCGATACCGATACTGAGTACTTAATAAAAACATGATTTTAATTTACAGATAACAGCTTTAGTTGTATACTTTAACAAAAAAACAAGGCACTCGTTTGAAATTAAGAACATTTATTTAAAATGAAAACTTCTCCCTGCTCTGAGCTGCAGCTGGGGCCTTGGGGGCGGGCACTCGGCGCCTGTGATTAACCCCTTACACGCCGCTCAAACAGACATTTCTCAGACCGTGGTATCGGTCCCCGGTATCGAGGGACTTTTAACGAGTATGAGTACTTTAGAAAATGTGGTATCGAGGCCGATACCCGATACCGGTGCATCCCTAGTTTTTTCCCTTCTTTTCTCTCAATCTTTAGCTGACCATTTTAATAACTATAAGTTCTGTATTTCTTTTCTTTCAGACTCTGGCTCTGTCCTACATGACCGGGACTATATCCAGGTAAAAAAGGAGAAGGAACACTATCATGGTTGAAAATAACCAGATCGTTTTTTACAGCCTGTGTTTGTTTCTGGTTTTAGTTACTACGACACCAAAGCTGTGTTTCTGGCTCTCGGCATCACCGCCGTCGTGTGCATCGCCGTCACCGTCTTCTGCTTCCAGACAAAGGTGTGTGTGTGTGTGTGTAAAAGTCTGCTCATGTGACTCCAGCTGCTGCAGTGTGTTTTTTCAGTCACCTTTTGCACGTTTTAACTTCCAGGTGGACTTCACCAAGTGCCAGGGCCTTTTCTGTGTCCTTGGGATTGTGGTGTTTGTGACTGGAATCATTACAGCTATTGTGCTTTCCTTCAAATATGTGAGTGAGAGCTGATCTCAGTGAGGAACCCTAATTCATCCGTCACAGCCTCTCCAGTTTCCTAACAGCTGTGTGTCGTTGCAGATCCTGTGGCTTCACATGCTTTACGCAGCGATCGGAGCCATAGCTTTCACTCTGGTGAGTCATTTCCTACAGAGATGAGCTACAAAGTGTCCCACTCTTTCTTTTTTAAACATACTCTTGCTTTTTCTCTGCAGTTCCTGGCGTACCACACACAGCTGCTGATAGGAAACAGGAAGCACTCTATCAGTGAGGAGGAGTATGTGTTTGCTGCTCTCTCGATCTACGTCGACATCGTCCAAATCTTCCTGTTCTTGCTGCAGATTATAGGAGCTGCCAGCAAATGAGACTTTCAGCGTGCAAACTGGGTCCGCTGGCCTTGTTGCTCATCAAGCTGCTCGCTCTACTTTATTTTTATCTGCTTTTCCAGGAATAATCTACCTTTTTCATATCAGGGAACACACCTAATGGCTGAGTCTGTTGAAGATTAGGTCTGTACTCCACAAAGCACTTTTCTATTTTAAATATCTAAAGGGACTAGACTAGAGTGTCAGCTGTAACGTTTCTTCTCTTGCAGGGATGAACATTTTTCTCTGCTCGGCTTACTTTATATCACACAACTCTAAATAACTCCTTGGTGGTTCGGAGAAGACGTCTGCTTTATGACGTGAAGACACTTCTGTGCGTTCCTTCCTTGTTTATTGTAGTGTTCAGATTAGAGAGTGTTTCCCAGCAGGGTGGGAAGTTTCCATGTTAGTTACTGAGACTTTTCCTAAAGTACGAGTGGAAATGTCCCAAAGCCCCACCCTGCTGGAGCGCCACGCTTCCTTAAGTATAAAGAAGCCAAAGATACACAGAAGCCTTTATTCAGGATTAAAGCAGAGTGTAGGTGAAACGTTGTAAATACATATCATTCCTGATTAGAATCTCTTTGCCTTTTTAATATCAAATAAACTTTTTCTTGAGTCTTGTGGTTCACGTTCCTTTTATTAAATAAATCCCATCAGTAGTCCTCGCCCAGGTTTTGATGTGTCTCGTCTCTACTACGCCGTGCATCACTGGTCCAGTTTGGAGCTCTGTGTGTGCTGCAGATAGCGACTCCCCTCGTATTCGCCTACATTCGAGTGTTTCATCCTCTGTCTGACCTTCAGCTGCTTCAGGCGGTTTTTGTCCACTTGTCTCTTGGCGAGGAGGAAACCGATGATGCCTGTAGGTAGGCCAACCATCCTAAACCCAAAGAAGAAAACTTCAGTTAGAAACCAACATCAAGCTGTGTTTCCTGTGCATTTTTACTGCTTTTTGTGACCAATATCAATGTATACTTGATCTTCAGATCAGAAAATAAAATTGTAGTTTGTTCAGGCTGGAGATCTACGGGGTCAGTGTTTTGATTTGATTGAGACGTCCTAAAAAGCTGCAGCAGAAAAAACATGGAACCTTTTACAGAGCTGGAGCTTCAGATGATAAGGGCCGTGTTTGATTTTTATTAGAACCTGTGGTGTTGTTTCTATGAAGAGATGCATCCAGTTTTAGGACAGCAGGATCTCATCGAAGTGGGACAGGAAGACACCTGGGGCCTCATTTATCAACCGTACTTACGTACAGATCTGTGTGTATTTCGTGCGTGGGAACGGTTTTGCGCATTGTGTGGTATTTACCAATTTGTACTTGTGCGTGAAAACGTTCCTAAACATAAGAACAGCTCCGACCGTGCGTAGGAACAGCATCTAGTGGCAGAACGAGGGAACAGCAATTCTGAAGGTCTCAGTGATCCACGCGTGTTCCTCATCCAATAATTATTCTACCCAATAAATAAATATTTTGGTGGAAAAGCAGCTGTGTCACATTATTGGTGCTAAAACACCCATGACCGACGGGAATCTGACATTGTAGAACGGCTGATTTTGTGTTATTTTGTAATCACAATGTTTACTCTTCCCATTTTATGATGTTTTAAATCATTTATTTATTTATTTTGTTTTAATTTAATTATTTTGTCCTTGTGAAGCGCCTCGTGATGTTGCTTGAGATTCGCTACATAAAAGATCGTTTCTTATTCTTATTATTATTGGAGGATTTATCAGAGCAGAGAGCTCTCCAGAGGGAACGGCTCTTCCGTGAGCGCAGCACTGATCCGATTCCAGTCCATATTCTATTTTACAAATAAAAGAACCTCCAGAACCTCCTCTGCTCCCCGATCATACATGTGTTGTCAAGTGTCCAGTGTTTCGATCTCGCTGTCAATAAAGTTTGTCTTTTTTTTCCGGGAAGAACCCAGGGAATCCCCTCCCGACCTGAGGACGTAGTGTGACCAAATATGGTTAATTCAGGGCGTTTCTGTATGTAAATGACGATACACCGGCACGAGCTCCTATATGCGCACAGGTGGGATTTATCATCAGACGATTGCGGAGGAACATGCGTACGAGAGGCCACCGCATGTTTCATAAATCAGGACGTTGACTGTTCGTACACACATTCTAAATTTCATCCGTAGGAGGGAAAATAGGAACGTTTCTACGAAGGTTTGATAAATGAGGCCCCAGGTGTTTTAAAACGAAGTTCGTTTCTGAACTAAAGTCCTCTAAAGCTGTTTAAATAGCTCATTATTATGACAGCTGTTGCTGCTGAAGGTGTAGTCAGCAGCAGGAACTGTTAGACACTGCATGTGTCTTCTGGTTCTGCACTGCAGCAAATTATTGTTCAGGAGGACAAAACCCTAAATTACAAATAAAAAACCTGCTTGTGTTTAACAAATTGAAGTTAAAGCAGAAACATTCATGAACGTTTGAGCACAAAAAGCTCCTTAACATAGTTAAATATGCTTCCTGATTGAGGGTTGCTGATAAATTATCTGTTCCAAACAGAGATACACATTTCTACAGCAAATACCAAATAAGGTGACTAAGATTAAACACAAAAATCTCAGTAATCAGTTGCTGCTCGGGCTAAGAAGACAACTCAGTTTAAACCAGTTTACCCAGTCTGACTCTTTCCTCGACCGCAGGGCTTCATATAAAATAAAAAAGAACCTGTTTGGAGAATCTGTGTTCTTCAATCTGTGTAGTAGAAGCTCCAGCAGCACTAGGAGGAAACAACTATGGGGTCAAAATGGGCTCAGCTCCATGTAAACTCGAAAAAATAAATTATAAATTCGAACCAAAAAACTTGAAACTTGAAAAAATAAATTGTAAATAAAAAAAATAAATATAACTTTGAACCTAAAACTGCAACCAAAAAACAAAAAACAAATTTCATGAAGGAAAACTAAATGAAACAAAAGTTGTGGCCGAGTTTACGTTTCTCTTCCTCCTCTGCTCTCAGGCCTGAGTTTACGTTTCCAATACTTTCTTTTCGTTTACGATGCTGAGCCTGATTTGACATGGGGGGGCGGGCTTTGGGCTCATTGGCTGCATGGGAAATGAATGACAGCTGGGTGAAAGCGCTTAGGTTTGACGTCATTTCCGCCCAGGTCGTGTTTCTGTTGTTAGCAGTAGCACCATGGTTAGCACATCCACATTGCACAATGGTGAGCCTACCTGCGTTGGGCAGACCACCGTTCATCTGCAGTAAGTTCATTTTTTCTGTTCATTTACCGTTTATGCAGTTAAAAGTTTTGTTTTTGTCTGAGTTTTTCAATGTGATTGAGCAGCGTGTGCTTCTTGTTAGCGGCTAGCAAGGTTAGCCTTAGCTAAATTCTGAATTACACAGCATCTTTGTCAGATCACATCCATTTCTATTTAGCTCATTTTAACTTGAAAGTGAATGTGTGCGGATTCTCACAGATCTCAGTAACATGGAAGGTAGCCTAACCACCAAGCATGAAGCATATGCATCATTTTACACACAAGATTAATGCTAAGTTACATCTAATTACTGATAATATGTCTCCAATCCTGGTCCACGAGATCTGCTATCCAGCATGTTTTACTTTCTAACTCCTGCACACCTGATTTTAAAAACCAGAAGGTCTGCAGAGCTTAAAGACCACTAATTCAACCACTGACTCAGTTCTGTAGGAGCGTGTAAACTTGGGTTTAATAAATTAGCAATAATATTGGATGAGACCTGCTTTACATTCTGTATTTTTGTTGTTTTCAGGAAATGTTGGAGAAGCAAGTTATGGGAAGATTTCTACTAAGAGTTCAAGAGGCAGGTCACCACCAGACCACACTGCTTTTTGTCACAGATAATGAGAAGGTGGTATTGCCGTTTTGGTATGGTGAATGGTTATCATACACTGTAACACTACATCTTTGTCTCCATGTGTTTTTCAGGCTGACACCAACTACCTTGCCCCTCAGACGAGTGAACTTGTAGTATCAAGCACACCAAAGAAGTTACTTTAGGATATTCTGACTGAACTTGAGGTAATGTATTGACATTATCCAGTTGCATACTAAACAATATAGCACATTATAGTTATTAAATAATAGCTACAGGTCTTCTATGATATTGAAAAATCAACAAATATAAAAATCACAAATAATGAAATTGCATTAACATCATCCTATTGTAGCTACATTAAATAGCCAGTTGCACCCAAGGTGAAAGAAGTGCAATTCAAAATAATACATAATATATATCCTGCTGCTGAAACTCTAAGAAAAAGATTCCATTTTGAAGTTAACCAATGTGTTTTCTGTATGACAGACTACGAAACAATTGAACACCTTTTCTTCTCCTGTTCAATCACATAGAGTTTTTGGGAGGATGTTTATCAATGGTTAAATATTGGGATAAATGATGTTTGGTTTAACAAATCCAAAGTCTTGACATATATGGATGGTCTACCAAAAATCATATCCAAAATGGTGAACATTATATTCATCATGGGAAAATATCATATACATAAAAATAAATGGAAAAACGGCAAGCCTAACATAAACCATTTTAAAAATGAAATTAAACAATTTAAAACATCACTAAAGGTATTATCAGCAAATAATCAATCTATAATGGAATTATATGAAACAATGTCTGAGTCTCTTGCTCTTTAAGTTACAACTTGAGGTATCAGTCATGCTTTAAATATGCTGAGATATCAACCCCTTTAAATACTACTTTAGTTGATTTTTTTTGTGTGTGTGTTTTTTTCTTGTTTGCTTAGTCTACTTTGTTGTATTTGTTGCATGGTTCTAAATGCAATTTTTTTCCCCCTCATATAAGTTTTATTGTACTTGATGTTAATTCAGTTTCTTTTGAAATTGATGTGCTGTAAACTGAACGTATGTTAAATAAAAAAAAAGGAAAGAAACACGACCTTGGCGGAAGCTGTCATTCATTTCCCATGCAGCCAATGAGCCCAAAGCCCGCCCCCCCATGTCAAATCAGGCTCAGCATAGTAAACGAAAAGAAAGTATTGGAAACGTAAACTCAGGCCTGAGAGCAGAGGAGGAAGAGAAACGTAAACTCGGCCACAACTTTTGTTTCATTTAGTTTTCCTTCATGAAATTTGGTTTTTGGTTTTTGGTTGCAGTTTTAGGTTCAAAGTTATATTTATGTTTTTATTTACTGTTTTTATTTACAATTTATTGTTTCAAGTTTTTTGGTTCGAATTTACAATTTATTTTTTCGAGTTTACATGGAGCTGAGCCCATTTTGACCCCATAAACAACTTCCTGAATAAATAAAAACTTTTGATCTCCCAAAATGGATGTAGCTCTTAAAAGCTCATGTTTGATGTTTCTGCTGATGCCACAGCTCACTGGAGCAGCCGAGCTGTATATGAGGGGCTCATCATATACAGCATCTCCAGATGTTACTGGACCAGAGAGGTTTGAGACAGAGCCCAGTGACAGAGTGAAGAGATATCAGACTCTTGGTTGCACCCAAGTTGTGGATATGTCGCGACAACGTAGTCACAACGTTTAATGTGATGTTGTGACTACGTTGTGGCGGAACTTCACTTTGGAAATCGCTGCCACGTAACATGCGACGTTCCTGCAACGCCACAAGGTGTCAGAAAATACGTTGTGACAACGTTGTTGCAACAGAACTGTGTTAGTAGGGTATGTTCTCCTGTTTGGTCCTTCATACAACAAACCATCACCAGGTGATGTTTGCTGCAGAGCAGAAGGAACACGTCACATGTAGGATCATTCATGCTTATATATACAGTCTTTGATGCAGATGTGTGAGGTCATGGGAGGGGTGCAGGCTCACCAGGCGTAGCCGATCTTCATCATGGGGTTCCGGGCCTTTCTTCTGGGAATGTACTCTACCCCCTCCTCCTCGGCTCTGCCGCCAGCGGAGCTCCGTGCCCGGTCACTCTGCTGCGGCTCGGTCCTGGAGCTCCACAGCCCGGCGGAGGACTGAACATGTAGCCGGGAACGATGGCGCACTGTTGGGGTCTGAAAGTGACGCGTGAGGAGCAACCGACAGGGAGCGGTGGAAATACCTGAGGGATGAATTAGTTTTTAATCACCTTTTTCTTCCATCGCTTCCCCACTGGTTTGTTTACAGATGTAAACATCCAACAACGAAACCTTAAGCATGTTTAGGTTAGTTATTAATTTACCCTCCAGCTGGTAGAATTAAAAGCGAATTTGTGTATTTAGTGAATTCCTCACGACTTTACGTCTTACCCAAAGACTGTATATATAAGATCTTACCTGTCAGGGTGGCTCGAACGCTAGTAAAACAGGGCGCCGCCATGTTTGTTGAATAACAAGAAACGGACATGCGCAATACGTCTTCACCCAATCACACTGCTGCCCCTAGTGGACAGTGCTGGTATCACGTTATTTACTCTAAAACAGGCTCAAAACAGGTGTTTACATAAACCTTTTTATTTAGTAAACAACAGCTTCCTGTCATAATATTACAAAACCAAAACAAGTGGACATCATCTCATCAGAGAGTCAGCTCAGAGGTTCTGCTGACTCCGATAAGTGAAGCAAACTAAACAAAGCAGCGTATTTACATCTCATCACATTTCATCTTTGTACAGCAGAGATCATCTCAAAAGTAGGTCTAACAGCATCTCCTAACTCGTGAGCTTCACTAGAACACCACGAACAAGATGATTTAATCCTCCAGGATGTAGTTGGGATTAACGACCAGAACGACATCCTCCTCCGTGCTCTCCGGCTCGGAGCCCTTCAGCCCAGCCTGAGACAGCTCGATGAGGATGTGATCCTACAAGGACACAAAAGTTGGTGTTAGCGGATAAAGCTTTAGTCGAATGCTGATTTAAACACTCAGCGACGGTTGACTCACGTAGTGGACCAGCCTCTGGATGACCTTCTCTATCAGACCCTTCCTATTGATCAGCTCTTCCTCAGAGTCGATTTCTGACTCAATCTCCTTCAGATACCAGTTGATCACTGCGGGTTTCTTCAGCTCCTCCTCTTGTTCGGCTGAAACAGAGAAAAATAAAACGTTTAGCTGCAGCTTTAGACAAATAGAGGATGTAGGAAGAGAAGCGTCTCTTACCGTCCTCGGTTCTGCGCAGATGCAGCACCAGCAGGTTGGAGATGCGTTTGTACTCAGCGAAAGACAAACGGAGAGAAGGTTTGGGCTGGCTGTCGGGCTCCGCGTGACCATTCACGCCGTTGGCATGACCATTAATCCCATTAACATGATTGTCCACGCCATTTATGCCATTTGGTACATTGTTGACTGCAGAAGAAAAACTGTTCAGTGAAGATCTACAGATCTCATCCAGCAGAGCGTGCATGGAGATGAATCCTCATACCTTCCTCCTGCTGCTCCTCTTCCTCCAATTCATCCTCCTGCTCCAGGTTGATGTCGGGCGTCTCCACTCTGATGATGGACTTGTTTAGGAGACGGAAAGCTTCCTTCACGTGTTTGGGCTGCACCTGGAGACAAGGAAACCACCATTGGTGCTTTTCATATTCATCACCTTTTTCCAGATATGGTTCACACTAGGAATCTGCTGTGTTTGATGCTGCATCCTGTGGTTTGACTTTCTGTAAACATGTCCTGGTCGTACCTCATCACAGCAGTGCATGCGTGCCATGGCCTCGGACAGGCGGATCATACTCTCCAGCTGCCGCACCGTTATCCTCCAGGCGGATTTGGACACGCTCCCAGAGCCGTCGCGCTGACGGAGACGCTTGTACTGCTCCACGATGAACTCCTCAGACTCACTGGAGATCTACGATGATACATCACACACACGATCCAGCTTTTAGACTGAAAGTCACCTGATAAATGTAAAGCCATTTTAAATCTACACTAAAGAGCTTTTAACACTTTAAGCTATTGCTTTCAAACTGGTTTCAGTGGTTCTTGAGCCAGAAACATGAGCTACTTCACATTAGACAGCACTCTGTCGCCCTCTGCTGACCAGAAACTGCACTTTACAGTGTTGTGATTCAGTTAGGAGCACTAGTGGGAGGTCTCCACCTGATTTACAGCAACAGCTGTTTACTGTGCTGGTAGCTAATATAAAGGCTAACAGTTAGCTTCTCCAGTTCACTGACAGTTAAAAAACACAACAAGAAGAAATTAGCTTTTGTGTTGGCATCGTGGCGGAGCCTGGAAGTAAGAGTGCTGTCTTTGGAGGTGAAGCAAAGAGCTACAACCTGAGTGAACATCGGTGCAGCCTACACTCGTTTGAAGGAGCTGAAGGAGGCTACGACATCACAGACTGATGGTGACCTGGCTTTGTTGCTGCTGGACTTGTAATATATTTGACCAAATGTGTAGATCTATTTTTTTGTGGCTCATTTAGTATCGGCTCATGTTACCGTTAGCTTGTTGTTAGCGCTAGCTACAGCAGGTTTACGACAGTTGTAATGACGCTTTACAACAGTAGGGGGGAGAAGCGGGAAACTTAAGTGTTGCTTTAACTTTAGTCACTTTTATTTTAGCAGCTGTCTTCTGGACTGCGCTGTGCCACACACACACACACACACACACACACCTTGGGTTTAAACTGCCTGGCAAAGAGCAGGTATCTGCGGATTTCATCCAAATAGTACAGTCTGTCCACGGACTCCTCCACCCGGGAGTGCAGGTCCACGATCCTCCTGGCGATGGCGTAATCTGTGACCTGAGACAAACACAGGTAGATAAATGATCATCTCCATCAGGGCCTTGGTGACTACAGCACGTAACAAATAGGAAAAAACATGCAAATGTTTCCCTCTGTGCTGCGTATCGGTACCTCGTTGCATTCATCCACCAGGATGAAGAAGAGGTCGAAGCGGCTCATGATGGGCGCCGTCAGGTTGACGTTCTGCTTCAGGCTCTTGCTGCGGTCGTAGCGCCCGTTGACAGGGTTGGCAGCAGCCAGGATGGACGTGCGTGCGTTCAGAGTAGCCTAAACAAATAGAGAAAATGATTTTCCAGCAACAAAGACTTGAACAGGTGCGGTGTCCCGGGCTCAGGTTGAAGGTGTTACCTTGACTCCAGCCTTGGTGATGCTGATGGTCTGCTGCTCCATGGCTTCATGGATGGCCACCTGGTCCTTGATGTCCATCTTATCAAACTCATCAATGCAACAAACTCCCTGAACGCAAAAACAGTTGTTTTAGACACAAAAAGACCACATTAAGAGCAGAGACGGGTATTTTACTCACGTTGTCCGCCAGCATCAGAGCTCCAGCCTCGATGACACACTCGTGCGACTCCTCATCGCGGACCACAGCTGCTGTCAGACCTGCAGCGCTGCTGGCCTTTCCGCTGGTGTACACCGCTCTGGGACTGAACTCCTCCACGTGCCTGAACACAGATCCACTCCGTCAGCGTGATAAAGAGAGAACAACGGTCTGATGGGAGAAATCGGTGTTACGTACTTCAGGAACTGGCTCTTAGCGGTACTTGGGTCTCCGACGATGCAGACATTGATGTCTCCTCTCAGGGAGGTTTCCTCCATCGTTGTCTTGGGAACGCCTCCAAACAACATCAGCAGGATGCCACGCTTCACCTCGTCGTTACCTGCACGACCAATCATCAGAAACTCTAAATAAAAGGCTGTGGTTGGGGAGAAGACACAGGAGGAGTGCTGGCTGACCGTGGATGGTGGGGAAGAGGCTGGTGCACAGGTTGTGGTACAAGTTCTTGTCCTGGCTCATCTCAAACACCTTCTCCCACTCCTTCTCCGTCATCTGGCTCTTGATGCTTTCAGCGGTTTGTTCCTCATCCCGTAGCTCCTTCCCACCAAACTGCAACCCAAACAAAGGTCAAGGCTGTCCCACAAGCATTAGAAGAGCCTGCTGTGTTTTAGCTGCGGTGAGCGTCTCTTACTCGTGGGTTGGTCGGGGCCACGTTGCAGGCCAGGAAAGCCAGCCTGTACGACAGCTCTCTGACTCCCAGAGCTTTCAGTCCTCTCAGACCCTCCGCCTCAAAGCCCTGAGGACCTCCGGGTACACGGGTACTGGACTCTGCTCGGACACCTGAGGAGGAGATCACATCCAAACGTTAGGAGAGATCAGAAACCCCTGATCCAGGACCTTTTTCTGGAGACTAAAGACACACCAGGAGTGCTGAGCTGAGAGACGTCCGGCACCACGATGAGGGTCCCGGTGAAGTCGCACCGGTCTCCAGCCTGTGCCATCTCCACAGCCTCTGCCCTGAGAACGATCTCGAGTGACCGTGGGATCGAACCTCGAGGAAGCTCCGCCTGCGTCTCCTGGATACGCACCTGAAGAGCATGAGAACCAGAGCAAATCAGAAACCTGCAGGGTGATGTCGCTTCCAAAGCACACCGGCCCTACGTGTTACCTTCTGAAAGTCGATGAACTTGGATTTGTGGGTGTCGAGGTGGAAGCGGGAGCGGTTGTTGCAGACGGTGTTCCTGCAGATGGTCGGAGGGGAGTATTTGAACTGCTGAGGGACGTCTTTGATCACTGCCTGGCAGTCCATGCACAGGAAGGTACCGCTCACCTGAGAACACAAAGCAGCTCACCATCAGAGCTCCTAAACCTCTCCACCATCATCTCTGTAGTGATGTGACAGTCCTGACTATCTCACCAGCTCAGGGTGGACCGGGTGTGTCCTCACCACCTGACCACTGATCTTCACCAGGGAGCCGATACGCATGGAAGACAGCTCACGGATCCTAGATTACACACATGATCACATCTGATGCTCTGCTACATCTGGAAGCTGAAGCCGGCTGCTTCTGTCTTACTTGTGTCTGGTGGGAAGCTCCTCGATGGCAACGTAGAACTCTTTGTTGAGAGGAACGTTCCCGTGATCTCGAGCAAAGTTGCGGACGGCTCGGCAGAGGTAGGGATACACTCTGAAAACACCAGATTAACACAGAATCTCACCAACAACTAGGCTGGCCGGTTGAATCTTTTTCAGAGAAGGTACCGTTGTGATGCTCAAACCTGAAACTTAAACTGTTCTGGTCTCATTAGAGAAATCTGTGTTTTATAGATAATTTACATATTTTTTCAGTATCTTAGATTTTAAAAGCCTAAAGAAGCTTTGGATTTTTGAAAAGTATGTCCCCCTTTGTCCCTCACAAACGAATCCGTCTGTTTTCAGGTGAAATACAGCAGATGACGTCAGTGTGGTTGTCCCACCTGTAGTATTCCTCCTGGATGGTGGTGGCCAGCTCCTGGTTGAAGCCCTCCAGGTCAGTGAAGCTCACCAGCAGGGTGTTCCTCTCGGGCCTGATCAGCTCCTCGGCCTCCCGGACATACTTGACCTCCCCATCCCCGGTCTGAAACCTGATCAGGTGAAACAAATCAAACACAACCAGCCGTTTAATAGCTGATAGAGAGTTATTCAGCGCGGCAAGCCTTCAACACGCGTGCGGAGGCTGACTTACTCCTCTAGGAAAGCTTGAAACAACTTCTGGCATTTTTCCGCCAGCTCGTCTTTCACCATCGTCCCGGCATTCTCCGCGGTTGCTGTGGCAACATCCATGCTGCAGTGAGTCGATTTGTTGAATTATTTTGATCAAATTCCTGGACCGAACAGCTCGTTTCTCCACGCACAGCAGCTCACTTTCCTCCTGACAACAGAGAGCCGTTTCGCGCGAAAAGCGACACCACGTGACGTTTGGCGCGCGGCTCTCGACCAATCAGTGCATCAGTTCCAGAGTTGTCCGGTTCGTAGCCAATTAGGTGGAGAAACGTAAAATGACGCAGGTCTTTTCCCGCGAAACGCTTCCTGTTGCTGCTTTGAAGTGTCCGCTTTCTGAATTTGGAAAGACAAACTTACCAAAATGTAAAAATCAGTTTGATGTGGGAACTCGTTCAAACCCACGTTATATTTCAAACCTGGTGATTTACATAGCCATGGGTTTATAGAAACGTAACGACCTTCATAACTGAAAGAAGACGCTGTAACTGTTGTACAGAAGAACAGGAATCTGTGGATTTGGTGGTTTATGGGTTACTGGATCATGGGTGATGAAGTGGAAATACTAACACTGATGCTGTCTACCCTCTTAGTTTTGTGTCTACCTCATGGATCCTTTAATGTGTGCTGCTGTGAGATGCCTGGTTGCTCACCAGCCCGTGGTAGCAGCAGGATGCTGTTTACTGTGGTTTTGTTGGCTGGGGGAGCAACTTCAGAGAAATACGATAGTACAAGAAACTGATCAGAACATGGAGACGTTTGGATCAGTCTTGGACAGGTCACTAAACAACATCATGAACAAAAGCAGCCACTAGATGGCAGTGGGTCATCATAATAAAGCCTCACAACTCTAACAATAATCAACAGTGAGTTCCTTTTATTGGTGCAAATGCTCATCACCCTGTTTTAGTTATGGAGCTTTCCATGTTACGTTATTAATAATAATATGACTGAGACTTTTACAAAGTAAAAGCATCAATAAACAGAAGAGTTGTAGTTTAAACTGTATTTAAAGTTGTATTAGGGTATGATTACCACTGTGAGTAAATTAAACATGTTCTGAGTTTATCCTCTTGTTTGTCTTTTTGTGATTTTTGTCAATCAGTTAGAAAACAGCAGCTTTGTCATGCATCAGTTATAATCACCTTGAAGAGTCAGCTGAACTTCTGTATCTGTGGAGGAAAGAATTGCTAACTGGCTGTTTAATCCATACCACCACATTACTGCATCACTTTACACCACCCTTTGTGAAGCTGAGAGCTACTGCATGGGTATTGAGCCATATGAAGGGCTAATACAGAGTTCGGTTATGACGACAGAACACCAACCTTTGAACTAGAATAGATCAGAGTTCAACTGAACCTAATAAACAAGGTTCGTGCCCCGCTCTGTCACAGTCGTTGTGTCCTTGGGCAAGACACTTAACCTGCCTTACCTGTTTGAGGTGCATGTTTTTGGACTGTGGGCGGTAACTAGTAGTATTACCCAGAGAAAACCCTCACATGCATGGAGAGAACATGCTAACTGTGCTCATCAAGTGCAGGTGAGATTCAAACCAGCGGACTTCTTGCTGCAAAGCTAGCAACTGTGCCACCATGCAGCCTAGCCTATAATCACAAGATGCAAATTTCATTCTTTATAAATGAGCAAATCATTTAAATGAAAGAATGAAAAAAACATGCTATTGATGCAAAGTAGTCATAAATGTAAACATGATAAAGGATGTGCGCGTTTTTAGCAGACCTTTCAGTACAAAAACAGACAGAAAAATGAGGAAACCTAAGGAGAAATGTTTGTGATCAGTTCCATCCCCATCTGATCTCTTCCTCTGCTCTCATTCTCACGCCTACACCTGCTGCTGAGGTCAACACAAACACTCCTGGCAGCTTATTGGTTTCACCTGTCACATTGTATGAACCAGCCAGGAACAAAGCAGGAAGTTGTTGCTGGTCATTTGGATGCAGCCCAGTCTTTATTTCTCCTTTTGTCTTGACCTCTGGTTTTCCCACAATTGTTCAGCAGCAGGAAACTCAGCCTGTCTGAATCCGAGGGAACCTGACCATCTGTAAGGAGCACGCACAAAAACCCACACACAACACAAAACCTGTCATAATGGCTCCAAGTGTCTGTGAATAGAATTATTTACATATATATTCAAATATACTTACAGTATTCTGTCAAGTCTCAGACCAACTTTCAATCTCCATTTGATTTAAATAAATCTCTGATGAAGTTTTTGAATCTCATCTGCATAAAAATGGGCTCTGAGGGTTTTCAGACTGAGCCACAGAACTGAAGTCACTAATGATCATTACTTCAAACCAGGGTGGTTCACACCTGGTCCTTGAGGGCCACTACCTGCATATTTTCTGTTTCCCTGCACAAACACACCTGGTTTGTACCAATGGGTGATTAACATGATTCTGGAGGAGTTGAGGACATGCTGTAGTGGTGATTCTGCCATTGATCAGGTGTGTTGGGACAGGGAAACAGCTAAAACATGCACTACAGTGGCCCTCCAGGACCAGGTTTGACTAGCTATGCTTTCTGCAATGGTCTTCAGTAAGTAATAATCCTGTTTGAGTCTTTTAATGGAACAGTACATGTCATTGACACCAAGAAAACTCATTTTCTATGGTGTATTTTATATTTAAATCATAGTTTTATGATTGGTTTAAAAAGGCACCATTTACCATCTTGTTAACAATCACAGTGTTTTCTAAATTCACCATTTATGGTGTTCCACAGGATCCTGAGTTTGGTCCAGTTCTGTTCTCTTTTTACATGCTTCTGTTGGGTATCCTTGTTAGAAAGACACACAGTAATTACCACTGATGACACCCAGTTCTACGTTTCCATGAAGCGCAACAAGTCTGAGTCTGGAATCAACTTCCTGTTTGGGTGTGGGACACAGAAACATTCCAAGCTTTGAAAACACACCTCTTAAGAAGTACTTATATGTTCTTGTTATTTATTAAACTTAACCGCCTACCTGTTTTTTATTCTTAAATTGTTTTATATAATTTTTAGTTGATTGTATTAATATTTTCAAGTTGATCAAATGTTAATTTAAAATGGTCTTTAGAATACCCTCTTGGTTTTATTTATTCAGCTATTTGCATTAACTTGTGTGAGGCACGTCGTCTTATAGAAATAAATATGAGTTGAACTGATTTCAGACCCAGAAGCAGGAACACATCTAACAGGACAGGTGGTGGCGTTCATCCAGACCCATAATCAGCTTCTGCAGAGGAATAAAAAAGCTTTGATGAAGTCTGATTTGTGGTGACAGGTGAAACCAAAACAATGGGTCCAAACTGTTGTGTGAGCCAGGATGTGATCAAGAGGAGGGAAACAACGAGCCGTTTCCTGGTTTGTTAGCATTCAGGCTGTGACACATTGTTAAACGTTTGGTGGCACAACCGCTGACACCAACCTGACCCATGTGAACGCACCAGGAAAATCAAACAGAACTTACTGACTCAAGACAGTTTCATTATTCACTTCATCATTTGTGGGATTTGTCCTCACTGGTTGGGTCGTTAAAGGAAACCGTCCTTAAGGTACTTCTGAACTTTACAGGGCAAGGCAGCTTTATTTAGCACATTTCACAGCAATTCAATGTGCTTGAAGCAAGAAGTCTGCAAAAACATAATTTAAGAGGTTAGAGGTGGGAAGAGCTCCGGCTCAAAACTGGAAATGAAGTCCTTCTCTAATGGGTGCAAACATTCAAAATAAACCAGACGCTCGGCACATAAACAGCCTTGCTTCATAAGTGTTTAGTAATCTCATAATTAGTCAGAAAGCTTAAGCACGATCTAAAACCAAATAAACTCAGACATTCTTGTCGGGCCCTCCCGTATCCGTTCTGGCCTTGCAGCCTCAGCAGGACTCTTGAGATGCTGCGTGCATCTGCTCAGGTTAACTGCCAGACGTTTAAAATATAAAAGCTTAAATTCATATCTGACACAAAAGAACTAAGTGTCCTGACTCCCACATCTGACTGGAGTTGAACGGTTAGGGTTAGGCTACGATGTGATGGTTCGTCTCTCACATTCGGTGTGGTCTCGGCTCTCCACCTGGCCTACAGCAACTAAAGTAAAATGTCACCTGACTTAAACCAGTTTTCTTCTATGACATTCTCTGCTCTTGTGAGGAACGCTGTAACATAATCCAAAGCAACAGAAGATCTTGCACATCCATAAAACACACATGAATGAACTGCATACATTTTCATAACCACCTTCTCTCATACAATTTGCACCTTTCATACTTGTGCTTTATTTCTTCTTGATGGGTCTTTACCCGTCTTTACCCGTTGTTACAGCTCTTTTACCATCTACATATTTATTATATCTAAATCCAATTTAGATTAAATGTAAAATGAACAAATAACTGAGACTAAAATATATGAAAACAAAGTCTGCCTAGAGCAAACATGTTGTTTCTTTGATTAAACTACAGCAGGCTAACATGTGCTGCTGTATTATTGGTGAAGCTGGATGTGTGCAGACCTGTTTGGTTGTCTAATTGTTTAGGTTGCTTGTTTTTCCTAAAATGAGCTGCAGGAAGTCTTTCCTGTTTTGAATGCACTATGAATAGAAGTGAGTTGTGTGTGTGAGTTTTCTTTGCCAATGCATTTGTGAAGGGGGGGGGCCTGGTAGGATGGCTAAAGCACCAGGTAAGTGGGGTTTCCATACATTTCTATACAGATACGAGCCACTTTAGATGACTGGATGTGGTTGGTTATTTATGACTAGACACTCACACACACACACACACACACTCTTCATCATCTCCTCATCTTACGTTTGCTTCAGGAAACAGGACACAGTAAACTTCCAGCTTCTGTTCCTCCCGCTTCCAAGTGGAAGTAAGAATATGGGAAGAACGTTTGTGAACGTGTGTGCACCGAGCTACTGGAGAAGAAGGAAGAATCAAAACAAACCTTTTGAACCAGCTCAGGCTTCATCCTGTCTCACGGAAAGTAAGCAAACTGTTTATGTCATTAGAATAAACCACACACACACACACACACCTGGCTCTCACATGCCATTTTCATTTTCACATGAAATCTGCTGTGTTCATGCTCTGGATCAGCACACACAGCTGAGTGAAGATGATGAAACTAAAGCTGATCATCAACCACATTAATCATCTGTTTGAAGCTGATTTTCATCTCTTTTATGACCTCCAGCTGTAAATCATCAGTTGTGTCACAAGCAAAAGAAAATGCAGTGACTGTTTGAGGAGTAATTATAATTTCACAACAGCTGAGGAGAAACACGTTTAAATGGAGCTTGTTGTTCTTTCTATTCCACCTTTTCCAGTTATTTTTCTCTGTTTCATGATCTATAAATAAAACTGAAACGTGTCTGTACGTTTCATTAGCTTTCGACAGGTCCTAAATCAGCACATTCAGGAGCTGTAACAGAGAGGGTTGCATTAGCTGGATAAATGAATGAAAAGGAGGCCAAGAAGAAAACTACTGACAAACGTGAGTGTTTCTTATTTTTTATTACAAACATGTACAACAGTTAGGAACACAGCAGCATATCAACTATTTACAAGGGAAACTCTCTGCAGGAGAAGTCGTGAACCAGCAGACTGCCCCTAATGCTTTCTGTTCATTTTATTATTTACATCATATACAGCAAACCAACAAGAAGACACTAGCTGGAGTGTAAACTGGAGGATTCGGATTCGGTGGTGGTGGAAGCGCCGTGGCGTCTCCGGGGTAAAATCTTCAAACTGGAGGCCCGACTCAGAGTCAGGGCTCTGCGAGCTGAACTCTTGAATCCGGCCCCCAGGAAGGCGTACAGCAGCGGGTTCAGGCAGCAGTGTGCAAAGGCCATGGGCTCAGCCACCGACAGCCACATGCTCAAAGCGGCCTCCAGCCTGCAGCTCGAGGGCAGGACCTCCAGGCGCAAAAGAGCATCCACGAAGATGCCCCCACCGTACGGGAGCCAGCACAGGAAGAAGCAGAGCACCAAAGCGATGGTGGTCCTGACCGCTCGCCGCTTCTGCCTCTGCCCTCCCAATGGGCCTCGGGTCAGTCTAGTGACGATGACGCAGTAACACACCAGGAGAACCAGGCCAGGGATCACCAAACCCACTAGAACCAGCTGGAGGTGGAAGACTGCAGCCCAGATAGGAGCATTTCCTTCTGGGTATAAGCGCTGGCACAAAGTGGAGCCTTCCGCTCTTTCCTGAGTTCTGGCAAAGATCAGATCTGGTACTGCAAGAAGTCCAGCAGGTAACCATGCACCTGTAGAGTGTAGGAGGATAATCAGGTAAGAGATGGATAGAAAGAAGAGATGAGAAGAGGAAGGGTTTGATTCTGCTCACCTATGTACACCAGCCTGTGTGCCAGCAGCTGCCTCAGCCCTCCTGTGTTTGTGTCTGTGGCCCGGACCACTGCCAGGTACCGATCCAGACTAATGAAGGCCAAGATGAGCACACTGCCATACAGGTTAACAGTATAGATCACATGCACACCGACACAGGTGGCTGATCCAAAACGCCAGTCAGCCAAAGCTGCATCCACAGCCCAGAACGGCAGCGACAGAACAAAGAGGAGGTCAGCCGCAGACAGATGGAGGCGATACCAGTCCGTCAGGCTGCACTTGGACCTGGAAAAAACAAACACAGAACTGGGTCAGGATCTCACCTTAAAGGCGCTGAATGTCCACCAGCTCAAACGTTTTCTCACCTGCGCTGACAACCCAGAACTATGACGACCAACCCGTTTCCTGTGATGCCCAGGATGAAGATGAGGGCGTAGACCACGGGCAAGAAGACCTGCTGAAGCTCATCTGTCATCACATGTTCTACATCACAGGGCTCCTCGAGGTCCACACCCACCTCTCCAGAGCCAGAACCAGAACCTGTGTCGTTGTAGTCAAACTCCAAAACGATGTGCTGGAGACAGACGATCAATGATGATCAAGGAAAAAACAATGACAGATTTGCAAGCTCCCATGAAACCTCCACCTTACCTCGTAGTATGACATGATGGACACCGTCCTCCGCCTCCGGTCTTTGCAGTGAAGCTGAGACTTCAGTCAGTGGGTTTTATAGTTGTCCAAATGCTCCTCCTCCAAACAAGCCAATGCATCTGCGTCTGCTGAAACGTTTTTCCTGTTTTCGAGGTGTCAGGTGCTGATAGTGGATCTATCACAGGAAGCTGCACGTTACGTGAATTGTTTTAGCCCCTGAGACCTCTGGTGTGTATTTACAGACTCTATTGGCAATAGGAAGGGGAGCCAGTGAGAATCAGACAATGAGTGTTTGTGTGTGTGTGTGTGCGCGCGTGTGTGTATGTGCATGCATGTTTGTGTATGTGTGCGTGCATGTGTGTGCATGCGTGTGCGTGCGTGCATGCGTGTGTGTGTGCGTGTTCAAACTTCTTGCTCAGTTAAACCAGGACAAGCAATTTGGAGTTTCATATTTGACATGATGCATGAAAGCGTGAACACATGAACATGCGTGGGAGCGAGTCAGCGGGATGGAGGGAGAAGGAACAGGGTGTTATGTGATGTAAATGAATGTGAGATGAGTATCAGCTTCCCTCCGCTCAGTTCTGGTAAACTCCAGGCTGCAGAATTCCCTCTGATCTCCGTCACTCAAGCGTTATGTTGTGGTATCAGAGTGACTTCTATCTGAGAGCAAATTAAAAAGCTGCTTTGGCTTAATGTCATGAAGAAAGACTGAGTACTCTTAAAGTTTTGAGTTTGTTTAAATATTAAAATGAACCTTTTTTGAAGCAACACTGTAGTAGTTCATAATTTTCAGATTCAGACTTGTAAATATTGGCTTTTCCCATCAAGCTTTGAGTCATTTATTAAACTGACATCAGACGTCTTGATCAACCAAGAAGTACCACAGGGCTCTATTCTTGGAACCCTTAGTTTACAGTATATATTGATTACTTGAGAGTGGATGTAATTAAACCCCTATAAACTATAACATTTTTATTTTATGCAGATGACATAACCATTTACCGTCTACACTCAATATCTGCAGTCTGCCTTCAACAAACTCTCATCTCAGTTTATTTCACTGAAGCTTGTTCTAAATGTGAAGAAAACCAACATGACGGTGTTGTCCAAGCAGTCCAGTCACTCTGGGGGGACTTCCCAGTAATTTACTGTTCTTTCTAAATCTGGGACCTTCTGCTGATGCAGATTCTTCACGTTAAAGCAGATCTGGGAAAATAACCATGCATTAGCTCCACCAGACTTGGAATAATCTACAGAATGACCTGAAACTCAAGGACCTATAACCCACAGGCAATTCAGACATTGAGGAATCTAAAGCTGACTCTGATTGATTTTACTTTGTCACATTTGTGCTGTTTGTGATGAAAACAAATAAAAATCAGAACTTCTGATGGTGTAAAAATATCTATCACCTCAAGAGTGAGTATAATGAAAGGAAATGGCATCGTTTGATAAACGGGGTCTGAAATCCCTTTGATCTGCTGGTTTTATTAATGAATTACATCCATATCTCTCATCTGTGTGTGATGCAGACTCAAGTGTCTCTGCAGACACATTTCCTGGCTCTGCTTTGACTGTAATTCTCCATCCTCTCCCAATTCACTAATCCCAAAAGTAAACAGTAACCCAACTCCAAAAACAAACTTTTAAGAAAACTGTCACAGGCATCCCCCCATGGCCTCTTATCTGCCTCTCACTTTCCACACCCTTCCTCCACATTCAGCGTTATCAGCACAGGAATCTTAAAACATGGCACTGCTGGACAAACCTCCCCGGTTTGGGAAAAACATGTGGAACGATGTAAAAAGTCTTAGTTTTAGAGGATTTTCCATACATGCTGATTGTTGGTTTAGATTTATTTGATCATTTAAAATCTGCCTTTGTTGTGGAAACAGCAATTTAAAAAGAATCTCTCTGCCAATTTGCTGACCAACATATACCTTACCATGTGGTGGAGAAATAATCTAAACCTGTGCAGGGAGCGACAGACCTGAGTAGTCTGTAAGTCCGCTCTGACGTCACAGACGTTCAGGGACAAGAAAAGGGGCGGGGAAAACAATCATCTCTCAGATAGACACATACAGAGGTGCCTTGTGGCCTTCCCTCGCTCAAAAACCTCCCAGAATACAGCGAGGTATTTTCAAAATGATGTCGGATTAGGAGCCGGCAGAAGCTACTTCAGGGGCAAATATTTGAATTGTGTAAGTCAACTAGCTATTGGGCTTATATCTAAAATGCTTTTTTAGATCCAAAGCAGCCACCAAAAGCAGCTACCGAGGCAATGCCTTGTAGGCAAGGCGCCTTGATTGAGAAACACCCATTGTTTGTTTGAAAGTTAATAAAGGTTTTTTTTTAAGTCGCAGAAACAGCGAAGGGCATCCCAGCATGTGTCGCGGTCGATGACAAAATGCTCCCTGTCCCAATTCAGCACACTTGCTACTTCACACCTGAAGCCTTACTGCACACCTCCTCTAAGCACGGAGGGCGAGAATTGGGATTGGGCCTGTGCTCCAGACCTCACCTACAGGTGGCCATTAGTCAAAAATAGAACAAGTACTTCATCAGATCGTTCAACCTCCAGCAAAATGACATCAGACTCCCTTTCATCACTGGCTATGAGCAAAGAGGTAAATGTTTAAAACAAAGTTTATGAATGCTTGTTACAAATCTGCATTTTGTCCTCACGGGCTCACGTAGAAGGAAACGTTGCGTCTAATATGGCGTCACCCAGAGACTTCGACCCACGCCAATGTATTTTTGACCTGGTTTTGATGGATATACGTTACGAAGCCGCCAATATTTTTCAGCAACTGGGCATCATTTAATTCATTTTCAACAACATTTTGATGGATAGTTCCAAAGATTAATGGTAAAAACTACACACTGTCACTTTAATCTAATGTAATGGTTGGCTCCTATAAGCATCATCACTCTGCAGTGATAAACCCAGGAGGGATTTTTATTAATACTTTGTTTTAAAACTATAACCTCAAACTCCTTTTGATGTTGCATCATATGAAAATAAAGCACACACTTTAAAGAACACACGTTCTCGTTGTTTAGTGGAATGAACTGAACCAACTACAGCAGTGTAACTACAGGTGCAAATGAACAACAAAAATTCTTTAGAAGGCAAACAGCAATTTGCATGAAGAAAATGATATTTTGTTCAGTTATTTAAGTGTATCATGTTGTTCTTTGACAGATTTTTGAACGAAAAAACACACAATGTGTGTATGGAACGGTACGTTTTCAATGAGCAGACCCTACAGAACAAAAACACAAGGGTCAAAAAGAAAGAACACAAATTCAAGCATTAGATTAAATTCTTCTAACAGTTTTCGTTGACAATCGTGTTGCTGTGTCCTCGTAGCTGAGCGAGCAGTTCTCTGAATCCACTCGTATTTTTTGGCGTTTTCCGCTTGGCTTGGACCACGGCTGGCTTCAGAGGAACCGATGGGGCTGGCACAGCTGGCTCTGGATGGCTCAAACGATCCATTTGAGGTTTTCCACTTTCTTCAAAACTTCTGCAGAAGATGAAGCGGCTGTTTGATTCGTCCTCCACATCGGTGCGGATGTTTCGATCCTGGTGACCGCTGCTTTGGAGATGCCGCTGCTTAGCAACGCGACAACCATGAGAATCGTCTCTCCTTCGTTTCCTCCTGCTTTCATTGCTGACTTTTTTTGTTTGCAGCCTGGCACGATTAAGATTCCTGACACAATAAAAGCACCATATGAGATATTTCACGTGAAATCACAGTCACTGTTCTAGCTATGTGGTCAATTGCATTACCTCTGCAGAAAAACATGCAGCCTTGAACAGGCAGGTGATTCCTCAGGTTGCTTTCCTTGCCTCAGAGTGATGACCTTATCCAGCTTCCTGACAAAAACATACAATTGCCTTGATTTTAGGAGTGTTTCAACTCAAAAAGCAGCAACCAAACACACACACAAAGTACAGAAACATTTTCCTGCCTTGCATCGGGCAGCCTTCTGGGCATCCACTTCTTGATCAGCACCCATTGGTCACATGTCAGGGACTTGGGATCTGAAGATGAAACCACACATCATGAAACATAAAATATTTGTCACTAGTTTTTTATTAGATAATGAGAATAACTATTTCCAACACATACAAGTTTCTACACTAACCATGGTCTCGGGGTTTGTTTTTGATTGGAGTTTCTGCTGTCTTTGCCTGCTGATACAGCTCTAGACAGCCTGAGCACAAAGCCTGAGAGGAGGGATGACGTACGATGTAGGGACCAGAATCTATGCTGCTGCCCTCATCAGCAAGGTCATCGTCTGACTCAGACAGTCCATTATCAGCTATTTCCACCGCCTCTCTTTGAGAGCGATCGATGATGTTGATGAGGTCATAGTTTCCATTTTCCTCCAGCGGTGTCCTCCTTCCTCGGCTTCTCAGATCTTTCTGTGAAACTGCTGCATTTGATGCGGGATCTCTCTGGACACTGTTGCTGGAAGTCTTTGAGAGGCTGGGGGAGTGCCGGAGATTCATGGGTCTCTTCCACTTTAAACTATACTCAAAAGTTCTGTGACAGAACAGCCGTGATTACATCATTTAGGTGAAATCCTGACAAAGGGTATTTACAGCTGCTGTCCAGGAGACTTATTTAAATTCCTCATCACCTTACTTGTAATATTCTACTCTTATGGACCAGGAATGAGGGAAGCCGTGTGCATCATATCTGTGAAGTTAGGAAATAACATCAGTTAGACGAACAAGTACAGCTTGGGGTAAACCGTGATCTTGTGTTGACTGAACATTTGGCAAATCAAAGTACCTGCCATAGAAATACAAACGAATCAGATGGCAATTATTTCGACTCTGTCATAAAGTCCTGGAGCAGGGACTAGTTCGATCTACCGTGTGGTTTCCAACAACGGTCGTTGAGAAACCCCGTTTCTGCTCCGACTCAGTGGTTTGAGTGTCTGCTGACATCAAGCGCTACAGAAGCTGATTTGGATCAGAAAGCTGTGGACCGCGAAGTCCGGCACAGGACAGCACAGGTCTAACACGAATAACTGTGGGGTTCTGTGTAGCTAACTTTAGCCTGCCAACAGCAATGACGCATTTTGCTTTGAAGCTAAAATAAAATAAGCTAAAAGGCTAAAGCTAAAATGAGCTGGAAGTATCCAAAGCTTCCTAGAGTCAGCACATTGAAACTCGATTTTAAGAGGATTTCAAACTTACATCGATTCGGTCCCGTTCCAGTTAGCTTCTCTGGACATGTTCGAAGCTACTTTAGCACTGTGCTAACCTCCATCACCCTCCTCTTCTTCTACTGCTTTTTCCTCTTCTTCTGGTGTTTTATGGCGGGTGACAACTAACCTTTAGGTGCATTTCCGCCACCCACTGGGCTGGAGTGAGGGTCGGAACATAAAGGTAAAACAACAACAACAATAATAATAAATAAACTAAATTCTTTCTAACAATCCACTTTGTGTTAAATTTCTATTACAAAGCTAAACTTCCTTTCTTCCCCACTCAAACTCCACCTCCACTTTCCTTCAAGCTTCTTTGGCTCTCTGAATATTTCATACAATTGCAATAACATGTCCCACTGTTTCCTTATCCTCTCCATAATCACACATACCTGATGGGTGCTTCCTTATCAAATGAAGCGTATATTAGTCCAGAATGACCCATTCTCAACCGTGATATTATTTTTGATCTTTACTGTTCATCCTTACAATATTACTTTCCCTACTTTTTTCTGAATTTGAAACAGATGCCGTCCCTTCTTTCCCGTCTCACACTGATGTTGCCACTCCTCCATGACCCATGCAATAATAATAGTTTTAATTTCAGATGTACTGAACAGTCTATACAAACAATTAGTGATGCAATACCGCCACCAGCTGGTAAGAGTTGAATCAGGACATTTATACAAATATATTCTATAGATATTTATATATGACACATATCACAAGCACTCTGCAAAGACCAGTATATCTGAAAGACCATAAAAGCTTTAAAATCACATTTGTTTTGTGCTGATATGTTTCTTTGACCTCTTTCTCTTTAACAGGATTTGTGCGTTCCTCAAACTTCAGCTTCATTTAATTTTGTACAAGTCTTCTGTCTCCTGCAGGACATAAGCGGCAATTCAATTTTGTTGTTATAATATTGTGTATTTAACTAATAAGTGGTTTTCAATATTTATTAACTCGTGTATCATTAGTAAAAAAATCTGATTGGTATTTGATGAAACAGAATTTGAAGGATGAATTAATGACATTTTCAATCAAAAATGCTAAATTAAACTCTACAACTCACACGTTATCATCACATTGCAGAGCCACTGTGAAGATTAAAAGATTAAGGAAAAATGTTAAGAATGCTAAGAGATTATTTCCAGAAAGAAAAACATCTAAAATGTGCTATTCATTGGATTGAACAAAGAAGCGAGCCTGAATTCAGCTGAATTAGTTCTGTTTTTATTATTATTATTATTATTATTGCAACCTACAGTGAAATGAGGCATTTCTGGAATCATTCCATGTTGTGGTCTTGGACGATGCTACAGAAGACCTCAAATCAATCAACCTCTTTGTTTTTGACAGTTTACTCACAATGTTTTTATCCATAATCATTTTATTAAAGTTTTTACATCCTACACATTATTACACACAGCCATGTATAGCGCCTGATCATTTTCTATAGATATTTAAATAAAAGCTGACCCACTCAAATACTACACTCTGCATTTCCTTTTATCTCCAGAGCACAGTTTAGATGAGTCTGACTAATTCTGGGTCTGTGTCGAACGACCGGAACAGATGTGTTGACTTCAGAGTCCGGGTTTGTTCGTGGAGATATTTAAACAGAACCAACTAAAACTGTAAAATAAATCTATTTGCTGTTGTGGGATTTGTTTCAGACAGAGGTGTTTCTTACTCAAAACAGAAACAATAGAAATGTAAGGTATACACATTTTAATCCCTTAAAGGGACAGTCCAGAAAAATTTAAATATGTTTCTGTGAAAAAAAAATGACGAACAATTCATTTCACAGCTGTTGTTTTTATTTGAAATCTCCTCAGTTATGAGAAACAGCGAATGCAATAATTAATTTAAAACTAGTACACTAACATACATTTCACATGGCATGGTTATTTACTCACAATCGTGTTAATTTGCAGGATAATTTAGCTGGAATTTCACTTCTGAGTGGAAGTTCACAATTATTCTGCTAGAATGACCATGAAATGTAGACTTCATTGTGGTAATATAAACACAATTATCATTTAACTAGTATTTAAATAATCATTTATATAAACTGAAATGAGATTGGAATGGTTTTGGAGCACTTTAACTGGCCTCACCCCATTGTGACCAGTTGTTCAGTCACAAATAATCATTAATCGTTTTACTTTTTGTTCGTTTTAAAACACAGATAGAAGATCTTTTACCTTTTGTCTGCTGACGTTTCGATCATCTGCTGTGATTTTCTTCAGAGCTAAGCTGCTAATGCAGCTTCAACTTCCGCTTCCGTTTCTGCGCGGGCAGCAGGGGACGACATCGCCCCCTGCTGCCCGCGCTTTCTTCCTTGATGACGCAGTCCCGTGCGTGGTCCAACCATAGATATCATATGATATGTGTGTGTGTACACCCCACCCCGTCGCCCCTGTTCGTATGTGTTGCCCGCACATAAACGGAAGCGAAAGTTGAAGCTGCAATAGCAGCTTAGCTCTGAAGGAAATCACAGCAGATGATCGAAACGTCAGCAGAAAAAAGGTAAAAGATCTCCTATCTGTGTTTTAAAAAGAACAAAAAGTAAAACGATTAAGTAAAAGATTCACAGAAGAAGAAGTAATCTTTGTTTCTCCAAACTGAAGTGATTAAAAAGTTATTGATTCACTACTACTTCATAACTTTTCCACAGAAACACTCAAGAAGATTTGAATGTTAATCATAACATATTAATAAATTAAATTATGTTGGAAAAGTTGAGTTTATTCCTGTCAGTGGTGTCCAGTCCTGGTCCTGGAGGGGCCACTGTCCGTCATGCAGCGGCGCCACGCCGCCACCAAGGGGTGGCCTGGGGTGGCCAGGGCCACCCCTAGAAAATTGCTGGCCCCCCCAGGGAAGACCAGTGTTCTTATTAAATCATGTTAATGTTCACTCAAACCATAAATTCATCTTATTTAATCAAGACATAAATGTAAAACCCAATTAAAAAAAATATCCAATTAATGAAATGGCCTGTATTTGTATTTGTATAGCGCCTTCTTAGGGTTCTACAACCCCCCAAGGCACTTCACAACACAATCAGTCATCCACCCATTCACACACACAGTCACACGCTGGTGGGGATGAGCTACAACGTAGCTACAGCTGCCCTGGGGCGCACTGACAGAGGCGAGGCTGCCGAGCACTGGCGCCACCAGTCCCTCCGACCACCACCAGCAGGCAAGGTGGGTTAAGTGTCTTGCCCAAGGACACACAGCAGCATTCTCTGGCCGGAGCCAGGATTGAACCTGCAACCTTCCGATTACTGGACAACCCGCTCTACCTCCTGAGCTACTGCTGCCCAATAATGATGAGTAAATAATAAGAATTTAAAAAAAATTATATATGTTTCTGCTGCTCACCATTTAAAAATGTTTTTTATTTTTCCATAGATTTTTGTGAAGACAGCAACAGGCAAATAAAAAAAATCAAATTCTAAAATACATTTTGAAATTAAAATAACTAAAATGTAATTTTCTGAATTTTTTGTATTTCTCAAGTGTTTTGGATGCATATTGTTTTTAAATAAAAATAATAATAAAATAAAGGAGCGTGCAATACATTGCCACAGGTTAAATTCTCCCAGAGTTACCATAAGGATCAATTTGGTATGCCACCCCAAAATTTTCTCTGGCCACCTTTATCAAAATTTTCTGGGGTCGCCTCTGCCTGCCTGACAGAACACCTGGATATAAAAAACATTCTGCTTGTTCTCAAATTCTGCAGAAGCCTGGCTCCAACACTGACTTTTCATCTGAAGTCAAAAGTAATCTGGGCTGTTAATGCTGTGTAAAAAGCCTTGGCTGAGAGCGTTTGTGCAGGTTCATGTTGATAGAAAAACTTTCACTGACTATCTTCTCAGTGGTGTGGACTGAAGATAAGGGGTGAAAGTTCTAAGTTAATCATGAAACCCAGATGATATATCCCTGTTCACCTCTTTCCTATTTCATGACACAAGGTACCGCCAGTTCAGGGTTTTATGGTGTGTTTGAATCCCTCCAATCTGAGTTCAGAGGAAAACCCACAGAAGCTCTAAAGAAACACCTTTTGACCCACTTTGGCTTTCACTGTAGATGTGAAGCAGCCCGACTCGAGGGAGGAAAATACCTGCTGTCAGACATGCCTGTTCTAGTCACAGCTACCAAAATCTGCTTTCAAACATGGAGTAAAAAAAAGAATGGGACTAGCTTCATCATGTTTCCTTTTGAGTGGAAAGCATATGATAATCAATAACTCGGATGTAATAATCATTTATGTAGATTTTCTCCATCGTAGGGCCTAATAAACAATGTAGATACATAAAAAATCTAT
This sequence comes from Aphyosemion australe, assembly GCA_006937985.1. NCBI lineage: Eukaryota > Metazoa > Chordata > Actinopteri > Cyprinodontiformes > Nothobranchiidae > Aphyosemion > Aphyosemion australe. The sequence continues at coordinate 630,590 of SSNS01000196.1, read as the reverse complement.
TTTCACAAGGAAAAGGTCAAGTACAATAAAAAGTATTTGTCTTTTGTTGATTAAATTTTTGCTTTAAAGGAGTCATCACCTGAAATCTTAACTTTTCCACTTGAACAAATGTCTATAATGGCTTCCTAATGATGTTTCACTGGCTGAGAAGCCGATATTTAACAATGAAGCGTTTGTTTAATCTTGCCTTCTTCAACCAGCTCACACGCACCCCACGAGCACGCGCACTCCAAAACCAGAACTTGAGCTCTGGCCTATATGTCGTCACAAAGGTCGAATATAAACAAATATGAACCAGCAGTGAACAAACCAGCACAACAAAGCTCATTTCATAACGTGAAACGGATAAATGATGTCTTACCGTTGACAACTCGTGTTATAATCCGTGTTACGGGAAACAAAACTCCGATCGGTTTGTGTATTCCAGCTTCACAACAGCATAAGAGCCGATGCCTGGCTGTTAGCTTGCTTTGTCCCAACTCAACAACAAGCGAGGACGCCATTACGCACGAGGCGAGGCGAGGGCTCGTACATACACGGTTAGATCCCGTAGGTCACTGCCAGGTCGGGTTCTGTTAGAACTTTTGTTGTTTTGGAGCGAGACGCTGAAGCTGCTTCCTGCTTCCTTCCACCAATCAACGCGCTCCTCAGTCCCGCGTGCGTCCGAGACAGCCGAAATATCGTGTGTGATCTCGCAAGAAAATATGCCCTTCACAATAAAGGATTAAAAAAAGCACATTTTGAATTTATTTTTCCAATACAATTTATTTTAATGGTCTAAAAGACTAGAATAGGACGTAGATATTCTTGCTATTATAGGTGATGACTCCTTTCATTTAATTTTGTGGTAAATAAAGCCCCAAATCTTCTCTGCTTTTTACTAAAAAGCAGATTTGTGAGCACCAATCACAAAACTTGCCTGGATACAGCTATCACAAAGATGCTATAAAACAACCAACCCATCAAATCTAGTGAAACCTTTTCTAAGTTTCTAATCAACAAATATTAACACATTTACTCCCACAAAAAAACATGGTGCATGGTTCATCCCATGTGAAAGTTCTTCAAGGAGGCATTTTTTACAGGACTGGGTGTTGGTGTAAATTAAATTACTCAGTAACTAAGGAAAAGGCTCTGCTCTTCTGTAATAGTGGCTGTGTTTTTGTATGAGGACTTTGAACACACACACACGCACACACACACACACACACACACACACACACTTGGTGCTGTGAAATCAGAGGAGGAATTCCAACAGTTCAGCCTGCAGACCCAGAAGAGGGTGTATTGTTTGAAGGATTGTCTTCATCTGTTCCTAATTTTTCCTTCTTCATTGGCTCCAGAACACATACAGGAAGAGGAACAATGAGGAAAGCAGCAGTACTTGTATTTTTGCTCCTAAACATGGCTACGGAGGTGAGGGGTGCTGGAGAAAAGCCGAAGGGGTCTGGAGATGAAACAAACAAATTTGCAACCACAGGAAAAGCCAACGAATCTGCAACAAGCAGCTCTTCTTCAGGCTTCCTGGGTAAGCTGCTGGTGGTGCCCATGGATGGGAGTCACTGGGTGGGTGTTAAAGCTATAGCCCAGGAAATGGGTCGTCGTGGGCACCAGGTAACCGTGGTGATACCTGAGCTCAGTATGCGGATGGGTCCTGGGAAACACTACGACACCATCACCTATCCTGTTCCCTACGGCCAGGCGCAGATGGATTATGTGATGGCTTCACACAAAGATGTCTTGAAGAAATCTGCACAATCTTTCATTGAGAAGGTCAAGAAACGATTTAGTCAGATGACGAAGATTGTAAATTTTATCCACATCACTGCAGAGAGTCTGCTGTTCAACACCAGCCTTGTCTCTCACCTGGCTCAGCAGGTGAGTGCAAATACAACTGAACATTGTGATAAAGTCGTGTGATATATGTAGAGACAGCCAGCCAGAGTGGCTGTGGCTGGAAAACCTAATCTGTCTCATCTCATCTGATTTCATCCTATCTCATTTAATTTCATCTAATCTCATCTGTCTCATCTAATATAATCTGTCTCATACTATCTGTCTCATCTCATTTGTCTCATCCTATCTCATTTAATTTCATCTATCTCATCTCATCACATCTAATCTGTCTCATCGCATCTAATCTCATCTGTCTCATCTCATTTGATTTCATCCTATCTCATTTTATTTCATCTAATCTCATCTGTCTCATCTAATATAATCTGTCTCATACTATCTGTCTCATCTCATTTGTCTCATCCTATCTCATTTTATTTCATCTATCTCATCTCATCACATCTAATCTGTCTCATCGCATCTAATCTCATCTGTCTCATCTCATTTGATTTTATTTAATCTCATGTCATCTGTCTCATCCTATCTCATCTAATTTCATCTAATCTCATCTGTCTCATCTCTTCTGTATCATCCTATCTCAGCTCAACTCATCTCATCCTAGTTTTCATTGCTGATTTATCAGTGTAACTGACTTGAGATACATTCATGTAACTCAGACAGATCTGTTGTGCTAGCCATCAGTTTCACAAATCTATGAAATATTTTTTAATTATTTTGTTGGTTAAAATGGACACTGACAGTGTTGATTTACCACTTTAAGGAGTGGACTCACACACACACACACACACACACACACGCACACACACACACACTCTGTGGTTATTTTAAAAGTGCAATATTTTGTATTTCTTTTTTTGTTTGTTTTGTTTTCTTGTGCTCTAAATGTTTTTCTGTGTTCTTCCAGCAAACCAGTTCAGTAGCTAGACTCTTAAATCGTGTTTTTGGGGACTATAGTCTGCTAGAAGCTAACAAATAACTTGATTTGTTTTCTCCCTCTCTCACCCCCTAGGGTTTTGATGCTGTCTTGACAGACCCCATGGTACCAACAGGCTCATTATTAGCTCGGAAATTAGGTGAATATCCCTTGTTCTGGATTCTCTCCATGATTGTATATCTTCTCACCAGGTGTTAGTAAATTATTCTAGGTCTTCCCACCATTAATCTGCTGAGGGGGACTCCATGCTCCATTGATATGAAAGCTTCCGGCTGCCCCTCTCCTCCCTCGTTTGTGCCTCGATTTTTTACCGGATACTCAGACAGAATGAACTTCAAGGAACGAGTCATCAACACTTTGGTGGGTTAGATCTCCTCATCTTTCTGTTTTCATTTTTAAATCCTCTGTTTGCTCTCATTCAGTGAATAAAAATCAAACCATTTTAACCAATAGACAGAACTTTTGCACAATAAACCGTCATGATTGGCTAAGACTTTGCTCAACACCTGAGTAGTGACCAATAATAACGTTTAGTTTCTGACACCCAGGTAGCTCTACTGGAGCCTTTGCTCTGCCGCCTGATCTACTGGCATTTTGATCACATAGCCCACGAGTTTCTGGGAGAAGAGGTGAGCGTGGCAGAAGTGCTGACAGACTCTGACATCTGGCTTCTCAGGTAACATTTACAATCAGCACCAATCCTTGTTTACAACCACGCGTCACAAAACTGCTTTGGCATGTTCTGAGCTCCTCTCACTCCTACACAAGCATGGACTTTTCTAAATCCATACTAAAGTTAAAAATGCACTTTAATTATCCAGTTAACCACGTTTTCCCCCTCGAAGACAGCTCCATCACAGCTGTTTTTGAAATGTGCTGCAAGTCTGCATGAGGGGCCAACTGTAAAGTCATAAAATAATATCTATATTTTATCACATTTAAATTAAAATATTAATGTTAAACCTAAGTCTTTAGAATCAAACCTAATCATATAAAGTTTCATCTAAATGTTAAATATAAATGAAGGTTATAAAATGTTAATGTGAGTTCAGACTGGTTTAAAACAGAATAAGCCTACCAAAATAAAAGCATGGTGAAGAGATCCCCTCACTAATACATTAGAGCCTTTGAGATAGTGTGTCTGTTTGATCCTGGATCATTTATCTGTGAGCAGAAAACCCAGATAAATGATCCAAGGTTCAACATACTCTAATAATCATTCTTTCAAAGAGAGATAGGAGCGCCCTACACCCTACTTTTATTTTGTTAGGCTCTTTTACAGCAGTCCAATCTTGCATCTTAACTAAGCATTTTGTAACTACTGGTTTATCTAATTTCATATGTCCAGATGTGACTAAATATTGATTTTTAACATCATTACATTGATTTATGTTAAAACATTTGTACACTTATGTCCATTTATGACATTTTTATTCAGTTTCATAACAATTATGTTAGAAAAATAGCTTCAGGAATTGTTTTATTGAACTTATGAAAACCATCTCAAGACCCCGTGTGTAGCTCTTCGTGACCCACAGTAGGGTCCCGACCCTTACGTTGGGAACCACGGCTATAGATATTATTTCAGGGTTTTGTTGTTCTTACTTTTGTGAAACAATATATAAAACTAATAAAACCAGTTATAACAAAACATTAATTACATTTATATTTATTTGTTGCTTTTACTTGCTTTTTAACTGTGTGCTTATATTTGTGCAGTTTTTCTTTTCAGGGACTTTTTCTTGTGTTTTAATTGACTCTTTTTCTGCAAAAAAATAAAATTTCAATTCACCTGTTAAACCTGAATCTTGTCTGCAGTAAATGAAATGTTAAAAGCATCACTGGGATGTTTCATATGGTCCCAGTTTTCGACTATAAGTAGTAAAAAAAACCACTAAAATAAAACGTTTTTAAAAATTCTGATCATCAGGACTGACTTCACTCTGGAGCCGCCCCGTCCCCTCATGCCTAACGTGGTCCTGGTTGGTGGAATCAACTGCAACGTGAGAAACCCTCTTCCTGATGTAAGACCCAGTTTTATTTAGCTTCAGCAAATTTTCAGTTACAGTATTCCCACTTTTTATTGTAATGCAGAGAAATATTTAATAAAAATATAGATGCCAAGTTGTAGAATTGATGCTTTTGCAGGAGCTGCAGGAGTGGGTCTCTGGGCAGCATGGGTTTATCGTGTTCACCCTGGGCTCCTTGGTGTCAGATCTACCAGAAGAGATCACCACCGTCTTCATCGAGGCCTTCAGGCAGATTCCTCAGAAGGTTCTGCAACATTTATGAATAAATAAGAGAAAAGGTCTGAAACTATAAACAAAATGCATTTCCCTTTGACAGGTAATCTGGAGGTACACCGGCCAGGTTCCTGAGAACATCCCAGATAATGTGAAGATGATGAAATGGGTGCCTCAGAATGACCTACTGGGTGTGTTGGAGCTCATCCTAAAACAAGCTTAGTAAAAACAGATGGATTGTGTCTCACATTTAGTTTTTTTCTGTCAGCACACCACGGTGTCCGAGCCTTCATCACTCACGCCGGCTCTCATGGCGTGTTTGAGGGTTTGTGCCATGCTGTTCCCATGTTGATGGTGCCCCTTGGTGGCGACCAACCCGATAACGCCCAGAGGATGGCAAACAGGGGAGCGGGAGTCATATTGGATATTACTTCTATGACCACAGAAAGCCTCCTGCAGGGACTGAACGAGGTCATCAACAACACCAGGTGATCTTGTTTTATTCAGAATGCTCTATAATCTGCCGCCTCAGCATTTTTTTTTATGTTTCAGTTGTTTTTACATCTGTGTTTTCAGGTACAAAGAGGTGGTCCAGAAGCTGTCAGCTCTTCACAACGATCGCCCAGTTGATCCGGTCGATCTGTCGGTGTACTGGACAGAATTTGTGATGAAACATAAAGGAGCAAAGCACCTAAAAGCTGCTTTTCGTGACCTCAACTGGTTCCAGTACTTCTCTCTGGATGTAGTAGCGCTGCTAGCTGCTGTGGTTCTGCTCCTCGTATTTCTAACAGTGAAATGTCTGAAACTATGTTTGCAGAAACTGAGCAGGAAAAGGAAACAGGACTAGGAGGAGGATGACTCATCGATTTGTTAAGGAGACTGTTTAAAATCGTCACCAGTTCTCTTTCATTTCCGTGTCCGTTGAAATTTTAACCAACCGAAAACATTTCTAATAAAGTTCTGATATCAGGCAGGGTGTTATAGCTGAATCTATAACGATCCACCTGTGAGAATAAATATGTGAGGCTTGTTTTCGGCACTCAGACGTCAATTCTGTTTGCTATACAGCCAAACAGGACATGGGGGGGATCATCACCAGTTTGTAACAGACCACAATACTGCTTTATACAGACAAAGAAAGCCAAGTGGTGATCCAAACATTTAATTAAGAAAGAAAAGACATAATATATTCAGACTGTTAGGGTTTGTTTGCAGATGAGTGCCCCCCCTTCTTTGGCGGAAACATGGTGTACTCTATAGCCAGAGCTACAGTAAAAGCTGCAAAGCCCCACTTAAACCCTCTCAGCAGAACATCTGATAGAGTCACAGCCCGTGCAAAGCCTCCGGTGTATCTCCATGCCTCGTTGCTGCACACAGAAAGAGAGTAGGAAAAAGGACGACAGAGGTGTCAGAGATAATCTCAGCTACAAAGAAATCCCTAAACACACATCAGTACAGATCCTGACCGTGCCCACGGGTCCTTCAGGCCTCTGGCTGCCAGCCTCTTCTGGGTGAACTCCAGCGGCGTTCCTTCCGCCTTCCACTGTCGCCAGTCAGGAATGGACAGTTTGCTGTGGCCATGATCACCTCCCATACTAAAACACAATCAGAGGATTCTACTGTTCATCACATTAACTAACTTTAATTATTCAGAAGGGCTTCAAACATTCACCTCATGGATTCTTTCTGTTTAAACTACAACAATAAGGTAAAGTTAATTTTATACGGCCTCAGATTCTGAAAACAATCGTGTTTATTCCTCTCAAGATATATCAACATCAATTTCTCATGAATATTATTCATTCTTCTAAAATACTGTCTGTTGTGACTATACTTGAACCAACTTTCCAATTAAATGCATTAAACTGGTCTGTAATAAAAATACATTTTGTTTGTCTTTTTGCAAAATGATGTGAAAGAAGTAGTATATTTACCTAGTGCATTTAAAACCCAAAAGACAGGAGCCTACGTGGGTTAAGTTCAATCAGTTCAACATTATTATGATGACTGATTGATGACTCAATCTGGGAAAATTAGATCTAAGTCAACGTAATCGGAGAAATCTGTCAGGAAAATGAATGAATGATTGACACTAAAATAAAAACAAATACTTCACATATTTTACGATGAGTAAAAACTGTAACTAACTAGTAGTTACAAGTAATGGCCAGAACATTTATAGTCTGGCCATTACTTGTGTTCACATCATATTTTACAATTATTACATGTAACTGTAAATGTGTCAACCCACTTTTCTACTTCAGGTTACACAGGTGTTTCACACAGGTAGACACAACCACCCACAGATTTGATTCATTATTAGCTGCTACTGAAAAACCTCAGGTGGCTGAGAAGGAATTAGGGTTGATCATAACGGATAATAAATATTCAGAGCAAAGAAGTTTAACCATATCTTCATATCTATGGGTTCAACTAGTTTAAGAGAAAGAAACCAATTCAGTGACAACAAGCAGCAAACCTAACATGCCCATCAAGCAAATTCAAACCTGAGACGAAATGTATTTATGAATATAAATGAACTTTCAACAAGTAAATTCCATGTCTCAAATAATAAAATAAGATTTCAGCTAACGGTGGTTTATCAGTTAGCACACAGCTAGCATGGCGTTAGCGAAAACAAGAAATAAGCTCTAAAGGTTTTCATTTGTTCACATCTTCACTCGTAGGAATAATGTCTGACCACAAACTGTGATAGTATAAAAGTTGTAAATAAAAATATAATTTTTTATAAAGATACGTTACCGTACCTGATAGGTTTGTTATGACCTCTGCAGCTGGAGTAAAATTTACGACATTAACCAGCAGTCGACGGTAAAACTACGGCAAGGCGCTTGGGTCAAAAAAGACCAAAATATTTTCCTCAGTAGAAAAACATCGATGCACGCGCGCGCGCACACACACACACACACACACACACACACTACAGAAGTACTGGGTCTTGTTTCCATTTTTCTGATGTTTTCCTTTCTACGTAGTTTAATCAATAATTTTGACCATCTTTCAACTTTGACATTTCAGTCCAGTGCCTTACTATGTTCAGAGGAGAATTTAACTGTGATCTAATCATCTGGGTATTAAAGACATCTAAAACTCAACAGATGCACTATTATTGTGTTAAATCTGTATCTAAAACCATGTTTAGAACAACAACAGTGGTAAAAGTGATGATGATCATAAACCATAACAAAATCCATGATAGTCCCAGATTAAAAATCAGTTCAAACAAAACATTACATCAAAAACAAGAAAAATAAAATACAAAGAAAAATGTGTTAAAATGGCAAAACTATAAAATGTAACAAAAAGTTTAAATGAATGTGTCTTTAGATGGGTTGTGTTTTAAAGGTGGAACATTTGATTATGAAAGGACATTTGTTCCACATCTTTGGGACAACATTAAAAGCATCATCTTTTAAAAACTGATCTAGAACACAGAACCTCTGAGCTTTTGTCTGATAGATCTAGAATTAAAGAAAATAAAGATAGCTTCTAGTTGATTGAATAGATTTAGACACTTCATCAGCAACCTGTCACAAAGGTTCAATTAGCTCCAAAGTCTTTTACAGCAATAATTACATTTTGACAATTGAACTCCTTCTTGAACCACCACCTTATGATAAATGACCCACTTATAGTGCCTTTCAGTCAGAGGACTCCAAAGCACTTTACACTACAGTGTATCATTCATCCATTCACACTCTGGTGATGATGAGCTACAGTGTAGCCACAGCTGCCCTGGGGAGCACTGACAGAGGCGAGGCTGCTGAACACTGGCGCCGCCGGTGCCTCCGACCACCACCAGCAGGCAACGTGGGTTAAGTGTCTTGCCCAAGGACACTGCGACAGCGACAGACTGAGCGGGACGCGACCACCATTGCCCAATCCTGGTGGAATTTAAGTACTCTGACCCTCAGAGTTATGTTGTCCAGGAGCATTCTGCCCCCTGCTGGGTCTTCCTCAACAAGTTGGTCCCAGGTGAAGGGAGAGACTGGTGGTCCTCTGGTCCAGAGTTCCCATAACCTCTTTTATATGTTCTAGTCTGGTGGTCAGGTCCAGATCTACTGTAGTAAGCAATGGTTGTAATAAAAATAATAACTTGTCCAAAAGAGATGCAGCTTGAGGTGGCACTGCAGTGCAGACGTTTTAGTAGCACGTAAGAAAACATGAGATCATTTCTAAATCATTAGTATTTCATGCCGTTTTCATCTGGATTACACATTTTAGTAGATTTATGGTGAAAGTGCTCTAAAATGTCACTGTTCATGACAAAAATATTTAGGGTTCAAAATAATAGTTAGCATATAGTTTCAGCCATAAGGAGGATGTGTTTGTCAGCCAACCCATGAGAAGCTTCTTCATTATAGCAACCAATAAAATTATTTATGGGTGACTTACAGCATGATGCACTGCCAAAAGAGCTGGATCCTTTTTTATTTACAGAAATAGATTTAGACATTCTGCACAGCATACATTCTTCTTTTGTTCTTTCAAGGCATGTAGGCATGCAGCTATGATGCTGGAAATAAAGTATCATAAAAAATGAACGTGGCAGTGAAATTAAATTACACATGGTGCATTTTGCATGCAGAAAGTAGCAGAAGATGTTTGTCCCCCAGAATCCTGTGGTTTGATGGCATCATGAGGTGTTGCAGTTCATGCTGTGAAACAGGCTAATGTTGAATGTCAGCGGTTTTTTGAGCTGGAAAACTTTGAACATCTCCTGAGTCCAGTGTATACGTCTGCAGCCTGTTCTGCGTGGCTGTGTGGACAATATGAAGCTCTTCTTCATCCAAGTCCCTCAACAGAAGCAGAACTGCATCAAGTATATGAGTCTGAAAGGATAGAGCATTAAATTTAAGAAACATTTCCAGGTTTAAGTCAAATATAACACAATGAGGTTTAACAATGGTGCTACTGACAGAAGCTACCTTTTTCATTGTTGGTCTCTCAACAATGGATGGAGAAGAAAGAGGGGAGAACTTGTCCCTGGAGAGAGGCTTCATTCCCAGTTCTTCTCTGATTTTGCTAAAAGCAACAACAAAATGTTCGTTATTGTCTGAAATAGTATGTATGTTTATTTTTTGTGTGTGTTCAAGTTAACAAAGAACAAATAAAACCCACTTGGTCTCCTCCATGTTGTAGTTAAGTGCATCGTTCTCTGTCTCGGCATCTGGAAGTCCGTTGTTGGAGAGCTGGTTCTGGACACTACCTGGGGGTGTGCTGACCTCTTCACCTTCCAAGACAGAGAGTGCGATCTCATCCTCAGTCACCACTGCACACACAGTTTCATTCATATGAGCAGTTCAAAAGTTGTTCTGTAACCTGCAGCTATCTAGCCTGGCATCCTATACACACAGAGCAAAATATTTAGCTATTGCTACAATTGGTCTAGATTTCTAGGCTCACAGTTTTCAAGATTCAAAGTAAAACTAAAAGTGCACATTTTTCACAACACCTTCCATGAGCTATTAGAGGTTATGTCATGTGATTCTAAGCTGAAAAGGTGTGCAGCAGCACAATAAAATCACCCTGATTGTCGAGTTTCTGGAGGCGAGGCAGACAGCGCAGCACAGTGAGACGATACTTGCTCGGGTCATTTCCACAGCAGGGGTTTTCAGCCAACCAGAGCACTCTGAGACGTGTCAGCGGACGCAAATGACACAACTCAGAGAGGGAAGGAATCATGTTCCTCCTCAGGTAGAGCTCACTCAGAGACAGGCAGCCAGCCAGAGGAGACAGAGATGAGATGCTGTTAACGCTGCAGCAAGAGAAAACATCATGAGACCTAAAGATCAGAACCAACAGGAAAGTTCTAGAGTAAAGTGAACCAACCTCAGAGTAAGCACCTCAATGTTGGGTATCTGACAGAAAATAGATATCTGAAAAAGAGACACTCATTCATAAAACTCATACAACAACACTGTGTATGCTGGATTGTAAAAAGCAGCTTATTTAAGCACAGACAGCAGATTTACATCATTCCAGCATCAACATGAGCTGTTTGATCACTTACATCAGTCAGGCTGCATCCCCTGCAAAAACAACAAACACAAAGTTACCAGAACAAAGTAGCATAACGCAAAATGAAGCTGTTCACCCCAGTAACCAACATGTAGAGCAAAAAGCCAGTAAATTACAGCTCGTCCTGACATTTAGACACTTACCAGCAGTTAAGTTTCCTCACACTTTCCAAGTCGGAGGCCTTAGCTTTAGCAAGAACCAGCTTCCGCGTTAGCTTCATGACGTATCACCAACCCGAATCAGAAATAAGGATATTTTAATTACATGTTTATTTTAACAACCACAACGGCCGCATTATGATTATGACACAGTGGCCGGACAAACGTCTCATCAGCTTCAGAGAAACGTAGTCCACAACGTGAATACGCATGCGCCTAACTAATGAAGCGTCCTTAGTTACGGCCATCGACTGGGTTAAGGTCAAAGGTTAGGGTACGGCAAAAACATTATACCATTGTTTTGTCTGAGGTGTTTGTCATACAGGTGTAACAGGAAACACGAGTCAATAGTATAAAAATTAATTATTCTGTGAAAAGGAAAATGTATAGGTAATATTAGCGCTGATGTCGAAGTGTTGTAAAGCAGTTCGTTTTAAGAAAACTCAAAGTCCCACAATGCACCGTGAACGAGTGAGTAAGTCGCGCCTGCGCACTGGGTACTCCCTCTTTGGACCTACGTCTCCACTGAAACGATGGTGAGGCTAGCTCTCCCCCAAACAATCCTTGTCAATCTTATGAATCCCGGGTTTTGAATGAAACGGCGAATCCCTCGAAGGTTTTGTGGTTACCCTTCTAGTTCATCTTGATGATTATTTGCGTCATATTAGTGATAGAAACGATGTTTTTAATGTTCTATTGAGACAAAAATGGCTGCCACCATAGCATCTTGAACCGGGTGTGCTAGTCACGTTAGCATCCTGTCACTTCAGATTCTCCAGTAAGCACATTTTCGTAGGTTTGTTGTTAAGCCGATATAAAATGACATAAGTTTACAGTAGCGGTTTCTGTTCAAACTGGCCGGAATTTGCGTAACTAGAAATAAAAGGTCTGCGGAAGCTTGAATTGTTAAGATGGTCTCATAAGATACACACCTCAGATTTAAACCTGTTCCCAGGTGTTGTATCCTGCGGTAGTTAATTTAAGCACTTTTATGTAGTTTGTGTTGTTACGAATGTTATATGTGAATTAAACTGAAAACAGTCCAGCAAATGACAGCTCTGCATCAATGTAACTGATTTTATTTTATGTTTGTCTTCAGGCCAAGCGCACCAAGAAGGTGGGGATTGTTGGTAAATATGGCACGCGTTATGGCGCGTCGCTGAGGAAAATGGTGAAGAAAATTGAAATCTCCCAGCATGCGAAATACACCTGCTCTTTCTGTGGCAAGGTAAGGTTTAATAGTGTGGTTTTGATGTTGACATTGCAGAATAAGATCTTGATGCACAGGTATTAGTAGGAAGACTGAATTGTGTAGTAAAATATTAGTGTTGTACTTAGAGAAAAAAATTATGATTTAACCAAAATTGTCGGTTGGTAGACCAAGATGAAGCGGAGGGCTGTCGGTATCTGGCACTGTGGATCCTGCAAGAAGACGGTGGCTGGTGGTGCCTGGACGTACAAGTATGTTGCACTTTTTCTTTTTACCACTTTTTGATTTTATCTGCAGATGTCACGTCAAACACTCCTGGGGTTAGGTGTAAAATGTCTTCTGTCCTTTCAGAAACTCTGTTCTCTGGTCACAGTTTCAATGTCACTAAGCCTTCCTGGTGTTATAACAGAGTATTGTCAGAATCAGAAGGGTTTTATTGCCATATGTGCGAGAAATCACAACATTAGGAAATTGCTGTGGTATTGTCTACATGGAAAGACATTTAATTTTGTCCTATTTATGCAATTTAGGTCATTTTAAAGTTTTTTTGAAAATGTTTTTCCTGTGCTTTAATTTAAATGGTCAGTGTGTAGTTTCCTTGCGCTAGGAGGCAGTACGTACATTTAAGGGTAGTTTTACACCATATCACTGTGACGGTCGCTAGTTTAAAAAAAGCATTACAGTAAATGTTACCTGTCGAGCAGAAAGCATGCGACCTCTGCGTGACTCCTGACTTTGATAGTCCTTCAGTCAATTCCATGGAGAGAATGCAATGCTGATGCTAGTTTTCTGGCGGTGTTGGTTCCGGATATGCTCGGGGTCCTGCACCTGCCAATGATGTCAAACTACAGCAATACCACTCTTTTTTTCCATTCTGTTCTTTCACATAGGTTTTTTCAATTCATGTTTCTTACTGCCTAACATGGTAACGTAACTTCCATAAGTCTTACGTCCAGCCAGTCATCTAGTGTGACATCATCAGCAGGCGCAGAACCCCGAGCCGGCTCATGTAGAAGGAAACATGGCATCCCCCAGAGACTTTGACCTGCGCCCTATGTATTTTAGACTTGATTTTATATGGTCATTAGTGACGAAGCCGCCAATATTTTTCAACGACTGGACATCATTTTATTTATTTTCAACAACATTTTGACGGATATTTCCAGAGATTAATGGTAAAAACTGCACATTGTCACTTTAAATGTGCTACACACATTTTTTCATGACTATACATGAATCAAAGTGAGTTAAATTACCCAAAAAGTGATGTAGCCATGATATTGTTCAAATTCAAAAAAATCTTTAAATTTAAAAATTTTAAAGACCCATGAAGATACAGTACCTTAACAAGTGTCACTTTTAAATGTTTTTTTTTCCTCTTGCCCACCAGTATATTGGCCATTTCAGGTCTGTGCAGAGTTTTCTTTATGTTGAAGACCGGATCCAAAGGTGTTATTTACAGGACCATGACCAGCTTTCTAGAATATCTAGTTAACGGCGGTTTTCTGTTCCTTCTCATCGCGTGTTTCACTGTACAACAGTAAATGACCTAGTTTACCTTTTTCAGGTTCCAAATTTCTTCTCTCTGCACTTTTACTGGAAAGGGTTAGAATTCAGTTGTTTCATAGTTTCATACGGGCAGCAGTAGCTCAGGGCAGCAGTAGCTCAGGAGGTAGAGCGGGTTGTCCAGTAATCGGCTCCCGCCAGAGAGCAAGACACTTAACCCACCCTGCCTGCTGGTGGTGGTCAGAGGGACTGGTGGTGCCAGTGCTCGGCAGTCTCGCCTCTGTCAGTGCGCCCCAGGGCAGATGTAACTACATTGTAGCTCATCCCCACCAGCGTGTGAATGTGTTTGTGAATGACTGATTGTGTTGTGAAGCGCCTTGGGGGGTTGTAGAACCCTAAGAAGGCGCTATACAAATACAGGCCATAGTGCCGTGGGAGCATTGCAATCAATATGACCGGTTCTGTTTACGTTGAAATACACGACACTTCCAGGCATCTATGCAACAAAAATAATACAGCTACGTGAATGCCAACAGACGTTTTTACAGGAAGTATGCAAATGTAACTCAAGATTTAAACTTTATTCACACTTATTCTAAGTAATACCATTGTTACTTTTGGATAATAACTAATAATAACTCAACCCTACTCTGGAGAAGATGGGGCAACTGTGGTCTCTGTCATCGTTAGTTGCACCAACTTTTTAAATACCCACACAAGATAATGTGAGTTTAGCTTTTGGAAGTGGCCAGCATGTGCACTGTGTGTGTGTGTGTGTGCATGTGGGTGATGTCAAATTATTTAAAGACTATATCTCTCCTGTCTTCCTAAAGAGAAACTTTGTCGGCTATTCTGCCAATATGAAACAATCCAGACACTATTTGAATCCTCCTTTTTGCTCTCTTCAGGCTGCAGTTAATTTTATTAAAGGCAAAGTTCCCTGAGTAACAGTTTTTACTTGTTATTTTTAAAATGTGATCATTCACTGAGTTTTACATGCAGTCTAAACATGGAAGTAGTCTTCTACCCCTTTTTCTTGCATCAGCCACCGATATAAAATAAACGGGGGAAATGCTCGGATTAGAAAAGTCAGTCAGATCTATGTCACAGAATATTAACATTCATGGACTCAGCCATCTTGTCTCGCGATGGGAAAACTGTTGTTGATTTAGCGTCCAGGAGAGAGCAGAGCACATCTTGGCTAGTTGAAGCTAACCATTAGCATTAGCAACTCCACAACATGGCAGAATTGCTTCAGACGTGTTATTTGTGGAGACAAAACAGAGCGAATGGAGTCGCATTACTGTTAGCCAATCAGAGGGTGAGATGTCCAAATATCAGGAAATAAGCCTTCTAAACCTGCTGTGGCTCACTTCTACTTCCTGAAACTGGAGCACAAGAGCTTTTCCCCCCACAGGGATTGAATCACAAGGCATTCATTTATACTAGAGACCACTGCAAATGTGTTGGAAAAAAGTAGTGAACATAGCTGTGTGCCTTTTTGTTTCTTTTGGAAAATGGTGGCATGTTCTAGTTGAGAGGAGTGTTCCAAGTTTATCTTGATGGTTAATGTTGTTGTGTTTTGTTTTTGCAGCACAACATCTGCTGTCACAGTCAAGTCAGCAATCAGGAGGCTGAAGGAGCTGAAGGACCAGTAAACCAGTGCACAAGGATCACTGGTTCATTTGGGACTTTTCTTTTCTATAATGTTTCTGACCTGGACATGGCATGAACATCCAAAAATAAAGCCGACTGGAGAAGAGTATTTCCTTTGTGATTTCTTCTGTACATGTTTTAAATGCTTTAACATCACAGGAGCTCAGGTTTCAGGTGCAATTGGTGTGTATCAAAGTTTTAAAGAGGTCACAGTGCTGCCACTGATTCTGTTTCCAGCTCAAACTACACGGCTTATGTTAAACATGGAGATCCAAAAGTTAAAGATATCTAATTTGTGTTGACAGAAAAAACAGGCTTGTGTGGATTATCTTCCAGGAATGTTCTCAAAAACATCTTTCATGAATCAGCGGTCTACTTGCCAGTATTGTCCAAACTTAAAGCGTTGTACCTGCTTTTTTGCAAAGAAATTAGTCCAAAGAGTGATGATTATAGTCTGCTAGACGACAAAACAGGCTTTAGTAATCTGATCATTTGTCACATTGTTCACAAAGGGAAAACCTTACAGAGCGTCTAATTACCCTTTTGACAGTTTCAATGGTAGAACTAGATATCCTTGTGCTCTAATGTTAGGAGTAGGATTTTCTGTTTTATTCCAAAATCATCATTGGAAACCCAATCATGGAATAAATGTAAACCTGTTGTGATGATTTACTGGGACCTGTTAGCCTAGTGAACTAGACCAAATTCTTGCTTTGCAGAGTTTCAATTTTTTTATATTCACATATATAGGATGGCTTGCCAGGCTAGGGACCTGTACCTTCGAGGGCAGAGTTTCCCAACCCTGGTCCTCAGCGCCCCCCTGCCCTGCATGTTTTCCATGTTGCCCTTTCAAACACCAGTGTTTCCCTGCTGCCACACACCTCACTTAAATGAATGAGTGATTAACAGGCATCTGCAGCATGTGATGTCCTGAGGAGGTCATCTAAATCAGGTGTGCTGAAGCAGAGACAGGGAAAACATGCAGGACAGTGGTCCCTGAGGACCAGGGTTGGGAAACACTGTTCTAGGGTGCCAGGTGGGCTCATAGTTCTTCATCAAAAATAATCTACTTAAACTTCTATCCATTAGTTTGCAGTAAAAATCCACAGCTAGCATGCAGTCCCTGAAGCTGACTAGTCTATATCAGTCTCTCCAGACACGGGTAAAGCCAGCCTCCACTCGGAAATCAACGGTAAAGTGAGCCCTCGCTCGATTTTTCGAGGTGCACGCATACTAAGTTTTACGGTAACAGCGGTAGCGAACCTTTTCAAAATAAAAGCCAGTCACCGAAACGTGCTTTCTGACTGATAATTTAAATAAAGAACGTTAAAAATGAACCAAAAAAGTAATCTACTAGTTTTTATAGCCATTTTAACTTACAGTAACAGCGGAAGCGAACCTTTAAAAAAAAAAAACAAGTCCCTGAAACGTGGTTTCTGACTGATAATTTAAATAAAGAATGTTAAAATGGACTAAAAAAGTAATCTAATACTTTATAGCCATTTTAACTGGTATTTCCAATTTGAAGAATATTATAAATGGTTTAAATGCCTGAAGAAAATATGTTTTTCTGTGAGTCCTGGGTGATTTTTAGCTCTATAACAAGCATACCACTGCTGGAAATTTCTGTGAAACTTTTATTAACAGCTAATTTTTTTTAATTTATACTTTAAAGGAGCTATGTGGGATATTCATAGAAATCATGGTAAAAATTGCGACTCTTTAGCGCCATGCAGTTCAGAGTAAGTATTGCAGCTACGGTGGCCCACTCAAAAAGGCAACAACTCCAGCGTTCACTCCAGCCATCTGGTTCGTTTTTTTATAAAAAGCATGAGATTGATTAATTCCCAATCTCTGTAGCCTAACCCACACAAAGCATATAACTACTCCACCAGTTAAAAAACATTTTTCAATGACTGTTCAGTCGTAATGCATAATGCCACACATAGCCCCCCAACGTAACGACGCCCCCCAACACCCCTCCCCTGCAACGAGGCGGCGCGATCCGCCAAACCCCCACCCCCCAGTCAACAAGCATCACTGTAAACATTTCTAGGGGAAACACTGCTGTTAGCTGTTGTATCAACCTACCAGTCCTGAAGGAAGCTAGCATAGCTGCCACCGATTCACACACGGAGGAGGGAAGGCATCAGCTGTGGCGTCCGGTGTCATGTGGATCAGAGCAGCGGAGTAAACAAGCATCTGCCGCTTAGCCGTCAGCTGATCGTGGCACACGGTGTGAGCCGCAGTGAAGATCGAAATGGAGCTAACATCAACCGCTGGCTGTTTAGCGATTGGATAGCCGATGAGGTTTGGCTGGAGCCGGGGACACGCTGTGGAAATAAAGTAACTAATGCTAACTTAGCCACCGGCTAGCGGACGACGGCTGAAGCGTGTTGGGAGAGACACGGCAGGCTGCGGTAAGAGAGGAGACTTTAATAGAAGGAACTTTCTTGAAGAAGGACTTTGGAACTGATACGTTGGGACCGGATTTGAAGCTTTATTATGAAGAAAAGAAATGATCAGCTTGAGGTGAGTCAGGAACAACACTTGGAGGCTGGTGTCTAGCTGTTGCGGGCGGGGTTCTCATCATATGCGGCTGCTGAGTGTTGGAAATCAATAAGACCTGACATATTTGATGTGTCTTTTGATTTCATTGTTTGTTATTCAAACTAACAAAGTACAGCAACGTGTAGCAGCTAGTCTCTTCTCTTCTTAGTTGAATTGTCAGACGCCATGATTCCACGGCGCACTGCTGCCCTCTGCTGTTTCTTTCAAGTTACAGTCATAGTGCAAACGCTTAACTCAGAGCTCGTATGTCCCTAAATAGCTACTGTATTTCAAGATGGAGGATGACCATGGAGCGCCGACCACAATTTATGAATTAAAAATGTAAAATTTGAAGCTGAGAGGAATATTTAGAATTGATGTTGGTGAGAAATATTAATGAAAAAGGACAAGTTTGTGCACTGGATGTACAGAATTTGGTAGTAAACAGATAAAATTATTACACACTGGGGCTTTAAAGTAGATCCTGTATTTACAACAAAAGTGGTACACCACCTCTAGTTCATGTAATAAAAAGGTTTATCCAAATCTGATGTGAAATTTCAAAATAAAAGCCCTTTGAAAATTGATAAAACTGATTCATTCCTCTATTTTGAAAAATTGTTTAAAAAATAATTCTCTGTTATGCCAGCATGTGGTGTGGACAGATCAGTACTAGACCACCTCTAACTCATGTAAAAAAATTATCCAAATTTGATGCATGATTTCAAAATAAAACCTCTTTGAAAACTGTTATTAAAGATTCATTTGTCTATTTTCAGAAATTGTTTAAAAATAATTCCCCTGTTATTCCAGCTTCTGATGTGGACAGATGACAACTACACCACCTCTAGTACATGTAAAAAAAGTTTGATCCAGATCTGATGTGGGAGTTCAAAATAAAACACAGGATCTACTTTAAATTTTTCCAAATTCCCTAGTGCTTTCCATGTTTTTGGATCATTAATTTATAAATTAAAAAAAATAACTGTTAATAAAAGTTTCACAGAAATTTCCAGCAGTGGTATGCTTGTATTAGAGCTAACAAAATCACCCAGGACTCACAGAAAAACATATTTTCTTTATAAATTTAAACCATTTTAAATATTCTTTAAATTGGAAATACCAGTTAAAATGGCTGTAAAGTATTAGATTACTTTTTTAGTCAATTTTTAATGTTCATTTAAATTATCAGTCAGAAACCACGTTTCAGGGACTTGTTTTATTTTGAAAAGGTTCTCTTCCGCTGTTACCATAAGTTAAAATGGCTATAAAGTACTAGTAGATTACTTTTTTAGTTCGTTTTTAACGTTCTTTATTTAAATTATCAGTCAGAATGCACGTTTCGGCGACTGGCTTTTATTTTGAAAAGGTTCGCTACCGCTGTTACCGTAAAACTTAGTATGCGTGCACCTCGAAAAATCGAGTGAGGGCTCACTTTACCGTCGATTTCCGAGTAGAGGCTGGCTTTACCCCAGTCTTCAGACGGGGGCGCTGTTGAGCTGAGCTCCACAACACACAGAGACAGTATGGCGGCGTCCAGTGTGTTCAGACCAGGCTTGTTCAACCGTAAAGTAGCGATAGTGACCGGTGGAGGAACCGGGATTGGAAAAGCAATCTCTGCGGAGCTGCTGGAGCTCGGTGAGTCAAGTAGAGTAGAATTAATCAGCCTTTTATTTTCTCCTTCACACAAAAACACGGAGACTTCAGCGTGGACGACATCTGTTCAGCAGCGAACTTTGGTACAGATATATGGGGTCAAAATGGGCTCAGCTCCATGTAAACTCGAAAAAAGAAATTGTGAATTCAAATAAAAATTGAAAACTCGAAAGAATAAATTGTAAATTCGAACCAAAAAACTTGAAACAATAAATTGTAAATAAAAACAGTAAATAAAAAACATAAATATAACTTTGAACCTAAAACTGCAACCAAAAACCAAATTTCATGAAGGAAAACTAGATGAAACAAAAGTTGTGGCCGAGTTTACGTTTCTCTTCCTCCTCTGCTCTCAGGCCTGAGTTTACGTTTCCAATACTTTCTTTTCGTTTACGATGCTGAGCCTGATTTGACATGGGGGGGCGGGCTTTGGGCTCATTGGCTGCATGGGAAATGAATGACAGCTGGGTGAAAGCAAAGCGCTTAGGTTTGACGTCATTTCCGCCCAGGTCGTGTTTTTTTTTTTTTTTTTTTTTATTGAAAGAAAATCAGTACCATTACAGAAAATTTGCTCTGTGAATACACATACAGTACAAGGCACTGTGAACATGTTATTTAGAACAAATGCAAACAACACACACAGGCGGAGAACAAGAGAAAAGAAAACAAAGTTCAAAAGGGCCTACTTAAGAGATAAAAGAGAATCTTTGAAGAAGTCTTACTGTTTTTCCAAGTTTCTGATTAATTAACTTTAACTTCTCAATAGAGGCTAAATACATTTTCAAATCATGCTCTTTAAAGGTGAGAAAAGAGGGGGATTTAGTACACCATTTCATCTTGTGAATATGAAATTTAGCTAGGATTATGAGTAAGTTGATTACATATGTTTCTTCAGAAGAAAAGATTGGATTGTCAAAAATGAGTAGTATTTGAGGTTTTGATAATATTACATTTTTATCGACTTTGTTTGAAATAAATTTTTGAAAATCGGACCAGAACGTAATCACCTGAGGACACTCTACAAACAAATGTTCAATACTTTCACCATCACATTGACAAAAAGAGCATTTGTTGCATATACCAGGACTAAAACGACAGACATAATCGTTAACTGGGTAATATCTATGTAAAATTTTAAATAGAAATTCTTTAATCTTATTAGTAATAATATATTTATTGGGCAACAAGAAGATTGTATTCCATTGTTTATTACTCAGAAAATCCCACCTATATTTACATAAAGGAGTAGATACAGTCTGTAATTGAGCTCTGATAAATTTGTTGGAACATTTCCTGTCTAATAGATTAATTCCTTGAAGTGAAATTGGATTATCAAATGTAAATATATTTATAATTTGGACATTTTGTGTTAATAGAGCTAAATTTTGTGGAATTGACTGAATAACCCTTTCAAATTCATTTTTACTCATATCTATATTATTATTGAAAGAAAAAGTCTCATAATCATACCAAACACCTTCATCATCACGAAGCTGATTAATAAAAATAATCTTTTTATCAACCCAAGTTTGGAAGTACAAAGACTTGTTTTTATGTAGTATATACTCATTGTTCCATAAAGTGCAAACGTGAGGAGAATAATTATGTTTATATAAAAGAGTCCAATGTAATAGAGCTTGTCGGTGAAATTTGGCTAATTTGACAGGAAGTTTTCCAACCGAAAAAGGACAGTGTAACAAAAAATTTAGACCCCCCAACTTACTAAAAATATATTTTGGGAAAATATGCCACATAGAATTCTGATTTTTTAAAAACCGTTTAATCCAGTTAATTTTTATTATTTGATTGAAAGCTGAATAAGTCAGCACATTAAGACCTCCTTCAGCTAGAGTATTTGAGAGAACTGCTTTCTTAATTTTATGGCTCTTGGACTTCCACAAAAACTTAAACAAAGACTTATCAAGAGTGGAGCACAGCGAATTGCTGGCCTCTAGTGACGAAAAAATATATGACGCTCTAGATAGTCCTTCAGCTTTGCTTAGTAACACTCTGCCGAATATTGTTAAATCCCTTCCTAACCACCCATTAAACTTTTTTGTAATCGCTTCACTAACCGAGGAGAAATTATTAAGCATGTTGGTATTGTCTTTTGCTATTTGAATACCCAAATATGTTACGCTGTTTTTCACTGGAATATTACAAATTACAGTATCAGTTATGTTGGTTAAGGGAAGGATTTCGCATTTCTTCAAATTTAAATTCAAACCCGATACCTTAGAAAAGTTTGATATAATCGATAAAACTTTTGGAATCTCATTGACATTTTTAACAAAAATAGTTGTGTCATCAGCTAATTGAGAAATTTTGAGCTCTTTATCACATACCTTAATTCCTTCAAAAGAGGACTGTCTAATCAAATAATTTAAGACTTGGCCTACAAGTAAAAATATGTAAGGGGAGGCTGGGCAACCTTGTCGCACACCCTTTTGGATATCAAAGCGATAGGAAGTGCCATATAGGAGTTTAATAGAGCTATTATTTCCTTTATATAGTGTTTTAAATGCTTTAATAAAAAAACTACCAAAATTAAAATAAGATAAAGTATCAAAAATAAATGAGTGACTAACCGTGTCAAATGCTTTTTTGAAATCTAAAAAGAGAATGGCAGGGTCACCAGTGATAAGATCCTTATAATCTATTAAATCCAATACTAGTCTAATGTTATCAGAAATATTCCGTCCAGGCATAAAGCCATTTTGAGATTCATGAACTATGTCTTGTAAAGTACCTTTTAACCTTTTAGCTAAAATAGATGCTAGTATTTTGTAATCATTATTTAATAATGTGATCCCTCTCCAATTATCAATAAATAACTGATCTTTATGTGCTTTTGGAATCAGTGTAATAAGACCCTGTCTCATAGAATGTGGCAATTCCTCATTGTTAATAGCTTCCGAGTAAACTGCGAGAAGAAAATCCGCAATATCCGGTAAAAATTTATGATAAAATTCTGTAGTCAGGCCGTCATTTCCAGGAGATTTGTTCACCTTAAGATGTAGAATGCCCCATTTAATTTCTTCAATAGACACTGATTCATCACACTCTTGTTTCATAGAATCATCCACTTTCCTTACTTCTTTAAGCGACTGTAAGATCTCACAACTACTTACATATTCGCTTTTTTTGTATAAATCTTTATAAAAGTTAGACACATATTTCGAAATTTCTGAGGGATCTTCAGATATGGAATCATTAATCTTAAGTTTAGATAAAGACTTCCATTCTGCGTTTCTTTTTTCCATATTAAAAAAATATTTGCTATTTTTCTCTCCTTCTTCAATCCACTTCAGTCTAGATCGTACAAATGCACCATGTGCCTT
>SSNS01000196.1:499443-600157 GCA_006937985.1 Aphyosemion australe | reverse complement strand
ATAACAGGTTCAATTTGTGTGTAACAGAATTACAAAAAGTTTGAAGTAAAGAGCTGTGACCTAAAATGCAAAACTACAAATCTTTTCAGATCATATGTGATTCTTTGCCAGACGTAATTGCAGTTGTCAAGTTTAGTACGAACTCTTCATAAGTGCAGAGGTGAGCAGTTAAAAATGTTAGTGTGTGAACATGCACTCACAACAGGAAAGCACAAGTTATCAGGCATGTGTTCAAAACAGACTTATTTTGAACCATCATCTTTCTGACAGTAGGAGGTGCCGATGTGACTCCTGAGAACCACTGCATGACCTTCAGGACAGTCAGCTGGTCATCTCTGCTGGCTGGATGGCTATCTTGGGAGAAAAGCATGACTCATGATTAGTTTTGTATCAGAATGTTTTGTTTTTATTTAGTCTTTAGTGTGACAAAAAGCTTAAAAAGGGACATTCCCTAATTTGCTATATTGTTTAGTATGCAACTGGATAATGTCAATACATTACCTCAAGTTCAGTCAGAATATCCTAAAGTAACTTCTTTGGTGTGCTTGATACTACAAGTTCACTCGTCTGAGGGGCAAGGTAGTTGGTGTCAGCCTGAAAAACACATGGAGACAAAGATGTAGTGTTATAGTGTATGATAACCATTCACCATACCAAAACGGCAATACCACCTTCTCATTATCTGTGACAAAAAGCAGTGTGGTCCGGTGGTGACCTGCCTCTTGAACTCTTAGTAGAAATCTTCCCATAACTTGCTTCTCCAACATTTCCTGAAAACAACAAAAATACAGAATGTAAAACAGGTGTCATCCAATATTATTGCTAATTTATTAAACCCAAGTTTACATGCTCCTACAGAACTGAGTCAGTGGTTGAATTAGTGGTCTTTAAGCTCTGCAGACCTTCTGGTTTTTAAAAGCAGGTGTGCAGGAGTTAGAAAGTAAAACATGCTGGATAGCAGATCTCGTGGACCAGGATTGGAGACATATTATCAGTAATTAGATGTAACTTAGCATTAATCTTGTGTGTATGTGGCACATAGGCCGTGTCAGAATAATAATCTTTGCAAATATGTTTTGTTTGGGGTTTTCTGTTCCCTGTAAATGTTGTGTTTGATGATTAGAGGAGAACCCATTAGTCAATGCTGATGAAAGAGATGTGAGGTATCTTATTTTCACCTTATTCTCACCTACCAGTGTACCAGTAACTCGCCACTAGGGACCTAATAAATTTGACGGTACCGACAAGCCAGTGTGACGTCATTGTTTACACCATAGGCTACCTTCCATGTTACTGAGATCTGTGAGAATCCGCACACATTCACTTTCAAGTTAAAATGAGCTAAATAGAAATGGATGTGATCTGACAAAGATGCTGTGTAATTCAGAATTGAGCTAAGGCTAACCTTGCTAGCCGCTAACAAGAAGCACACGCTGCTCAATCACATTGAAAAACTCAGACAAAAACAAAACTTTTAACTGCATAAACGGTAAATGAACAGAAAAAATGAACTTACTGCAGATGAACGGTGGTCTGCCCAACGCAGGTAGGCTCACCATTGTGCAATGTGGATGTGCTAACCATGGTGCTACTGCTAACAACAGAAACACGACCTGGGCGGAAATGACGTCAAACCTAAGCGCTTTCACCCAGCTGTCATTCATTTCCCATGCAGCCAATGAGCCCAAAGCCCGCCCCCCCATGTGAAATCAGGCTCAGCATCGTAAACGAAAAGAAAGTATTGGAAACGTAAACTCAGGCCTGAGAGCAGAGGAGGAAGAGAAACGTAAACTCGGCCACAACTTTTGTTTCATCTAGTTTTCCTTCATGAAATTTGGTTTTTGGTTGCAGTTTTAGGTTCAACGTTATATTTATGTTTTTTATTTACTGTTTTTATTTACAATTTATTTTTTCGAGTTTACATGGAGCTGAGCCCATTTTGACCCCATACTACCTCTGTTTTACCACTGTGATGATTTACATTTACATTAAAACATTTAAATGTCATTTGAGACAGAATTGATTCTAAATATGCAAAATATCTAAAGACTCAAATATACATCTATATATTTAGATTTGATGCTAAATATATAGATTTAACTCCATGTATTTTCATTTGTTTCTCAAAATGTAATAATGAACTAAATGTGTTGATAACTCCCAACTTCAAGGGCCAGATGTCAGGTTCATTTAATAACGCTAACAAAAGTTAGTTGCATTTGATAGTTTTGGGCTGATCCCAGTTCACTTACGGCTGATTTCTTTCTCATCAGGCTGCAGCGTGGTGATCTCCAGTAGGAAGGCTGATCGGTTGGATGCAGCAGCTCAGGAGATGAGACAAAAGATCTCTCCTAGCAGCCCAGCTAACATCACCCCTATGCCGTGTAACATCCGTAACGAAGAGGAGGTGAGCACGTGTTCAGCTGTTACATCTGCTGCGTGGTGATCTGCTAAGCTCTGCTCTCATCCCTGGGCTGCAGGTGAAGGCACTCGTCTCATCGGTGCTGAAGCAGTACGGTAGGATAGACTATCTGGTGAACAATGGAGGGGGTCAGTTCAGCAGCCCCGCCGAGCACATCGCCTCTAAAGGCTGGAAGGCTGTGATAGACACCAACCTGACTGGAACCTTTTACTGCTGCAAAGAGGGTAACTTGAACACCCCTCTCTGGGTGAGCCTGCTAGCATCGGAGCTCTCTGACTGTTGCTGTTCTCGCCACAGTCTACACTGCCTGGATGAAGCAGCATGGAGGAGTCATCGTCAACATCATCGCTGACATGTGGAAGGGCTTCCCAGGCATGGTGT
Source organism: Aphyosemion australe (assembly GCA_006937985.1). Taxonomy (NCBI): domain Eukaryota; kingdom Metazoa; phylum Chordata; class Actinopteri; order Cyprinodontiformes; family Nothobranchiidae; genus Aphyosemion; species Aphyosemion australe. The sequence goes on along the minus strand of SSNS01000196.1, from coordinate 597,354 downwards.
AAGAAATCCCTCCCAAGGTTCTCACACACACACACACGCACACGCACACGCACACACACACACACACACACACACACACACACACACACACACACACACACACACACACACACACACACACACACACACACACACAAAGCTGCAACTGACTGTCCTCTGACTGACAGCCACACAGGAGCAGCAAGGGCAGCGGTGGATAACTTAACCAAGAGTCTGGCCATTGAGTGGGCGTCCTCAGGAGTCAGAATCAACGCCGTGGCGCCCGTACGTAAAGGTTCTTGTTGGTCTTTGTGGTGAAGTGTTCATTTGTTAAGTGTGTCTCTTTGGCTTCAGGGGACGATCTTCTCCAAAACTGCGATGGAGAACTATAAGGAGCTTGGGCCGCGTCTTTTCAAGATGTCCATTCCTTTCAGTCCTGCAAAGAGACTGGGACTACCAGAAGAGGTGACTACTTACACACACATGCACACACACACACACACACACACACACGCACACACACACGCACACACACACACAGGCAAACTAATTTCAATGAGGCTCTTATAGAAGTGTATAAAGTTAAAGTATCTGTGCTGCATCTCAGCCTCCGTAGAAACAAACCATCAGCAGTGTGTTTGACTGGACTGACGTGTGTAATGACGTGTCCTCTGGATAATCAGATGAAAAACACGTGAATAACAATTCTTGGCTCTGATTACATGTTTGCTCCTTTGTTTCTCTGCTCAGATCTCCTCCGCTGTGTGTTTCCTTCTCTCTCCTGGTGCGTCCTACATCTCTGGAGCGACGCTGAAGGTCGATGCAGGACAAAGTTTGTACCACAGCCTGTGGGAGATACCTGGTATGAACACCTTCCTGATGCAGCTGGAGTTTGTTTTTAGATGTCAGTCACACGGTATCTTGTTCTGTGTTCTTGTGTCCAGATCACACGTCGTGGCCCGAAGCTCCACCAGGTGAAAACCTGGATGCTCTGAAGGAGCTCCTGAACCCACAAAGCAAACTTTGATTCATCTTCTCAACATGCAGCTGTAGAGACTCAGAGATAAAGCACAGCAGTTCTCTGGCTCTCAGCTCTTCTGTATATAGATGGTGTGATTAACTGTGAAAATTGTGTACAAATAATATGTCCTTAATAGCAGCAGGAGAGTTGTTTCCTGGGTAATTGTAACATTAACAGTTGAAACTAATTCATTTTTTAATCTAATCTTCAAATTAAAGCCATACTATGCACCTTTTTCATGTGTTTAAATCCTGTTCTTGAGCCAGTTTGTGCTAAAATGAGCCTTTACAGGGTTAATGATGTTACTCAGACCCCCACCGCCCTCTGTGGCCAGAATACCACACTTGCAACTTCAGAGTGGCGGTCCGGTCCCTGTTGGACTTAGTAAAGTGGAGCTGACATGCCTGGTGCTGCAGTCTGCTTCCAGCATGTTTCCTGCATGTTTTAGATCATGAACACAGCTGATGTGTTTGATTTAGTGATGAACCGCTCCTGTAGACACTAATGAAGGCTGAGGAGACGTTTCAGCTGTTAGATTAAGGTGTTAAAAAGACCAACGCACAGCCAGGAGATAAGTTTCACTTTTGGTTTCACTAACGGACACTAGGGGGTGCTAAAAACAAGCCAAAACTGCCAAGTGTGCCTTTAAGTTGTGAATTTTTCAGACACAAGTCCTTTACTAACGGATGAGAAAAAAAGCTAACAGCAACAACATAACTAATTATTTTTAATAAATATTTTTATAATCGTCTAAACTGTTTTGTCCGCTGAGGCACTGACGTGTTCATGATCTTGACTTATAGAAACGTTCTGATCTGGTACCATCCTTATGCTTCAACACGGTGCTCGTTATGGCCAGACTGGGACTTGCACACGCGCCCAGAGACAGACTAGTTCCACTCTTTTCCTTCCTCCAGCCACGAGGGAAGTGGTTCATTCTGGAAAAGGACAGTATTGCTCTCCGCATGAGTCACATCAGCTCATGATGTAAAGCTTCATGCAAAATACTGGCTTTGCACCTGGAAGGATTAATTGCAACATCTGTCTCCAGACCAGACAGGCTGTACTGGTTCTAGGCACCAGCATTAGACATATAAAGGACTTATCCACCTCTCTGATGCTAACTGATGAAGACCCATGCATGATCTTCATGCCACTTAGTGAAAGAATCATTTGCACTGGTCAAAACGTGAAGCTGCTTAGATTTAATCCAGGGTTAGACCCTACTAACATTTATCAAATCAGCCAGATGCCTAAAATGCCTGGTTTTCCCTCCACCAGAGCTCAGTGGAAATGTTTTCTACAAGTCTCAGCTTTTATCATAATCTGATGATCATGGTGCATCTTGTTTTCCTAAACTAAGCCACATAATACAATTTACAATAAATATTCCATATTTCTACTGTTTGTGTTCTGAATCTGTTAAAGGAGGCTGCAGTTTTGTCTTCTTCAAACACCCCTCATTTATTTAATATTCTTTATTTAAAACAATAATTCTGTCTTAGAGGCAAATGTTTTTAGTCCGTGAAATAAATTTACAAGAAATGACAGGTCATATATTTAAAGTCTTGTCTTCATTCATCCTTCTCATTCTCCAAGAAGTCCATCAGTGTGTTTGCATCCACGGCAACGTTCAGGTACTCCACTCCGTCTGCACCCTGGAGAAAAGCAAAGTTAGCAAAGAGACGTTGGGACAGAGATGAGAAGTGGGAACTCTAAAGTGAAGCTCACTTTTCGTGTCCGAATCAGTTTATGGTCCCTAAACTCGGTCAGCTGAGTCCTCAGTGTGAGATCAGAGTTCACCAGGAAGGCTTCTCTGCAGCGCTGGTAAAAGTCTTGGAAAGACAACCCTGCACAGAGCATGACACTGTTTACAACGGTCACATAGTAAAGAAATAAAACGGCAGGGTTGAATGATTTTGTACCCGTGTAAGAAGGGTTGTCTTTGTTTTCTAGCTGAAATTTCACCAACAGTCTGAAGATTCCTCTGCAGAAATAAAAGACAACTGTTGGAAAAAAGATTACAGAAACAAAACTAAACTAAAAGATTACAGAAACAAAACTAAACTAAAAGATTACAGAATCAACAAACTAAACTAAAAGATTACAGAAACAAAAGACTAAACTAAAAGATTACAGAATCAACAAACTAAACTAAAAGATTACAGAAACAAAAGACTAAACTAAAAGATTACAGAATCAACAAACTAAACTAAAAGATTACAGAAACAAAACTAAACTAAAAGATTACAGAATCAACAAACTAAACTAAAAGATTACAGAAACAAAAGACTAAACTAAAAGATTACAGAATCAACAAACTAAACTAAAAGATTACAGAAACAAAACTAAACTAAAAGATTACAGAATCAACAAACTAAACTAAAAGATTACAGAAACAAAAGACTAAACTAAAAGATTACAGAATCAACAAACTAAACTAAAAGATTACAGAAACAAAACTAAACTAAAAGATTACAGAATCAACAAACTAAACTAAAAGATTACAGAAACAAAAGACTAAACTAAAAGATTACAGAATCAACAAACTAAACTAAAAGATTACAGAAACAAAACTAAACTAAAAGATTACAGAATCAACAAACTAAACTAAAAGATTACAGAAACAAAACTAAACTAAAAGATTACAGAAACAAAACTAAACTAAAAGATTACAGAAACAACAAACTAAACTAAAAGATTACAGAAACAACAAACTAAACTAAAAGATTACAGAAACAAAACTAAACTAAAAGATTACAGAAACAAGTAATCAGACTCAGTTTTAGTGCTAAAGCAGACACATCAGACAAGGCCTGTGGGCATGCTTCACACTAACCAGAAATAACCACAGATCCCAGAATGCAGCACAATTACATTTTCTGTATTTCCCTCTTTAGAAGTATGATGCTTAAAAAAAGAAACGGGATCACCACGTTTGGAAGAAGTTCATCAGATCACAAATGTGATGCATTTATGTTTATTTTTTATAGATTAATTTAGGATTATGATGCATTTATGTTTATTTTTTATAGATTAATTTAGGATTATGATGCATTTATGTTTATTTTTTATAGATTAATTTAGGATTATGATGCATTTATTGGCTTTTCTTTTTCAGACTGCAGACTTGAAACGTTTGGGAGTGGAGTGTAATGGGACCAACATGGCTGCAGTACCTTGCGTTAGGAGTCAAGCTGCGGAGCACGTGTGTGAGGGAGGACAGAGCGAGAGCGCCCGTCTGCTGCACCAGGAGGGAGTTTTCATATGATGTCTCCTCTGCATAGTGCTGGAACGTCACACACTCCCACCACAACCAGTTAAACTGGCTCTGCTTAAACTGATCCCACACTGGAAACACATTAGAAACATTTAGGTGCAATAATAGATCCATCCCTGCGATGGGCTGGTGGAGATGGGAACCAGCTTTCCGTGATCTGGAATAGATGAATGAACAGCAGCACTAATTCCCACACCCACCCACCTAGTGGAGCATTGATATGGTCTATGGAAGCCACTAAGTGCAGGTTTGGTAAAGACGCCAGCTGCCCCAGTGCACTCTGGGTCTTCTCTCCCCGCAGCATTTGTCCGTCAATATTATGGATCAGTAAAAACACACGAAGATCTGGGTCTGCAGAGAAGGCAGGAAAGTAAAACTCACAAAAGTGAAATCTGAGACGATTGTCGCTCACTCAGCAACTCACTGTCTCTGAGGGTCTGAGCGATGAACTGGATCTGATCCGACGGCGTGCGGAAACTTCCTTCATGCTCCAGAACCTCACATGTGAGAGAGTTTAATATCTGCAGCACGATCACAGGAAAGCTGTAGTTGATTCTGTTTACAGTCACGATAAATACCTACATTTTCATTTGTGTTTACAAACCGCTTTGAGCGTAATGGAGGGGAAGAACCCGTTGACCACCAGGTGGATCTCTTGAGACAAATGAGACACCCTGAAGTCTTCGAGCAAAGCCTTTTTGCTGCCCAAGCCATAAACCACAACACTGAATCCCAACCTGCAAACCAACAAGCTCCTTTTTGGGAGATGTTTTGGTAAAACCGTAGGAAACGGCGTGCAGCCACACTTACTGCAGCTGTAACATCCATTTGTTAAAGTGCTTCCTGTGTTTGTTGTGCAGCTGCTGGATCTCGTTTGAGTAACAAGATGGTTTATCTGCTAAAAGACGAGCCAACGTCTCCTGCCCAAAAAATAAAAGAGGCGGAGTTTAGCCAAAGATTTAATCGTAATCGTCTAACCTGTAATTTTAAATTTACACACCCGGTCAAATTTAGGGGTGTGCAAACGCTGGAGGGTCCGGTCCGATGTCAGGACCTTTGAGCTGCCGTGAGCTTCAAAATACTCCTCGGTCATGGCGGGCTGGTTCAGAGGCTCCGCTGTGTTCTTGCTCCTCTTGGCAGGAGTCTTGTAGAGAGCTGCAGATAACCCTTTATTAGGGGTTCTTGGCTTTTTCACGTTCTCCTTGTCCTCTCTCTTCACTCTCTGCTCTTCTTTGAGCTCATCCTCCTCTTCCTCCTCAGAGTCAGAGGGGGAGAGTTCACTGTCGCTGTCAGACCGAAGATTTGGTGCTGAACGTAAACACAAACGCACCCAGATTACACCAGCTTTACTAAATGTATACAATTACAACAGGTCAGACATACCTGTAAGTCTCTTCCTGAGTCTGTGAGGGGTTGTGGAGACAAACCGGACACTCTTTTTCTGTTTCAGGAAAATAAAACAAAAACAATTCAATCAAACTAAATCTCTCACCAGATAAAGAAAACATTTATTAGCCGTCTTACCCTCTGCGGCGTCCTGTTTTCACCCTTGTGGCCTGGACAGAGACAAACGTAAACCTGATCATTTCATAATGAGAGCACAGGAGGAAGGTGAGAGGGTTAGCTCGACTCACTGCTGCCTGTCCGAGAAGGAGTGGAGGGCTCACAGTTTGTGTCCCTGGTGAAGCTCACGCTTTTCCCCGGGGTCCGAGCCAGTTCGCTCGCTATGAAGGAAAACAAACAACAACGCAACGATTTCATAGATGCAGCTGCAGATGAACGTTGAGAGGAAACTGGAGACTCACCAGTTTGGGCCAAGCTGTGGCTTCGTTTGACTTTCTGGAAGGTGAAGATGGAGGAACCAGCAACTCCAGACAGATTATCGTCAACTTCTGTGAAGCCATAAAACATATTCTGCTAATAGTGGCACTAAGACACATTTAGGTTCATGTTACTGGCGTAAATTTATTAGTTAATGTCAAACTATGCAACTCAGTGGTCTACAGCGGCACTGAGGAGAAGACAGGAGGCAGAAGAGGTGAAAATGCTGTGTTGTCTTCAGGAGGGACAGGATCAGGATTAGAGGGACAGAAAGTTAGCTGGTTAGGCTGAGATGGGTTGGACATGTAGAGAGAAGGAATCTGTAGACGGATGTTCAGGCTGGACTGCCATTCAGGAGTCATGGAGGAAAACCAAAGAGGAGATTTATGGAGTAGGATGAGTGTGAAAATGCAGCAGGAAGAACCAGAACCATGCTGCAGGTCAGGATCAGGTCAGATGGATGGGATACCTTCATCGTTCTCCGTTCCTAAAGCTCGGACATAACCCAGCTCATCATGGACTCCGTTTTCATCTCCATCATCCTGAGTCTCCTCCCTGCATCCCCTCTGTCCATCCGGGCTCTTGAACCTCACCATCCTCAGCCCAGAGCCAGCGCTGCTCTGCACTTCTGATGAAGTCACAACACAAACACACATCAGGCACAAAACTGGAGAGCAAATGTGCAAAAGACTAAACAACAGAGCTCTATAAGGCAAAGTGGAGCGCATACCCTCCCGTTTGTCCACGATGTGCTCCAAAACATCCCCATCCCCAACGAACTTCACCTCCAACACGCTCATTTCTACCGATACACACAAAACTCACGATAAAAACTTGAAGCCACGCAGCAAAACACACAATTAGCTCAGCTGCTAGAGTCGGTTTTAACAGTCACGCTAAAGCAGAGTAACGCGTGCGGAACGAGGCGGAGACGTAGTCAAACGTGCGGAGAAAGTCCGCAAAATAATACAAAAGAAAGAAATATAAACAAAACTTTAAAGACATAAAGTAGCGATGCGACAAGTTCCCGCGCCTTCCAGAAGATTTTAAATCACGTGACAAAGTTGAAAGGTCATACAGTGGCCAATCAGAATACGAGGCTGAAGTTGGCTTCCGATTCGGGAAATAGCTAAAGGGCAATTGCACTCAAATTTTCTCTACTCTGACCATCTTTAATCAGCTCTAGCTCCAAAACTACAACACGTATTCTCGTCAAACCTGTGCTGGATTATTCTACACTAATAGCAGATTACATAAAACATAGTTTGTGATTTGTGAAACTTAGCAGTCTAGCAAGGACCCGTCCTCACAAGCATCCTGCCCCTGGATTCGGACACACCCACTGTTTATATACATATCTATGGTTCTAGTGTCATTTTTAAGGATTTTTATTTATAGATATGCTTATACTAGATTATGAGTAATAAAAATTCTAATAAAAACACCCAATTACAAGTGAAATTGGAAAAATGAGAATATGATGCAGAAGGCCATTTATTTCACTAATTAGACAGAGAGACCATATAAAGGCTCAGGAACCCTTTGCAGGTGTTTTTGCAATTATTCATTTGAGTTGATTGGGGTCTTGTTTCATATGACACAGTGGCATTTGAATAGTTTCAAGATCCTGGTTCTGGTTTTTAGGGCCTTACATGGACAAGCACCATCATACATTGGTGATCTTCTCAGTCCCTACACCCCCAGCAGGTCCCTGAGGTCCAGTGATCAAAGCCTACTGGTTGTGCAGCGCACCAGGCTAAAGACCAAAGGTGACAGATCATTTGCTGCTGTGGCCCCCAGACTCTGGAACTCTCTCCCCCTGAGCCTGAGATCAGTGGACTCAGTGGTCTCCTTTAGGAACTCACCTGTTCAGGTGGCTTTGGTGGGACCTCCTGCTAATTCTTCCTCACTGCCTTCTTTTCATGCTGCCATCTCTACCAATTCTGCCTTTCGGGATCCCGTATTACCTTTTTTTTATTCATTTTTGTCCTTCTCACTTTTCAGTTAAAAATTTTCCCTTTTTTAAAGTGACAGTGTGTATTTCCCCTGGCGATAGGGGGCAGTACACAGATATCATATATATTGCTAGATGCCTTAACTGGGAGTCGACAGCGTCCCTACACGGCGGCCATCTTACTTCGGACAGCTTACGTTCTGTTCTCAATGGTAGCAGATGGAAGGTGAGTGAACAACTTAAACAAAAACACTCTTAACTCAAAAAATATTAATGGATTTACAAGCAGGTTGCATTATTACAAACCTTATAAAACATAGGCTTGAGACGACATACTTGCACACTTTTAGATTAACGGGCCAAATCCATCATATTTCACAGCCACATCTCTGGCGTTTGAAAATTGGTTGAAAGTTGAGCAAATTAGAGTTATTTAAATAGTACATGCACCATTGACACCAAAGGGGGCAGCTGTCCGAAGTAAGATGGCCACCGCGTAGGGACAGTCGTCCAATTGACGAACAGCGCGGGTAAGGCATCTAGTGATATCTATGGCAGTACTTCACCAACGGATGGTCATTAGGGTCAAAAAAGTTCGAACAAGTTCTTCCTCAGATTATTCAACGTCCAGCAAAGTGACAAGCATATCAGACTCTCTTTCATCACTGGCAACAAGTGATAAAGTAAATGTGTAAAACAACGTTTATGAATGGAGAAAGTTTTATAACTGCTTGTTAAAAATCTGTAAATGCATTTTGTCCTCACGGGCTCACGTAAAAGAAAACATGGCATCTAATATGGCGTCGCCCAGAGCCGTAGACCCGATCCCATGCCTTTTAGACCCGATTTTTATGGTTTTATGTTACAAAACCGCCAACATTTTTCAACTGGGCATCATTTATTTCATTTTCAACATTTCGATAGTTATTTCCAGAGATAAAAATTACACATTGTCACTTTAATGATAATTGTTTCTTCTTCTATTTAGTACCACCTAAAAGGTGACAGAAAGAATGATCATATCAATAAAACAATCAGTAAACAACTTGCCTCTTGAAATGTATTTATTTATTTATACGAGGGACAAAAACCTCTGGTCTGTTTAAAAGTGTGCTTCGATTTTCCTTTTAGAGCTAACATTAAGTAAAAACAAAGACGGCCAATTCTACAGCATACTGATTTAGAAAATGCTTAACATCTCATAAAAAGATGCTCTTCATGTGTTTCGTTCAGACACCAGTCTAATCAACCACAGATATGCTGCTTTATGTGGACAAGTATCTTCGTCTAACATACAGGTCAAACTTGGGGCTCACCACCCACGGGTGGGGGTCCACGTCCCCAGCAGACGACCCTCGGAGTGTACATGATACACAGGATGCATCATGGCTGTCGCACAGGACTGAAATAAAAACAAAAAGAAGTTTTAAGGCAGAATAGCAACACAATAAATTGGATATCACATGAAGGAACAGATGTAGGCTTGAATGTCCAGTATGAGAACCTTCAGAGGAAGTCACTTCACTGACGGCTACTTGGAAAACAGAATATAATATTCTAATTGAGCCACTTTAAATCATAAAGACGGGTTGTTGAAGGTCACATTAAGCAGTACTAACGTGGTGGGGGATCAACGAGAGTAAAGTGCCCAGAGGGTATTTGCTGTAGTCCAGATGACCTGAGATGGGCTCCAGTCTTCCATGTTCCTGAGTCATCGATGACAACCTGGAGGGAAACATTAGACACATAACCATATGTATGCATGTCTGTGGTGGGGTTTGTGTTGGGTGGGGTGGGTTTGAGCATTGTGAGCCATTGTGTGTGTGTGTGTGATGTAACGCTGTCTGTAACTGTATTTTTTTGATCTGCTGTCTTGTACACTGCTGTACTGATGTAATAGAGGACCCCCTTGAAAACGAGATGCATCATCTCAAGGGGTTAATCCTCCCTACATATGTTAAAATAAAATAAATATGTAACATAAACAAGATGTAAGAATGACATCCTGTGGCCAAATTTGGTCACTGCGGTCCATTTTTCTAAACAAAAAGTAACTATCTCACTGGCGTTCCGTGAGTTTCATGGCTGTTGCCATCAGCGCCAGAAGATCCTAGATGATAAGCAAAGACGAGTCATACACAGTAAGTCGATAAGTAGATAAATAATTATATCTGGTGTTAGCAGAGAGTTAGGAGAGCCCAGCCACCCTGCAGAGAAAACTCATTTTGGTCGCTTGTATCTGCGATCTCATTCACCATAGGTGAGGGTAGTAACGTAGATCGACCAGTAAATCAAGAGCTTCACCTCCTGGCTCAGCTCTCTCTTCACCACGACAGACCGGTACAACGCCCGCATCACTGCAGAAGCATCAATCTGCCATTGATCTTGTGCAAGACCCCGAGATACTTAAACTCCTCCACTTAAGGCAGGACCTCATCCCTGTAGAAGGCATTCTACCCTTTTCCGACGCAATTCCATGGTCTCAGATTTAGAGGAGCCGATTCTCATCCCAGATGCTTCACACTCAGCTGTGAACCGCGTCAGTGAAAGCTGGAGATGATGAAGACAACAAGACCACAAAACCTGATCCTTAGGTCACCAAAACAGATCCCCTCACCACCTTGGCTGCACCTAGAAATCCTGTCCATAAAGGTTATGAACAGAATTGGTGACAAAGGACAGCCTTGGTGGAGTCCAACTCACACTGGAAATGAGGACATACAGGGACCTAACAGCCTGTATTAAAGGGCTTGGTACCCCAAACTCCCGAAGTACCCCCCACAGGGCCCCCCTGAGGGACGCGGTTGACCGCCTTCTCCAAATCCACAAAACACATGTACGTAGATTGGTTAGGCGAACTCCCTTGCACCCTCCAGGACGCCCCTAAGGGTATAGACTGGACCAGCTCTAAACCCTTTAAATTCAGTTTTCAAGTAAACAAAAGAAATAGAAAAAGCGTTTTACTTCAGGTCAGGATGTCCTTCGATGACGGCATATCCAGTAGGAAGTTTTCCAGCTCCATCCAAACTGAAGGAAGCAGGAAACATAAAGAAGTCAGTCGAGTTCTTCTAAACAGTCCAGCCATGAGTCCTTCTGTAATCCTACCTAATTGCACTCCACCCACAGTCGATCAGGAGCTGGTCCCTCTGTGGACAGTGTCCAATGACTCTTGTCAGAACCCTCACAGCCACGTCCTCTAGACTACATGAGCCAATCATGGACTGCTGCACATCTAAATTCCAACAAAACCCATAAAATGATGTTAGTGTTTTCAGTTTGTTCATTTGAACTAGCTAAAACAAAAACATGTACAGTAAGACGAACACACCGTAGAAGATGTAGTTTCCAGGATGCACCTCACTTAGTTTTGACATGTCTCGGACCGGATGGCTACAGGAAGGAGTGGAGCCGATGCTGGATTTACAGGTGATACCTACCGCCTTCAGTCTGACAGAATTAAGACAAGACACAAACACCAATGCATTTGTTATTTGAATTCATCTTTTATTTATCTCCTGCCATAGGCGTTCCTAGCCTATTTGGGTTTGAGGTTTTTAAAAATGTATTTATTTCAAGATCTTCACCACACTAGAAAAATATAAAAACATAGAGTAGGGTGAAACGTTATATTTTAGCAACAAAAACACAGTAAACCAAAAACGGTTTGATCCTGCTCCTTTCCCAGACTCGGCTCTGAGCGCTCTGTGCCTTCCTGGCTGGCTGATATGCTGCAGTTAGGCTGCAGGACAGTCCTGTGTTTCCATAAGGCATCTACTCGTGGGTTAAAGCTGATCAGGTGACTCTGAGAGAGTCTGATGTTCCAACTGTTGCTCACAAGCAGGTTCCTCAGTACCTGGACAGGTTGGTGCTAAAGAAGAACCTTCAGACAAGGTGTTGGGGTTTTGTTGTTTCACACAAGCCAAAGAGAAGTCAGTGACCTTTTTGTCCCCTTACCTAAATATTTTATTTATTTATTTATTTTTTATTTAACCAGACGAGTTGATTGAGAACCCATTCTCATTTACGACGACGATCTGGCCAAGAGGCAGCAGCAACAGAGACAAAGATAAAAACAGACATAAACGACTGTTCTCAGACACAATATGTGCAAGCAATCAAAACAGACTTAAAACAATCTTTAGGCACTCAGAGGCAGACACATTGATCAGAAACTATTGATGGTAATGAACTGCTGAAGGTGGATAATGGAACGTATCTACCCTTGAGGAACACCCATAGATGGAGGTGGAGGAAATATCTACTACAAGAGATTTGTTATCTTTGAAAAAACATAATTTTGTTTATAGTATTACATTTTAGAAGGAAAACAGAAAACTTTTGCAAAAGGAATATGTATATTTTTTTAATTGGAAGCTGATATTAGTGGCAGTTTTGGCACTAGTGCAGTTTTTTAGCACCCCCTAGTGTCCATTAGCGAAAGTAAAACTCATCTCCTCGCTATGCGTTCGTCTTTTTAACACCTTAATCTAACTGCTGAAATTCACACCCTTACTTCTCCATGAATTGCAGGACACAGCTGGTTGTTTCTTGGGCAACGGCCTGTATTTGCTCCAGTCCTGTGCAGCTGTAGGTGTTTCCACAGTGAGCGTATATCCCCGTTAGTTCCACGCCCTCTGTCCCAGCGATGGCCTGGGCCAGGCTGAGTGCCTCAGGCTCTGAGTGCAGGACACCAGCTAGAGACAGAGCAACACTCAGCAAGTGCTTAAAGCTGGTGGTCAGCTGAGGTTCCTGCATGTCTACCTCTCCCGTTGCCACAATCCAGTTTCAGCCAGACGTGCCACAGCCGGCCATCTTTCAGGGGCCTCCTTTTGAGCTGCTGCAGAGCATCGCGATGGTCCAACAACACTTGGAAGAGGTCCAGTTTCTCTGACAGGGCTGCACAACGCTCTATCTAATTACACACACACACACACACACACACACACACACACACACACACACACACACACACACACACACACACACACACACACACACACACACACACACACACTTTTTGCCAACAGAGAGGAAAAGGAACACATTGAAGCTTCCTGTTTGTTTTCTGCAGACTCGGCTCGGTTTTATCTCTGCCGTCTCTTTTCCTAAAGAGAGAGAGGTTTTCCTGGCAGACTGTGACTCTAATTTCTCACCTTTGCGAATGTTTTCTTTATTTTTAAATAAATTCTTGTTAAATCTTTTCTTCACACTCTTGGTAGGTTTCATTTTCCACCACACATCACAAAGGCCCGTCTCATTTACCTTTAAACATATTCTGTAGACTCATGAGACAAAAGTGGAACTTTCCAGAAGGTGGGTGTCCTGATCCGTCTGGTGTAAAACGAACACTAAAACATCATATCAACAGTGAGACGTGGTGGTGCTAGTGTGATGGTCTGGGGCTGCTCTGCCGCTTCAGGACCACTTGCTGGAACTGATGGAGCCATGCATGCTGCTGTCTAACAGAAAATCCTGTAGGAAAATGTCTGACCTTTGACCTTAAACAGACCCTTCATGCTGGAAAACCCTCTAATGTGGCTGAATGAAAATGCTTCTGCGACGATAGACCCCCGGTGGGCCATGGAGATGCAGCTCTGACACAAACCTTGTCAAGGGGTAGAGAGTACGCATAGATGATGTCATCAAATCCATGATCAGCATAGAAACAGGCCTCTGCCAGGGTGGAAACCACGATGCACCTTCGTGATCCAGCCGTCATCAAGTCAGCACACTCACTAAAGACACACACGCACACACACACACAACATCAATCTCTGCATGCCTCTGTGTGTGTGTGTGTGTGTGTGTGCGTGCGTGTGCGTGTGTGTGTGTGTGTGCATACAGGGTCTTATGGGTCTTCATGTGTGGCCGAAGCTGGACTCCCAGTGCCTGACAGCGTCCGATCATCCTCTGGGCGTTTCTCTTCACCTTGTCCATGTCCACCACCAGAGCAGGGGAGGAGAGGGCTGACAGGGGCTGCCCCTCCATACTGACAGCTCTGGAGCAACACACACACACTTACATCCTCGTACTTATATCCATTGATTTCCATTCTTTTTTTTGTTTTCATGTTAGTGACTGTATCATGCCTAACCCTAACCAGTGTTGCTGTATTCCTAACCCTAGCCTCAACAAGAACTTAATTCACACCAGACCTCTAAACCCAACAGGCCCTCACTCGGTTGGTAAAAACGATTTTTTTGTCCTCAGTATGTAGTAAGTACAAGAACACACACACTCACACACACACACACACACACACACACACACACACACACACACACACACACACACACACACACACACACACATTTTTGAGCATGACTGATTAAAACAGTTGCACATTTGCTGTTAGATCAAAATGCAGATACATTCATGTTCTTCATGAACTTGTGCTTTTCCTCTTGAGTTGTGTCTTTTTTCAGCTGCTGTGTCCTAAAGGACTTTGAACTCTTCTGGAGTTTTAGCCTTTAGCATCGGTTTCACGGTTCTGTCAGCAAAAGTTCTACTGGACAAACATCAACCTGCATTTAACCATACAGACACCTACTAATCCTAACTCCATAAACACCCACACATGGATTTACCTTTCAGAAGCGACGGCAGCTCTTTCACACCAAAGTCTGCTGTAGCTGAACAAGTACGGCGTCTTTAGAGGGTCAAAAGTCCTGAGCAGAAATCGCATAATGTCGGTTTTAACGTGTTCTGAAACGTTTGTAATTTGTTTAAAACGAACCTATAAACCCACGTTTGGTGAAGAAAACAGCCAAGCTGACATTTCTATGACTTTGTTCGCGCTTTATGAATTTAGTTCGGTCATCTGTGAATGCTAGGCTAACGGTCTGCTCGTTGCTGCCCCCAAGTGGCCCATAAACGAACATGTATTTTAAAAATCATTCCAAACATCTGAAATGATAAATAATACCTGAACCAGCTCAATTACTCTCAGGAATCCCTTTTATGTAACCTCACAACTTAAATGATGTATTGGGTTGGTAACCACTGAGAGGCTGAATCAAGTTAGTCCTGGACATAAAAGATCAAACCTGTTTAACCCTTTCCTGTCAGGTCAGCCATGAGGAAGACCACGTTTGAGTTATTTGACAGTTTTCTTTGTGCATTTCTAAGATCATGATTAACATTTTCATAACTGTTAGTTCAACATCCACAATCATCTATACACATCCGGCGTTTTCATTCCTGCCATCTGCTTTGTCATGTCACTTTAGATGAACTATACTTATGAGTGCTGAATAGTAATTTCCTACAAAACTAGTAATAATCCTCATTTCATTGCTTAAGTCATTACAGACAAAAATGTTGAATCTATTTGTCCAAATTTGTCAGTTTTTCTGTATTTCTTAATTATTTTTTCCAGGAAATTTCTCCCAAACTGAACTATTTATCTCAGGTGATGTTGATGACAACATCTGACACAGTCGGACGGGAACATCTGGATGTGCAAGAATGATTTATAGAACCGTGTAAGTCGTATGTTCCAGCTCAGTTTAGTCGTGCACCGCTTCATCCAGAGGGTTTCATGCATTTGTTGCATAAGTTTGCACTTTTGCACAAAGTTGTAAATTAAATGCAACGAGCGTAAGCAGTAAAAATGTGACACAGATTTTCAGTGTCTTGTACCTGATAAATACAGTGATGCGTGACTCAGCTGTAGAGTTCTAATGTGCAGACAGACGTGTTGAACGTTCTAGTGTCACCTAGATCTGATTAGGGGACATGTCAGTAGTGAACTGTCATGGTGAAAACAGGACCGTCCGGCTCATAAACACAGGATGACACCGACTCTTTTGTTGACATGAATACTTGTTTTTGAGAAATTAACTATGGATTTTTCACTTTTGCAGGTTTTCAACTAGATTTTGTAGTTTGTAATAATTGTTTGGAACTAGCTGTTGTGCAGTTTTTCTCTGGTGTATTTCTCACAACAGAATTAAACTTTGAACAACAGTTAGTGCAACCTCCATACATGTAGTCATTTGGGCGCAGCCTAGAGGCAGTTTCATGTTCATTTCATCCAATGGTAACTGTTGTTTGACATGAAGAAACTGAGTAAGTACAAATATCTGTAAACGTTTGACCTGCTTTTATCATGTCTGTCCAAATGAACTATGCTTATACGGGCTGAATAATCATACAACTAATAATCTTCTTTTCATTGCTTGTGTCATTGCACACAAACCTGTTGAACATGTTGTCAAACATTTTCAAAATTTTCTTATTGTGTCTCCATGAAAATGTCCATAAATAACTTTTCTCAGGTGAACCTACCTTACACTGATGAAAAGGGGTGTGTGAACTATTATATCATAATCCCTGAGAATGAAAGGGATGAGCCTGCATGGTGAAAGTCTGATGTAGTTTTCTGGGATCATGTAAGCTTCCACCACTCTGCTGTGGTCGGGCAGTGGGTTGCAGCATGACAGGAAGCTTGTGGAGTATCTTCCTCCCTACTCTCCATTCCTAAATCTGATTGAGATGTTTTTCTCTTCCTGGAGGTGGAAGGTGGTGACCAGCGTCCACATACCCAAATGACCCTGCTAGCAGCCATGGATGCAGCTTGTGATGACATCACAGCAGAGTCCTGCAGAGGTGGATTTGGCACTAAAGAAGATGCTTTCCTCGGTGCGTCGACAGAGCTGACATTCGCTGTGATGTAGATGGAAATATGTGGCCAGACGGACGGGAGCGTCTAGATGTCCATGACTGATCTGCAGCACCGTCTGTTTTACAGGATTTTCAGTTTAAAACTACTACAGTATGGTTTACTTTTGTTGCTTTTCCTTCCAGTTGCACAGAGCTGTGGACAGTTGGAAATATACAGTATAAAGATTCAGTGTCTTGATTTTTATTTACTTCTAAATGTCATGCATGGTTTATAACGCTGTCTTGACTTTACATTGGGAAGCACTTCCAGAGTCACAGCGACAACAAGACCAAACCATTTGACTTGTTTGAAGATGCTGGTGTCACAAGTTGTCGTTTTGACGACACGTTCATTGACATAAAAACTTGCTTTTGAAGCATGAACTACCCATTTTGATTAAGGGACTTGCTTTAGCAGGTTACCTACCAGGTTTTGCAGTTTGCACTAATTATTTTGAGAAACGTCTTAGCAGTGGTGCAAACTTTAATACTGTTGTGAGAAATGCACCAAAGCAACTGAGAAAACCTGTAATAGTGATATGTGACAAATACACAAAACGATTTAGAAATACATAAATAAAAACGACCTTTCATTATTATTAACATTGATTTAATGCTTCAGATAATTGTATAACTCTTATTACCCCAAATAAATAAAAATGTATGCAGAAAAATAAACTGAATTGATTAAATTTGCTTGTACTTGATTCTTCCACAATAAATCAGACACAATAACTGATTTTCAAAAACACTTAGTTGGGTCACTTTAGCCTTTATTTGAACTCACTGTTTACAGATGGGACTCCTTGTTTGTGTATAATAAAGCATAAGGTCTGGACCGGTGTGGTTCCTCTGTGGTGGAACGTGGGTTAGGGACTCGTCTGTCGTGTCCTGAGAAGACTTGTCTAATATACTCTAATACACTGAACAGCCTACATTAATAACAGCATAACATGAAGTAGAGACGAAGGTTTGAAAATCCCACAGATGGATTTTTAGCACCAATAATAATGACATATTTGTTTGGACAGACTTTATGTTCACAGAAAAAACAAGAAAGAGATTGATAAAGTTTTCCTGCGATCTCAAAGTTTTACAAAATAAATTCTTTTAAAAACAAAGTGAAATAAAACCAATGTTGTGTTTTTAGCAAACATTTAGTAACGTCTGGCTTCAGAGGGGACACAAATGACTTCATGTCCGTGTGTGTGTGTGTGTGTGTGTGTGTGTGTGTACGAGTTTTTATCACCTTTGTAAACAGATTTTCCTTCACAACAACAGGCTCTTCAACCATCTCAGTGCTTTTCATCCAGGAATGATGAAGATGGCAGAGGTGTGTATGGTGCCTGTGTGTGTGTGTGTGTGTGTGTGTGTGTGTGTGTGTGTGTGTGTGTGTGTGGGTGGGTGTGTGTGGACACTAAAGGAGCTGGTCCTTCCCTAGTGTAGAGCACTACAGTTCCTCACTAGCAAATCCAGCGGATGAAACGCTCAAAGAAAGCAGGTTTGTTCAGCACGGCGAAGCCATCTCCTCTGAAGATGGCCGAAGAATCCCCTAGCGAGACCTTGCGTAGCACCTCTTCGTCGGTGTCGCTTCCTAATGCAATCACCGTGGGAACACCTTCCGCCCTCTTCATGGCGCTCACGCCCTCTTCCAGCTGATTGCTGGATGTGATTCCGTCAGTGATGAACACGAAGGAAACCTCGGCATTGCGTCGGGCCAAGCGTCGATTCTGTGGACACGTTATTAAAGAAGTGAATTAGTAAAAGAGGAAATTCTGAAAAGAAGTGCGAACCACAGATTTGTTTGTGTCAGTTGATTCAAAACATTTTTTATCATCCTTGAGAAGAAAGTATTTAGATTTTTGTTTAAAGGGGTCAGCACCTATAACACCGTGGATATCTACGTCCTATTATAGTCTTTTAGGCCATTAAACTAAATTGTATTGGAAAAATAAATTAAAACTGTGATTGTTTAATCCTTTATTGTGAAGGGCATATTTTCTCGCGAGATCACATGCAATATTTCAGCTGTGTCGGACGCGCGCGGGACTGAGGAGCGCGTTGATTGGTGGAAGGAAGCAGGAAGCAGCTTCAGCGTCTCGCTCCAAAACAACAAAAGTTATAACTGAACCTGACCTGGCAGTGACCTACGGGATCTAACCGTGTATGTACGAGCCCGAGCCTCGCCTCGTGTGTAATGGCGTCCTCCTTTGTTGTTGAGTTAGGAGAGAAGCGAGCTCATCCAGGCATCGGCTCTTATGCTGTTGTGAAGCTGGAATACACACACCGATCGGAGTTTTGTCTCCCGTAACACGGATTATAACACGAGTCGTCAACGGTAAGACATCGTTTATGCGTTTCACGTTATGAAATGAGCTTTGTTGTGCTTGTTGTGGTTCATATTTGTTTATATTCGACCTTTGTGTCGACATATAGGCCAGAACTCAAGTTCTCGTGTTGGAGTGCGCGTGCTCGTGGGGTGCATGTAAGCTGGTTGAAGAAGGCAAGATTAAACAAACGCATCAATGTTAAATATCGGCTTCTCAGCCAGTGAAACATCATTAGGAAGCCATTATAGACATTTGTTCAGGTGGAAAAGTGAAGATTTCAGGTGACGACTCCTTTAAGAAAGGATTGTTCAGGTCTTTCAAAGTTTGTCCCTGTTAAAAGGTTTATGATAGTTTCACAGCAGTTATGGAACATAATCCTTTAAACTTAATCACCAAAAAGTTTACAAAACAAAAGGTCACACTAATATTTGGTTGGACCACCTTTAGCTTTGATAACATCACACATTCTCTGTGGCGTTGTTTCCATCAGCTTCTGCAGCATCACCAGGTTTATCTCCATCCAGTGTTGCATTAATGTTCCACCAAGGTCTTGCATTGATGATGGTAGTCTGACCTTCTCCAGCACATCCCAAAGATTCTCCATGGGGTTCAGGTCTGGACTCTGTGGTGGCCAATCCATGTGTGGAAATGATGTCTCATGCTCCCTGAACCACTCTTTCACTATTTGAGCCCCATGAATCCTGGCGTTGTCATCTTGGAATATGGCCGTGCCATCAGGGAAGATGGAATAACCTGGTCATTCAGTAGATTCAGGTAGTCAGCTGACCTCATTCTTGGAGCACATCCTGTTGCTGAACCTAGACCTGACCACCTGCAGCAACCCCAGATCATAGCCCCGCCCCCACAGGCTTGTACACTAGGCACTAGGCATGATGGGTGCATCACTTCATCTGCCTCTCTTCTTACCCTGATGCACCCATCACTCTGGAACAGGGTCCATCTGGACTCATCACACCAGTTGTTAATAATGCGTTGGACAGTTCTGAACCCAGTTTTAGTCGTTTCTCCTTAGATGTTTTCTCTGCTTGATGCATGCCAGTGATGTGACCCTTCTCACACAGACTAACATCTGTTCCACCACCACCAGATGTGTCTTTCCACATGGTTGTTGAAGAAATGAGAAGCAGCTCGTTGCACCAGTTGGGTTAAAGAACTTGTTGCAGTCATTATCCAATAGGAGGCTCCTACCTGTTGGCTTAGTTACATCCAGGTGGAGACTTTTTTTGGGCCAGGCAGTGTGTGTGAGTATATAGTCTGGCCACGACCCATAGACAGATCTCAGTCATGGGGCAGAATCTACGGTTGCCTTTCAAACCACTTCCACATGCTATTGGACAACGTGACATACTCACCGCTGAACTGAGGCTGTTCAAAGAGCTTTGTACAACAGGTAAGATGTTAACTGATAGTAACATTTCCACAGAATATCACTTAAAAAGGTCTGAACTATTACTTCAAAGCAAGCATGTAATAGATGGATGGTCCAAGGTTATGTGTTTACAAATGTCTGATTACAGCAATACAGGAAAACACAGTTCTACCAATGTACTCCGTCTCAGTAAAACAGTCTAATAAGTACATTTGAATGCACAGTACCTCCTTGATCACCAGATTATTGACGGCGTAGATGATGGCACTGCCCAGCGCAGAAAAGGAATCCATGTAGGTCATGTTTCCCAGGGAATCTGAGATCACTGTGAGATCGTGTGTGAGCGGGAAGCCCACCGTCTGTTCTGACGCGCTGCCGTACTGCAGCAGAGCCAGGCGGGCGTTCCTCTCATCTGTCGGGCCGCTGGCCAGGGTGAGGCGGCGAGCCACGTTCTCAACGAACTCTTTGGCCCTGTTGTAGTTCTCCTGGCCCATCCTCTCAGAACCATCCAGCATAAAGATCACTTCTACTGGCCTCTGGACACAACTAGCCACTGCAGGCTCTGAAACAGACACACATACATGCATGATAGCGTTGACTAAGCCACAGCTGGAGAGCAGATGTTTAAAAGTCAAAGGCAGGAAGAAACATACATGCCAAACTCCACACATGCTTGCAGCGGTCAAGCCGTTTTGATTAACTGTCCATATCCCCAGATATTCCATCAGAACAGGACTGTTTAAATATGGTCTTTCAGTTTATTGTTATTACTATTTAATCATACACGTGGATATTTACACAGAAAACCCATGTTCACATTGTGCAGTGTCAGTCAGAGCTGGTAAAATAACAGTTGGTCTCAGCAACACTGTGGTCACTTCACAAGCCAAGCCACATGCTGGAAAAAACCCCATGCACCAGCCAAGAGAACAATATTTCCTTAATCTTTAGTTCCAAATCTCAACCAAACATTTACAAACACTAACCTCTGACTCATATACAGACTACTTTGATATGTGTTCCATGTGTAATAGCCTTACGCTCACATGAATCGCTCATAAGGAATATAAGTAATGGTCGTAACCATGGATACGTGCAAACAGCAGCAGCAACAAAACACATCTGAGTGATTCACAGTGGAAATGAGGATTCATCAACGCCACCGTACAGGAGGAGCATGGATGGTCTGCATGAATAAAGTCCATTTTCCATTGAAACAGATCCTTGTCCTCCATTAAGGTGGAAGAAAAACTAGGTATCACTAACATGTGGATGTTCCGCTATGTGTTCAGAAATATTCAGTGAGAGATTCACATTCTGACTTCTAAACTCATAACAAGGCAGAACAAGCTTTGTATCATGCACTGTGTTTGCATAGGTCTAAATGTGTATTGCACCTTCAGAATAATGACTTCAACTAAATAAATTCTGCATCCACCAGCAAACGTGTTAGTTACGGTCATAGTGGCGAGGTAGCACAGTTAGCATGTTAGCACTAGCACAGCCCGAGGGCTTTATCGGGGTCTCCCATAATGTCTCCGTAGACATATTTGAACGAGTTGATGAACAGCTCGGTCCACTGCTCCCTGTCCGCTCCCTGGGTGAGTTTGGCTCTCTGGGCGGTGTACGCCATGGTTGCTATGCCAACCCCGTACTGCTGCTCGCTCAGGCCGCTCAGCAGGCTGGCCACACCCTCCAAAGAGGTGGGGACCAATGAGGGACTGCCTTCTTCAGCCAGTGGCTTCCAGGGGGGTGGGGCTTCCCCCACAGAGATGCCCCCTCCTGCAACAAGTGGGTGGAACAACAATGTGGGCGGGGTCCCACAGACGCATCAACACAGCCAATTATGACGCTAGAGGCACAAGGAGCTGGTCTAAATGTTTTACTTGCTCAGCTGTAAACCCAAAAAATGTCATCATATGAGAGTAACGGAAATGTAGCGTTAAAAAGATCGCAATTGATCTAAATCGCTGAGATAACTGGAATCCATCAGGATGCTTCACAGGAACAGGCCCATAGGGTAGGCATGGGTGTTTTAACAAGGGCTGCATTCTCTTTATGGAACAAATTTTTGCAGAACTTGCATGCAGAAGTGGAATGCAGCCAATGTTAAAACATCTGCATCTTCTCTCCTAAATAGCAAAATGTTAGGAAGCTAACATAAAAAGCCTGTTAGAGACACTCTCTCCTTCAACACGGCTGCAATAAGAGCCTCCTGTTTAACTCATCTTTGACTTTTTTTTACACGAGTCTGTCAGGGAAGTCAAATCCCACAACGAGGCGTGCTAACATCATGAATGCACACACTGAAGCAACAGCGGTGGGGTTGTCTCAGAAACTGCCTTCTTTAAATTAGCCTTAAAACTCAGCTTCTGAAGCGGACTGACCTTTAAAATAGCTGGGTACCCGGGACTAAATACTGAAGCAGCACACTAAGAGATCAGAAATTTCATCCTGTATTTCATGTAAAATCTTACCTGATTTACATGGCAGATCAGGACACACAATGGTAGGCTCTAAGGACGATAGAGAGCATAACAGTCAGGTTAAAGCACAACAAGTCCTTTAACTCAACACGTTGTGAGTCAGTTTACCTGGGCAGAGTACGGCCTCAATCTTGTCAATGAACTCTTCAGCCACGAGGTCCGCAAATCGTCTCATTCCCATCACCCTACCGTCCTTCTGGCAGGCGATGCTCTTCAAACTCTCATTCTCCTCAATTTGCTCAAACATGTCTCCGATACCAATGGCACTCACATCAACACTTGGATCGCTGTGCACCGATACACACAAGCACAAGCAATGAGAGGAGATCTGTTTCTCCTCATGTTCTTGCACCAAATCAAAACACTGCACCAGACCTACCTGCACAGGTAGGTGAGGAGCGAGTCGTCGTCTCTTGGGTCGAAGCGTCCGTCAGTAATGACAACCACAGTGACGTTGGCTTTGGCTCTGCGGCTGTCCCTGATCAGGTTGTCATAAGCGTACTTTAGAGCTGATGGAGTCCACGTTCCTCCTGCGATCCACTCTAACCTCTTCACAGATTCCTGAACAGGAGACGGAAGAGCATTTTCGCCATGGCGATGCATTGTGTTAAAGTCGCCAACGTTTTGATCAATCTAAAGTTTCTTCAGTGATAAAGTGAAGTGCGTTGTTTGTGCTGACTGTGGACTGAACTGTAGTCTCAGATTCATGGATCAGGCTAAACAGGTCGACTTAATGATGAATCTGGACAAACTAGCTTCTAATTAAAAGGCTACACCAGCCGACCTAACTGTGCAGCTTCCTTGTCCTTGAGTTTCCTGATAAGTAGGTTAAATATTTCTGTTTCTAAAAGAGTTAAAGGTTGAATATGGAACATAGACACTATAGCAACATCTAGTGTCCAGAGGTGGTACTGCAACAACAGAACTAGTTTTCCAGCCGTCGGGGTGTTGGATCACTGCTGATGCGTTAAGCGAGCAGCCAGCACCATGTCAGTGATGAATCATACAGGGTCAGCAGTTTTTACCGTTAGAAGATCTTCTGGGCTCAGAATCAGCTGCTTGACTTGTCGAGTCCACCATTTTACACAGTCCCAGCCTCGCCTTGCCGAGCGGACTTTTTACCACAACAGTGCCCTCTAGTGGTGGTAGAGGTAAACATAAACCCAGTGTCGTGCCCGTCAAAATAAAATTATTATAATTATTTTTAAATATATATATTTTTAAAGTGTACCTTCATTCTGCACTCCTCTAAACGCCCCGTGGAGGCATTGTTATTTTTAAACATAGCTTTTTATTAAAATGTTCCATATTCCACCTGCTGGTGATTATTTTCTGCTGTATTTTAGAAACTCTATCTAATAAGATCTTTAGTATCTGGCAGCAAGACAGTGCTGATGAAAGAAGTCTAAATAGCATGCAGCTCTGCACGTTTGGTACTGATTACATTCACATTTCCATAGGTAGGTCAGCCATCTTCTGTATAACGTTGATGCACTGACAAACGTTTGCTGAGTCAGACTTCTTGTTCTTAGTGATCACTTCCTTCTGTCACATGTGAATAAATAACCTGGTTCAGCTTTGAATAATTAACAAACTTGTCTAAAAAGACAGAACTGTCTGTTTGTGAAACCTTGAACGAAGTCAGTGAGTCGATCTTGGGGTCATTGAGCCGGATTGCCTGAAACGTCCCACTATGGCTGTACTGGACAACACCCACTCTTGTGCCTGGGGAAACCAAAAGCTCCGTTAAAGCGCTGCTTTAGAAGGTTCATCTAGATATTTTTGGAATTACACTTTGACATTTGCACCTGTCTCTGACTGGGGGTTTTTGGCAAAGGATCCCAGTCTGTTAATGGTGTTGATGACAAAGTTCTTCTCCAGGGTGAAGTTGGTGAGACCCACGGACTCTGAGCTGTCGATGACGAAGACGATGTCCAGGGCTCCACAACGTTTCTCACAGTCTGGAGATAAAACATATTAGGACTCAGTGACAGAACCGTGTTTTAAATGGCGTAACGGAGATAACCGAACGCACCGCAGCAGCCACAGGTCTCTCTGACGTAGTTCATGACATCACATTCCTGAAGGAGGAGACATGCGTTACGTCTTCTGTCTGTTTGTGTGTGTTTATGGATGGATGAAATGTTCTTACCGTGAGACCAGGATCCCCCTCTGGGCCAGGATCTCCCTGTAGAGAAGGAGAGTACCTAAAGTCAGATTCCACCATCCACCAACAACAGATGATGCTTTATCTGTGTACCCACATCCCGACCAGCAGGTCCTCTTGGTCCTCTTGGTCCAGGCTCCCCGTGGGGCCCTGGCTCACCCTGTTGAAAGTAAAGAGATCTTAAAGTCATGATGACTAAGGTGAAAACTAACTGCACACCACGAGTTACTTACAGCCTCTCCTGGAGTTCCTTTATTTCCGGGATCTCCTTTTTGACCACAGTCCCCTCTGCTTCCACGAGCTCCTCGGTTGCCCTTCTCTCCTTTCTCACCCTGGTGATCAGCAGGGGAAATCTGTGTTGGCCAAAAGCGTTTGCATGAGTTGGACTATTTAAATGGCTGTGTCTCTTACTGATTGTCCTCGTGGTCCAGGGTAGCTGAAGCCAGGTCTTCCGGTGTCTCCCTAAAGAGATAACACAACAGCTGAATGAAACAGACCAAAGAGGGAGCAACCACAAAGACACAAATGCACCGGTACGAACCTTTGGTCCGGGCTGTCCAGGCTCTCCTCTTGGTCCAGCATCTCCAGGGTCCCCTTTGGTACCCTGAAGTTCAAACAATGTTAAAGCAGCAGCTTCAGGATGTTCTTCCTAAATAGGAATGTTAACCTACATTCCTCCCAGACTCTCCTGAAGCTCCTGGAGGTCCCCTTGGTCCTGGCAAGCCACCGTCTCCCTGTTCAGGTTGGAGTAAGGGTTCACCAATGCAATGAAGCAACACATGGGTGTGTATGTTTTTCATGATGACCATACACCAGTCTGTGTCATGTCCTCTCTACCTTTGCCCCTTTGCTTCCTGCTTCACCGGAGACTCCTCTTGGGCCATCTGGTCCATTTTCACCCTGAAACAAATGAGATCAACCCTTAGCCTCATTTAAACAAAAATCACCTGTGCACATGTGAAAAGGTTAGATCTTTTCAGTAGTTTGTACCACTGTGGGGTCATACCTTCTCTCCATTAGGCCCGTCTGGCCCTTGGGCCCCCTTAGGCCCGATGTCTCCTCGTCTTCCCTACATAACAGCAGTGGTTGAAGCCATCAGGCAGCATAAAGGCAGAACATTTCATTAAAGTGACTTCAGTTTTCTTACTTCGTCGCCTGTTTTTCCAGCATCTCCAGGTGGTCCCTAACAAACAAAACGCACAAATCAAATACTTCACGTGAGAGACGCGGTTTAAATAGACCTTTTTGCTCCAGGCATCTTACTTGGTTTCCTTTCTGTCCTGGTGCACCAGGCGATCCAGGACTCCCACTCTCTCCCTTCAGATGAGACGTCAAAGTTTAGTCTTACCCCCAACACCGACCGCAGTCTAAGAATACTAGCCTACAATATGTCTCAGAGCAGTTCCTGGATTTCGACTTTACCTTTACTCCAGGTGAACCGGATGACCCAAGGGGACCGGGTCTTCCGGGGCGACCAGGATCCCCCTTGTGAAGAAGAGTCAGTGTTACCCATGGCCTGCGTGAGTGTTGGATTGAGTTTTAAAGGTGAAGGGATTGCTTACCTTCTCTCCATCATTTCCAGGGAGACCACGTTCACCAACATCTCCAGGGTGACCATCAGGACCCTAAAAATACATTCAACAAAGACCATGAAAAGACCACCATTCACCAGACACTGAAGATCCTCCGAGAGTTGGTGCCGTACTATGTCGCCTGGGTCTCCTTTACATCCTGGAGCACCAATCCGTCCAATTTTACCCTGAAGGTAAGATTGAAAACAAATCAGTTAAACTGAATACCACTTTAGAGCACACTCTCACTAAAGCACCTTCAAACTCACCTTTTGTCCATCAGTTCCATTGCGGCCTGGGATACCAGCCACACCCTGATGAAAACACAAATATGGACGATTAGAGACAAACGACCAGTTATCCCAGTAAAGTCAGTAACCAGCAGACGCGCTCACCTTTTTCCCTTGAGTGCCGATCTCTCCCTGTGTTTAGACAGAAGATCAGAAATTAGACCAGCACTGACCCACAAACTGAATGTTGAAGATCCAAACAGATCCACCAGTTGAAGCCTCACCTTCTCGCCTTTCTGACCTGGTTCACCCTGTAGAGAGGGACAAACAATTCATATCAAAGCATGAACAACAATCGGCTCCAGGGAACATCTGGTCTAAGAAAACCTCTTACTTTGGTACCAGGCTGACCAATAGGTCCTTCAATGCCAGGGTCTCCTGCACGACCCTTTTCTCCCTTTAGTCCTGCTTCACCATTGTCTCCTTTAGCTCCCTGTAGGGAACACGTTCACGTTCATCACTGATAAAGAGGTGGCTGCGTACCGTTAACACCAAATATGCGTGTAAAGCGTACTTTCTGTCCTCGGTGGCCTTTTGGCCCAGGAAGCCCTTCTGTCTCCAGGCAGGACACTTTGTAGCACTATTGCAGTTGGACATGAAGAAAGGAAGAGGTCAGCTGAGGAACCTTATTCAGATGTTCATGATGTGTTGTGAAGATAATCCAGTCTTACCTCTACATAAGCCAAATGTTTCTGTGGAGACAGAAGAGACAACATTTGAGCAGACAAGTCATTAGCAGAGGTGTTTTGTGAGTTAGTGGACATTAGAGTGTTACCATTGTCTTGATGATGCGATCCATGGTTTTGACGTCTATTATGGGTCTGCCCTGGCTCAGATCCACAGCCATGAATTCGTCTCTGAAGACCGACGCAGGAGAGTTGGCGATCTCCCTTAACCCAGTCTCTTCGATGTTGGTTGATGCCGCTACCACAAACATCCGGATGCCCTTATCGCGAGCCTCTTCGGCTGCCACCTTAATACCCCCGCAGGTGTTTCCAGTCACATGACCATCAGTGATGACCACAGCAAACCGGAGGGGTGAGTCACTTGAGGATGCCATCATCTCACTGGACATTCTTTTAATGGCACAGTCGGTATATGTACCCTGTCCAAGGTACCTGATGGGTTTAAGACGCTGTGAGAATAAACAGATCGACAAGTTTTCATTATCTTACCTTCATATTTTATATATCTAGAAATAATAGAATAGAATGAAAACTACATTTGAAACAGAAGTGATGGCATCCTTAATGGCAACATTGCGGGGACTAGTGATGCGCGGGTTGTCTTCCAACCCGCGGGTCGGGTTGGGTCGGGTCAATAAATTATTAATTCAGTGCGGTGCGGTTTGGGGCGGGTTCATCAAATATATATATTATATAGATATGCACACTGAAGATAAAGACATTAATCAATGCTTAATTTTGTAAAACATAATATTTAAGACAGTTTTTTAAACACGGTCATGTTTTAAAACGTTATAACGTCAGATAACCTTTGACCCTATGACGTAGGCACGTAGAACACGGCAGCAAAGTGCGCTCCAAGCAGGTGGCAGGCAGCCACATCAACAAAACGATAGAGGAAGATATTTTGGATAAAAATCTTTTGGGAGTTTACATTCTTAAAAGAAAGGAGGGACAAACTAATCGCATGTTTGGGAAAGATTCAGCGAGGTAAGAAGCTCAATATTATAACGTGTTTTTAATGAGGCGGGGCGGGGCGGGTTGTAAAACTAGACAAAGTGATGCGGGCGGTTTGGTGTGGGTGAGACTTTTGAAATCTGCGGTACCCGCGGGTTGAAGAAAACCCTAACCCGCGCATCACTAGCAGGGACTAGCTAAGAGACATTGTACTGTTAATACGTGTGCCTGCTCTGTCTTCTCAATCCCCAGTGAGTCGTAGCGGATGGCTGCTCATACTGAGCCAGGATCCTCTGGAGGTTTCTTCCTGTTAAAAGGGAGTTTTCCTTCCCACTGTCGCTACATGCTTGCTTAGTATGAGGATTGTATCAACACACAGTCAGTGTCTTGAGGCAATCTGCTGCTTGGCTTACTGATTGGCTTAATGAACTGAACTGTATTGGAATGTTTACTTTATGAAGAGCCTTGAGACGACTCTTGTCGTGATTTGGCGCTATATAAATAAACTGAATTGAAACAAAACAAGGCTGGTTCCAGCATACGTTGTGTACATCGTTTAGTTGTTTAATGTTTAAAAGACACGGTGGCGGTGTGTGGACGAGAACTTTCAGCCCAACTGTTTGAGTGAGTAGACTAGTTCTAAAAATACAACATGGCGGTGATTGTAAATGGGACTTTTCGTGAAGGCAAAAAGGAATATTCTGTGTATCTTTATACATGTTGATAGTTCGTTTAATGTTAGGGCTAGGGATGCACCGATACCAGTATCGTATCGGCCCGATATCGATATCGGTCTCGGGCCGATACGATACCAGAAAAATGTTAACCGATACCAGTTGCATGAAAGTGGCTTCACTGTGACTTGTCATTTCTGTTGTAGTTTTCTATATTGACCAATAGGGGGAGCTGTTTCAAACCATGTGAATGAAAGCAGAAACAGGCTCACACCTGAAAATGCAGAGATGATTATTTTCATCAAAAAGAACCTGCTGCTCATGTTTCCCAAAAAAGCTGAGTTCAGAGTCCACACTGTTGCTGCTAATGCTGACTATAGTTTTTTTATTTAAGTGTGGACGCTGCAATAGGTTCATAAATGTTATGTTCATGAAAGCTGGAGACGGTGCCAATTAGTTCATTTTGTTTGTAGAAAACTGTGCAATGATTTCACAGAAAATATTTATTTTTCACCCAATATTTTAGTTTTGTGATCTCTGTTAATATATTATATTTTTATCTAACTCAACGTCTTTTCCTGTTGAAAGCAGAGCAGAAAATAAAACCTGTATTCCAATTCATTGCATTTTTGTGTGTGGTAGAAGTATCGGTATCGGTAATCAGTATCGGCGAGTACTCAGATCCAAGTATCGGTATCGTATCGGTTTGGAAAACAGTGGTATCGCTGCATCCCTAGTTAGGTCTGGGTGTCCGCAGTGAAAGGAACTAACTGGGATGTTGTGTTTTGCTTGTGTACCACTCACAGTGAGGAAGTCTACCCTGGAACCAATGGAGCTGATAATCTCTTGCTTCTGGGAGAAGTGAAGTCCTCCGGTGTTCCAGTTGATTTGTACGCTGCCCTGGATTTCTTCATCTCTCAGACGATCTACAAACTGCTCAGTGAATGTCTGCAAAAAGGAAACCACACATTATACAACGCTGCTAGTGTGAGTTAGAGATGACGGGTTGGTTTGAGTCTCAGACTACAGGAATTCATGTTTTTACGTGAAATCAGAGGTTCAAGAGTGTTTGAGTTCATAGGGCCACAACTACAGTAAATAACAACAAGAGGACATGTTTAGATGTTAAAGAGGAATTTTCTATTAAAATTTGCTCATCAGTTTTATTTTGAAATCAGTGTATCGTGTCACATGACTTGAGCTTTGCAGTTAATCAAATTTATACTTTAATTGGATTTTGATCAAATCTGAGATCCAAAACGTTTCTATGCAAACCGCTATTATTTTTTTCTTTTTATCCAAATGAACTCACGTCCTCCACTATCGAAGGCAGTGCAGGTAAGGATGGCAGAATGAAGGGAAAACACAGCAGCACCATGTTCAGAGACTATCTTCAGCTCATAATGACCGTTAGTATCTCGTTATGATGAGATACTGCTCCTTTCTTTTACTCTGTGCTCTGACAGAAAAATGCTTCTGTATCAAGTCAATGAGTATGAAAAATAGTTATTATTCCAGTTTTGACCAAAGTAATTGCAGTTTTGAATGTTTTAATCAGGCAGCTCTAAACCTGACTAAAGTTTACTCGTATGTGCACGACTGTTGCATTATGGGTCATGATTAAAGGCACAATTGGCAGTTTTGGCTTGTTTTTAGCACCCCCTAGTGTCCGTTAGTGAAACCAAAAAGGTAAACTCATCTCCTGGCTGTGCGTTGGTCTTTTTAACACCTTAATCTAACAGCTGAAACGTCTCCTCAGCCTTCATTAGTGTCTACAGGAGCGGTTCATCACTAAATCAAACACATCAGCTGTGTTCATGATCTAAAACATGCAGGAAACATGCTGGAAGCAGACTGCAGCACCAGGCATGTCAGCTCCACTTTACTAAGTCCAACAGGGACCGGACCGCCACTCTGAAGTTGCAAGTGTGGTATTCTGGCCACAGAGGGCGGTGGGGGTCTGAGTGACATTTCATTCACCCTGTAAAGGTCATTTTAGCACAAACTGGCTCAAGAACATGATTTAAACATGAAAAAGTTGCATAGTGTGGCTTTAACAACGACACTGAAGAAGCAAGTGCAGTCCTCAAATGATCATCTGCACATGGTCTGAGAAGAACAGATGGATATCTGGTAACTGTGTTTATTTGTGCATGATGTTACATTTCTTTACAATCTAATGTGGATTTGCTAACTTGATTAACACGAGAGTGATGTGTTGAAGTGTGGTCACTATTTTGGTTTCTTGGGATAATTCACCTGGAGCTCGTTTTACTGATGAGTTCTGCACCGGGCACACCCTCAGAACAGTCATAATGGCTACAAATTTAAAGTTTTTTGTCAAATGTTTTTTTGGGATTTTGGCCAATGATACAATTACAGTTTGCGCTACGGAAGAGTATTAGGGCCACTGAAAAGAAAAAAAGAAACGAAAGAGAATTCTGACTTTTTCCATTCCTAGAAAAGTCAGAATTCTCTCTCTCTTCCGTATTGTTCTAATGCCACATGTAAACTACAAGTTATGAAACTGTTAGCTGTTACAAGCTAACTGTAGTTTATTTCTGCTGTACACAGACTAAAGATAAAACACAGCCGTTTCTCCCCGTTAAGTTTTTATTATTTTTGATGGATTTTCATGTCCTCGTTCATTCTACTATTCAGGGTCTGTGCAGGATGTTTGTGCAATCTCAATTCTTGACAGCCAATCAGTACAAAGTAAATGACATTGAGTAATCTGTGCTGAGTAATGTGAGTTTTACAACACCTAGTATGAATTTAATCTGAAAGGTTTGCATTGGTGAAGGAATTATTACGCATTAGTTAGACAGCAGTAGGTAGATTATCAGAAATCATATCAGAGTAACTGGACTGAATAGACTGAGTCAGAAGCAGCGTGTTTGTGTCTGACCATGTGATTTTAAATCTGAACAGAACCTTGATGCTTTCCACCAGCGATCCCGGAGGCGACTCCTGCAGGGCGATGGTTTCAGACGTGTCTATGGTGAAGTACAGATCTATGGGACAATTTCTTTTCCCTGGAGGAACACACACCAACAAACGTGTTTCAATGCTGATGGAAAAGCAACCAGTGTTGTTGTTGTGGAGGAGATCAGTTTGTGTCGCTCACTGCTGCATTCTCCTGTCTGGGCGTGAGTCAGGGCTCCAAAGAGGAGGCAGAGCACGGCGACCTCCAACCCCAGCATGATGTTCTTCTTCTTCTCCTGTCTGACACATACAGGCATCAGGCACACTGCAGATAAAGTCTCTTTTTGTCTCTTAAAGTTATTTATTTTGAATCAAAGAGAACCCATGAGGACAAAAAGGAACAAAATTTTAAAATCTTAAATATGAAAACAGGAAGATTATGTTAAAATCACTCAAATAAAAACAGCTTTTAAAAATATTACACTATACTAATATTACACAAAGCAAATGCTTTTCATCACCAATGTGTTTTCTTTGAGCTGGAAACAAGATGGCTGCCACAGTCGGTTAATTATTAATTAAAGACAAATATGACAGGACTCAAAAATGGCTCCTGGTGCACATAATCCAAAATGTGAACATTGAATAGTAGAAGAAATAGCAAAGACTAATACTTGCTACAAACTGGACTCTGCAACTATATTTTACCACATTTGGCTTATTGGTAAACATAAATATTTAGAATCAAATCTAAACATATAACGTTCATCTTGAATATTTCTAATTAAATCCAGAGGTTGCAGGTCAAAGCGGAAAAATTATGACTTTTTTCTTAAGTTATAATGATTCTATGGGCTATACAAAACATTTTTATGATGCTCTTAGCACTAATTCCCTCTCCCATGAAGTTATTTCAGCAGTTTTATTTTTTTTTTTTGGAACTTTTTATTTTTGAATTAGAACAACAACATTTACATGGAGATGCTTTTGAGTTTCGTCCTTCCCCTCATCAGAGCAGTGTTTCCCTGAATCAAGTTCCAATGTCTTTGTGTCCATAGCATCTTGTATTTACATTCATATATCCAACTTAATCAAATCCCCCTTCCAGTCGGTACATAGTTCTGACAACATTATCTGTAGTCGTCCCATCTGCTCTCTACTACATTATACATTTTACTTTCATCTAGCCCAATAACTCACCCAAAAGAAAAAAAAAAAAAAAAAAAAGAAAGAAAAAACAAATAAATAAAATAAGTAACTAATACTTGTTACACGAGAGTACTATCTTTCTAATATTTGTTTTATTGGTTCCCAAAGTTTTTCAAATTTCTCTAATTTCAGCTGTAGTCTTGCAGTAATTTGTTCCATTTTGTAGACCTGTCTAACTCTGTCTCTCCACTGTGCCACCCTTGGGGGTTCTGTGTCCAGCCATAAAACTGTAATACACTTCTTAGCAGTCATAAGCAGGATTCTGATTCAGCAGTTTTATTTTTGACAGTTTCAGTACCGTCCACAATGAGTCGTTTCAAGGCTCTGTCACTTTAAGAAAACAAAATGAAGCAGACCACGCCCACCCCTCTTCTGATTGGCTGCTATAAGCTGAGAAGCTCCAATATCTGGGAGGGACTTGGAGTAGAGTCACTGCTCCTCCAGCAGGAACTCTCTCTTGCACACAATAGGTGGTTCTAGTCTAATTTCCCCGTTTGTGACATCACAAACAGGGACTTTTAGAAACAGCTCTTTTTAGGCACATAATTCCAAATGTTAAACTCTAAATATAAATGTAGGTTTTAAACTACATTATCAACTGACGTATAAAAGCAAGTAGCAACCAAAATAAAAGTGAGGTCTCCTTTTTAGCATCTCAGAGTCCCGTTCATGGCAGGACTTTGTGAATCCTGCCGACGTTAGACAGGAGATCTCTTCATCCCTAATATTTTCTTAGGCTACTTCCGTGTCATGGCAGGCTGAATCCTTATAACGGCCACAGATTTCAACATTTACCTTGTACGGCAGTGGCGGCTGGTGAATTTTTTTTGGGTGGGGCGCATTTTTTTATTTTATTTTTTTATGTTAGTTCTTGTGAATGGTTTTTACCTTGAGAGGCGCTATATAAACGATCGTTATTTTCTTTATTTGCAGGTCAGTTTTTCAGATGCGCTAACCACATATCACCACTAGGGAACGCCAAATTACCATTCCTATGCTTCACACAACTTGAAATCGACGGACTTTGTTGCTAAGTTAGCAACAAAGTTGTTCCAAAAACATGCTTCATATTGACCAATATATGCAAACCTCACACACACTAAACAGGAAGAGGCTCTTTTAAAGGATAGAATCCACGTTTTCTACCTCAACACCACCCAATGACTGCTAATAAAAAGCAAAACAAAGCTATTTTCATGAAGTCAAAAGCTAAATTCTGTCTTACCTTGCTGGTCAAAATAATCCATCTTATAGTAAAAAATCCACTTGGTTCGTAGAATCCACTGATAAAAAGATGAAACTACTAGTTTTCTCCATAGTCAACGTTAGCAGCAGCTCCACAACAACAAAGGACGGTGAACTAGCCTGTGGAGATATTTCCGGTTCTGTCTGGGCTGGGTGAGCTGACCAATCAGCATCCTCCTCCTGATCTGAGCAGACTCCCCCCGTTTGCTTGCGATCGCAACCATATGCGCCCAACAGCTCTCCTATTCCTTGTCGTTGGGGATCCAGCGCGCATGCGCCAGTTAGCCCGTATTAAGTCCCTATTTCAATACTCGCACTACGCCCTACACCCTTCTGTGAAGTGCGCTTAGAGGAAGTGCGCAGTAAGGCTTCGAGTGCGTAGTAAACAAGTGTGCAAATAATTGCCGAATTGGGACACTGAGCATTACGTCATCGATCGTGACGCATGCTGGGATGCCGGTCGCTGTTAGACTTGATTTAAAATATTTAGTTGATATAGTTAAATAGAAAACAGTGCTTTTACATTCATATTTGTATTTATGTTTTAACTTTAAGGCATAAGACTGGAAAAAACGATTTCCCAGAATTCAAAATGAATTCATGATAACTAATTTAAAGCTATTAAATGTTATTTTACAGTTGGTGCCCCATACAGTCAGACCTGATAAATAATCCTTCCAGGTTATGATAAAATGTTGCAGATATATCAGGTATGGGTTAAGAGTCACAGGCTGCTCAGATCCAGTTAAACCAGCAGAAGGCCTGCACACATAGGGGTAATAACCTTTAGACATATGCATAAAATGTAATAATGTGAATTAAAATGTAACATGTAATAAAGGAAAGAGTTATGATCATGAATCACATGTAGGGCCTTCTTACACTCTGGAAAGAGTCTTTTCTAGATGAAGCATCATTAAAATAAAATACATTATTGTTTCTATGTTCTCTAAATTCATCACTTTATCTCAACACCGAGTTATTTTCTGAATTTATACCTTAAAGTGAATCACAGGCAGCAAACATTTCTCTCCATAAAAAACCGGGAACGATCCAGATTTGATTATGTGTAAATTACAGATTTTCTATATAAAACTCTTTTATTCCATCTGTTACACGCACGTTAGCGGATTCAGCCACACAGAGAGATTCCTTAACTCATGATCTAGTTTCAGCCAGGAAGCACAGTCAGGCGCTGCTGTGGCTCCCTCTAGCGGACACAAAGCAAACCGCAGCAGCGTCTCTCCTGCAGATGTTCGCTCTCCTCACCCTCCAGGCCCGGACCGGACCGTGAAACGGATTTATTATGAAAGCATTTCATCACAGCACAGGTGGGTGCATCGTGCAAAATACGCAGAGAAGACACAGAACCAAAACAGTCAGAGCCCAAACCCCTCAGGAAGTCTGGTGGGTTAATTTTCAGCCAACAGTTTGGACTGGCTGAAGTGAGAACAACAAGAAAAAGCAACACTGTTGTCTTAAATAAAGATATTTGAATAGAAATAAGAGATCCGAATGAAGACAGAAAGGCAAATAAAACATTCTGGTCAGCCGTGCGTAAAAAGCGCAGTTTACCTTAACTTTTGAAAACTTCCGAACTTTGAAGGCAGCTGATTATGTCCTCATGTCCGCTGTAGGGAAAGACGAGTGAGAAAAACGGGGATACGGGAGGTCAAAGTGGAGGAGAAAGCCCTGGATGCGCGTTTAGCTCCCGCAGCAGAGCCGTCCTGTCCCGGTCCAGCCCCAGCAACCAGCCCTGATCCCTCCTCCCGTGCGTGCGCGTGCGAGGCACCTCAGTGTGTCCGCGTGGGGGCGCCGTGGCTCCACTGGAACCCGCGTGCACGCGCGCGTGCACGGCTGCAGGAGTCTGCAACGCCATACTCCTGAGTTTTCTGCATGATGTGG
Source organism: Aphyosemion australe (assembly GCA_006937985.1). Lineage (NCBI taxonomy): Eukaryota > Metazoa > Chordata > Actinopteri > Cyprinodontiformes > Nothobranchiidae > Aphyosemion > Aphyosemion australe. Next base: position 560,800 of record SSNS01000196.1, on the reverse strand, counting down.
ACTCATCTGGATCAATGCCCCCCCCCCCCTACACCCCCAGACCACATTTACAGGTAATTCCAAACATGTGGAGGATCAGAGGTATGGATCAGACCTGGCCACCTCCACGCTCATAAACACACATGCATGGACTGTCACTTGAGTTTCTGGTGGTCTGTTTGCAATTTGAAGGGCGAGAGAGAGGAGTTTACAGGCGATGTAAACACCAGCAGCCTGACCATGAGCCTCCTCACCGTGTTTATACATCTGTAGGTTCTCCACTGATTCTGTGAACTCAGAGTTTGTGCACAAGTTGGGAGGTCTCTGTTTACACAAGGTGTTTACAGTGTTTGTGCAAACCCGTACACACACATGCACATCATTAATGTAAACTTTTGTTTCCTTGCACGTCAATAGCTGATGGAGGAAGGTGTAGGACACCATGACTCTGAATGGTGAGGAGTCCCAAGAAAACTAAGACCAGTTTAAATATGAGTTCAAGTCCAGAAGCTGGTTGGAAGGGAGACTTCAGGGAATATTTATCCATTTGTGGAAACGGAAGGAAGAGAGGAACGGAGCTGGAGGAGAAGGCCAGATGGTGTCCAGAGTTATTAATGTGGAGATCTTCTCTCCGTCTCTGCATGTGGAAGGGTTTTTCCTTAAAAAGAGAAGGATGAGTGGAGGGCTGTGTGTGTGTGTGTGTGTGTGTGTGTGTGTGTGTGTGTGTGTGTGTGTGATGGAGGGATGTGGAGGTGGAGTGATTCTGGGGGGGGGGGGTGTTCTGGTCTCTCTGAAGACTGTGACTCATAGAACAGGAATGACCTTCCTCCCCCCCGACATAAAGACAGAGAACACCAGTTTCTGCTTCTCTTTCACACACAGCCACTCTAGTTTTTATTTCTTCATGTCTCCCACATGGAGGGGGGTGTCTTCATAACCATTTCCAGAGTTATAAACATCTAATTTCTGAAAATACTTTCCAGATTTTACTTTTCATTGTTCCACAGGAACAGATTTATCTGTTTCATGTAAGAATGCTCCCTAAAACAAGAGCCAGGAGACAAAAAGGGCTAAAACACTTATTCCAGCAGCAGATCCATGTTCCAGCTGCACACACACACACACACACACACACACACACACACACACACACACACACACACACACACACACACACGCACACACACACACAGAGTGTGACGTCTGTAGGAGTTATCTGCAGTGCCTTTAGTTCCTGTGTGTAACCGTGATGGTTTCCAGTTCAACTGTAGAGTCTGTAAAGCTGAAGCCTCAGCACGCCTCAGTCAAACATTTGATAAGTTAGCACTGACCCTGCTGTTTCTGCTCCAGATGTGCTTTCTGCTCAGACGAGGCAGATGGGAGCAGTTATCCCAGAGCGTCACACAGACACACTCAGACGCAAGATTGTGTACACGATGTGCACGTTTCTAATGGAGTCCGTGTGTCAGCTTTCTGCCGTCACTGGTGAATTTCACAGCAGAAAAGGATTGCGTTAAAGTTTAGAGGGAGAAGTTTGAGCAGTCCTGTTGCTACAGCGTTGTTAAAGGGGGGCAAAGAGGAAATTGCAGGAATCCCACAGAAGAGCCAAGACAAATTTCCAAAGAACTATCCCTCGCACAGAAACAAACAGAGCCACACAAATCCATGCAGGAGTGCTGTAAATCATGCATCAGCACCCAGACGGACACGCCCAGGCCCATGTACCGTACACAGTAAACACACATGCTGATAAAGGCTGTCTCTGCTTCAGACCTTCAGAATCACCTCAATGCAGGAAGTGATGAATCACACAGTGCAGACACAACGTGCACGAGCGTGCACGAGCGTGCACGAGAGTCAAGATTAAAACAGTGTCTCAAAAGTCAAGATCAAAGGGAAGAAGCTGGAGAGTGTCTGAAACCGAGGCTGTTCCCCAGAAATGCTGCTGCAGCCTGAAAGTCTGATAAAAAACACGTGTTGTTGAACAACGGTGAAGAAAGTGCTCTTCTGGTTCTGCAAAACTTTCAGACATTTTGTCTTTTAATCAGACACACAACAATGTGGCCCATAAGTACTTTTAACTTGGGGATTTGAACATTTGCTGCTTTAAATCTTGATCAACACTACAGGAGACACAAAGACAGTCATTGAGTTACGAACAGGTTTTGATTCAGGTAACTTACCTGAGGAGGTGAAGGGGGCTGGGGGAGAGGATGTCTGAGGCAATAGAGGGGAGGTGTTCTGATTCATGTTTTTGGTATCAAACAGGGATGTGTGGACCATGAAAACCTGGGAATAAGAAGTGAAGTGTTGAGGAAGAGTGTGGAGGTCAGAATGATTAGCTCCTGAGATTAAATCCCACAAAACTTTTGATACGTTCATGGAAATGACCAAAATAAAACAGTTCTTAGTTGTTTTACTGGCAGGACCATGCAGTGAGTTTACATGTTTTATTCATGAGAAGGATTGAAGGGATTTTTTATTTTATTTATGTTTCATAGCCTGTTTAGTACCCACCAGATGGAACCTGAAACGAGGAGTAGATGGGAAATGAGAATAAGATGGGAAAGGAATGGGATGAAGGGGTGAGGAGGGGTGAGGATAAGGAGGACCCGGAGAGAGGTGACCCAGGTCAGGTGACAGCAAGGGAAGATGGGAGTCAAAGGACTATGACCAACAATGAATAAGGGGTGAGTTGGCCAGTAGACGGAGGAGTGGATGAAGTGTGACCCTGAGAGAGAGAGAGAGGGAAATGTGAGCTCTCTCTCTCTCTCTCTCATTCACACACATGTATATGTAATGATTAGAGACACCTTTAGAGGACGGATGAAACCCGGGAGGAGGAGGAGGAGCAGAGAAGAATGTGAAGGTGGACACAGAACTGAAACCAGGCCTGTCCTCTCCAGATTTACTGTAAATCATAGATGTGTAGGCAACCCTTTGACCACGCCCCCCCAGAGATCAGACGTTTTAGCTGTGTGAAATGCACCATGACAGCTCATTCTGTTTGGAGAGAGCTCCTCCTTCTAATCAGTGTTCATGCGGTCCCTTTGAAAATAAGTCAAAATCACTTAAATCTTCATTCCCCACTTTCATATCCAAATATGGTCACTTCCTGCAGCTCAAACAAGGGCTGCACACCAACTGAGCAGTGTTATCTCTGCATAAAGAAGTAGCTTCGTCTGATGCAACTTAAACAGTTTGACATGTTTTTTTGCACAAAAAACAAAAGTAAGACCAAACCATATGGTTACTGCAAATGTCCATCTAAATAAAAAGCCTTCTAGTTGTGGCTTTACTTTTATTATTAAGCACAGTATGAGATAAAAGCACATTTATTTTCTTATCAATGATAGTTATATCTGTCAAAGGCCTAGCATTCTCTGGGAAAGCCTGTTACAGTCTCCTGTAAATGACTCTCAGCTATTAGCACGACAGATTTTAGCTCAGTATCTGTAAAACTGAGCCAGTTGAGCTAAGGCTGTGTACCTGTGGCAGCCATCTTGGATGGGGCAGGCTCCAAAAGTAAACCAGTTCCAGGGATTAGTCTGAACCTTTCACTATAAAATCTGTCCAGTGGTTCATGACAACTCTCGTTCTTTTATTTACGTTTCTATTCTAACATAAAGAAACAAAGATGAGAAGTCCTTCATGTTTTTTGTGAACCTTTTACAGCTGGGAAACCAACATTAGGGAGTTTTGTTAGGACTTTGGAAAATTTGACTTATGAGGTTTCAGTAGAATGACTCACCACAAATAATGGAAGCCAAATGGAGACACAGTAGCCTCACATTAGTGATTAATGCAACCAAGACTTAAGATAAAAACCCAGAGGATATTAAGTTAGTGTGTCGTAATATTTAGAAAACACAAACTTACTCCTTAATGATATTGCAGGAACTGTGAAAAATGAACATTTGAACTCAGGTCCAATTCCCTCCCAGAACTAACCTCAAAGAGCGAATCCGTCTGTTTCCTGCAGTAAAACACAAAACTGCACGTAGAAGAGCAAAAGACAAGCATGAGACACACATCTGGGTGTAACAACCTTTATTGAAGGAGCTCTTTCAACGCTACTGAGGCTGTTCATCCTCAGGTAAAAATATCTTCTCTAACAACACGGGTAGAGGCTGATACACTCAGAATAATAGCACCACAGAAGAAGAAAACTCCGACCAATCAGGTGAAACGCTGTTGTATAAAAAGTGTTGGCTCGTGAGTTCCTTCAGTTTTCCTTTCCAACTTTTAACCATGACAGGGATTTTCCTAAATCACTCATGAAGGGCAAAGATGTGTGTGTGCGCACACACGTGTGTGTGTTCAAGTTTTTGTGCTTAAATTAAGCGTCTCTGCTGCTGCAGACAACAAATAAGGCTTTGTTATTTTGGTAATTGACCCCTACTAAACTGTTTAACAATTGCTCCAAGGTTTCACACATGCTCTTGTATTTTACACACACACACACACACACATGCTGAGCCCAGCTGTCTTCATTGGTACCAGGTGAAACGTTGTGATTTATCCAGAGGTCTGCCTGGTGCCACATCCTGTTTTCCCTGTTGCCATGGTGATCTAACGGGGCTTTAGGTGCACGTTTTCTCAGATTCATCAAAACATCATCATTTTTTATTTCATCATAATTCACGTTGGCAAAACTTAAAGTGATAAACCAGTCAGGAACCAGTTTTCTGTTCATACTAGTGCAGGGAGAAGTGTGTGTTTCTGTGTGTGGTGCCTCACTTTATTTTCTATTGCAACACAACACATCCAACACCACTTAAACGAGTGGTAAGAGAAACCAAATGGATCCATGCTGGACCAGAACCAGCAGTGGCTTTGGTTCTGGAGAGACAGGAAGTGACAGGAATCTTCAGCGGTCGGATGGAGAAACAGAGTACCTGAGAAGAAATGGATCCAGAAGGAGATCATTGCGACCGTCTGTCTCTCCAGGATCAAAGTTCTGGAGCGGGACTTTTTTCACCCTGAATTTTACCTGAAGGCAGGAACCATCTCCTGGGTGTTGAGTCTGAGATGGTCTGCCTTGGAGGATCAATTTAAAGTAAAAAAGTCCTTTTAGAAAGAAACGTACATTTGTTGTTCTGTGACATTTCCTTTGGTTTTCTGATGTAACTGAGCGGTGTACATGAGTGAGACTGAATATTCATAATAGGTCTAAAAAAATCAAAATGCTGGTCCTTTTGTTTGTTTTCAGGGCAAAGACACCCTGCGGGTGACGGTTTGGTGGAAGACCCCGCGGAGCAGAGACGGGTAGTCTGGGACGCGGAACAGGTGGCGCTGGGCGTAGCTGATGTCATCCTGCCGCCCCCTGCTCACCAGTAAGCGCAGGTTGACTTCGCTGACCTGGCTGCCAGCTGAGATGACAAAGAGCTGGATGCCGGCGTCTGCCACCTCACGGACTCGCTTCTCCAGGACGGACTCTGTGACTCTCTGAGACCTGCCGTCTGAAAACAGCACCAGCTTCATGCTGCCTCCAGACGAGTCCCCTCGGCCGCGTAACCTAGAGACAGCAAAGGACAGAGCCTCTAAGAGGTTGGTGCCGAGGTTCTGGAAGGCTGCCTCTTCGATGCTAGAAGACAGGACGGTGAGGTTGGAGGTTGGAGCCTGCTCCATGCGGGGGCTTTCGCTGTACTGGGCCACGCCCACTCTGATTCTGGCGTTGCCTTTCTTCTCGGCTGTGAGGAATCGCTCAGCCAGGCGTTTGACAAAGGTCTTGCTTATCTCAAAGTTCTTCTGGCCAACGCTGGCGGAGCTGTCCATCATCACCAAAATATCAGTAGGCTCAGAGAAAGAGACTGAAGCACAAAAACAAAGAAAGGTTCATAAAACATCAGACAACAAGTCAAAGTTTTAACCAAAAACGGGAAATTAAGTCAAAATATCGCTCCGACATGAAATGAAACGCTGAACCAAATCCAGACTTACTTGGACATTTGTAGTCTGGACATCTCTTCTCTGCAAGAGAAAACATCCGGAGACAAATGAGCTCAGCTGGACTTCAGAATAAAATAAAAGAAGTAACCTGAGCAGAGATGAGGGAGCTGTTTTACCTTGACAGATCTTAGCCGTGAGATTCTGAAGGAAACTGTCGTCCAGCAGCTCAGCAAAGTTCTCCAACACGAAGGAGAATCCTGGTTTAGTGTCGCTCTCACACGTCAACGACTGAATCTGCTCCTGGTTGGGCTGGCGGCCCGAATAGTCCTTCACTCCCAAACCCCCCACCTGGAGACGAGGCCGGAGAATTTTAGTTTGGAGAGCATGAAATAAACGTTTACAGCGACCTTCTGGTTATCACGGACTCACCGTGAGGTCCTTCCCACAGAGGACGTTGAGGGGAGCCGTGTCCCTAGAGATATCAGAGCGCCCGTCCGTCAGAACCAGAACCACTTTGTTATCTTTTTTCATTTCATTGAGCGTTGCTGTCAGAGAAAACTCAAGGGCCTCTCCTGTGTACGTGGCCTGAGCGATCCAGCGCAGGTCTCTCACCGCTCTGCACACACAAACGTAGGAAAATGTGAGGAATTTCCAAATAAAACCAAAAGCGTTCTTACATTTTGCTGCTGTTGCTAATATTTACGTCTGTAAACAGCCTGAAATTAATGGCCGTGTGAGCGTTTCTCTAATAATGTTGCAGGAATAGCTGTGGATCAAAGAAGCCCAAGACTGAGACACGCTCTGGTCACGGCTGCACCAGAATTAGCCGTTAGCTCATCAGTCATGGGGGAAAAGCTATTTCTCTAAACGGAGGCTGTTCAGGAGGCTTTTTACAACTATTTACAACAAAGTCAAAAACTGACATTAGTTGAGAATCAGTTTCAACTTTATTCATAAATAAAAGAAAAAAATATTCCTGATTGATTTTTTTAGAGGTGGGACTTGATTAAAAAATTAATCTAATTAATTAGAGACTTTGTAATTTTACATACAGTCAAAAAAGTAACTAAGTAATTTGTACTCAGAGTACATTTGAAATGAGCTACTTTTTACTTTTACTTGAGTAGATTTTGAGACAGGTAATTTTACCTGTACTTGAGTACAAATTCATTAAAGTAATTATAGTTTTACTTGAGTAGAATATTTTAGTACTCTTTCCACCTCTGCTGAAAAGGCAGAATGTTACTGAGGCCGTGCGCAGGACGCAGCTGCCTGGAGTGCATCAGCGACTCCATCCTCTCGGCTCAAAGTAAGTCCCGGTACATTGAGAGTCCTTGTAAATAATGTAATATAGGTAGAAACTGGATCTTTTTTCGAACCCTGAAGAAAACCCACCACTTGATTCCAGGTTAAAATGCATCATCATGCGCGTTACTGACATTTGTACCGAGTAAAATATACCAGTTTTTTAATGTAATGCCTTACATTACCTCGTTACAGCAAAAAGTAATGCATTACAGTAACTAATTACTTTTGTAACACATTACTCCCAACACTGCTTGTAAGTAATTATATATTGTGTGGATCTTTGTACTGAACGACTTATTTAGCATCTGTTGGCTTGTGTTAGCATTAGCTCGCTGTTAGCGCTAGCTACAGCAGGCTGTGGCAGCGTTAGGAGGGAGAAGCGGGAAACTTATTTAGTTTTGATTCAAGTTTGTATAAAATACTGAATGTTTGTCTTTTTTCTACTTTCCTGAGTTTTTTCCTTACAAGTCACCTATTTCTGTTAAGTTACTCTCATTTCCTCTTAAAAGGATAGAAATTATTTCCTTCAATGCTAAAACAATCAATGCAGCTGAATTTGTTACATTTGTCAAGATAACGTCACATCTCTTGGAAATCCTTTGTGTTGTTTTGTTTGGCTACGAGGAGCACATCTTACATCAGTCTCTCTTACACTGTAAATGTGTCAGACTCAGGAAAAGCTCAGTTTTGTCGATTATGAATTACACAACATGCCACATGAGAAAATTTATTTAAAAAACGACTTAATCAGAGAAAAGCTGCAAGCAGGCAGGAAGATTAGTGAACGTGTGTGAGCTCACTGTTTAAAATCGGTGAGGTTACTGGTGAGTTTCACCACTTCTTGGCTTTTCCATCCACTGTACTGGACCACACTGACACTGGAATGGTTTGCTGAGAACTGGAAGGAAAAACACAGCATGTTGAGTTTGTGTTTTGGCCTCCATGTGTGTGTGTTTGTTTAGCTCTGTCAACGTTTCAGTGTCCCACCCAATCTGACTAATTACAACCAAAATGGAAAGAGGAGAGTCACTGGAGGGACATAAAAGCACCATCCAAACGTCAAGCCAATATCTTTCGCTCACTTTCTATTTTGAGGTCTGATCTTGAGGCGAGCGTTTTGTCACACCTCAGAAGAATTTAGATAAACAACTCCATCCGCAAAAGGTCAGATAGCTGTCATCCCACAGCAGCTGGGCAACGACGAAGAGGAATGAAAACAATGATGCTAAACCTCAAAAGAATAAATTCAGGGAAGCCTTCACCTTGACTTGGTGGTCTTTAATCAGCCTGTCAATAACCGTGATGATGAAATCTTTGGCGAGAGCAAAGTTCGTGGAACCGATACTCTCGGAGCTGTCCACGATGAACGCCAGGTCCACGGGAGAACACTTACACTCTAAAAACACAGAAAACACACTTAGTGGAAAAAATAACCCATAATGGCCTCAGAGGATAAAGAATAATTTAGAATAAAACACCAAACTTACCACAACAGGCTGGGGAGTGATTAGAGGAGCATGGAAGAAAGAACAAGTCAGAGTTAATTTAAGACGATAGAACGACACGACCTGGTCTGAAACGTTTCACGTCACAGAGTTGAAAAGGGCAAAATGGTGGAGCACACACACACACACACACACACACACACACACACACACACACAGCGAGGGGAGAGGAAAACCGAGGTATTAACTTACAGCAGAGCTTCATGATGATATCCAGGATCTCACATTCCTGCAGAGAGAGGTGGAGTACAGTACGGAAACACGCTTAATATTCCAACACAAAACACGCGCCGCTCCCGGAGAGCTCGGAAAAGGCTCCCAAAGGTAAAGCAAACATGACGATGATGATGTTTTACTTAGAAGTCTGAAAGCGCCTCTGGCTTTTAGAGCTCAGGAAATTGAACGTGGGGCTTGGACTGACCGCTAAGGATCGCTTTCAGATTCTAACGTCGCAAAGGGGAAATTAAGTGTGTGGTCTGATATCGGGTCTGAAATGAGGGCAACGGGTCACATTCAGTAGACTGATCTCTGATACTCACGTCGGTTCCTGGAGGTCCAGGTGGCCCAGGAGGACCCTGAGGAGAAACAGAAGATTAATGCAACAGATCAAGATGGAGATTCTTCTTCATAGATGTTCATGTTGGTCTTCTTGACTAAACCGTCTGGTTTGACCTCAGAGTGGCCGGGAGTGGAAGGGTCCTTGTGTTTGAAGTGGAGCAATTTTTTTCTAAAAGAAGGATTCTTTGGAAAACCAAAACCCCTGTGACTGGAAACCAGTTTCCCACATCAACTACACACACGCACACACACACACACACACACACACACACACACACACACACACACACACACACACACACACACACACACACACACACACACACGGTGGGAAAGAGAAAAAAGAGACAGCTGTAAATTGTAGAGGAGAGAAACTGTCCCAAGAACACATGACGCAAAGTCTTCATACAAAAATATGCAGAAGAGACAGAAGCCAGCTAAGAGGCAGAAAACAGGAGGGAGATAAGAGACTCAAAAGAAGAGTACGGTCTGATTAATAGTTAGTCTCATCAGAGGAAACGTCTTCACTACATACATGTTCATGAAGCATGGACACGTCTGTAGCTTCAGGTCATGGGAACCCCAAAGGCCAAAAATAAATGTGGTCTTCTGTAAAAATCACTGCGTTATCTCCGCAGATTTACAGATGACTCATTTAAAGCCACAGTGACACTAAGTGAATCTATTGGTTAACGTTCAGCTGTGGCTCAAGGTGGCCACGCCCCAAACCACCATTACTGAAAACCATCAGCCTGACTGGGATTAAGAGACCAAACCAAGCAGTTTATTTCTTCTGGGTGTTAGAAACATGTTAGCAGAAGGGTGGGATTTTTAATCTGACTTTAATTTCATCTGTTGTTGGAGGTCTACCTCAGCAGGGTCAGGGGTCATGGTGACGGAGTCTCATTCGCTCAGGGAGCTGGAGAGCTACAGGTGGACTGGGGCAGCTACTGGTCTGCTGCAAAGACAGAGCTACACCAGAAAGGGGAAGAATTTGGTTCATTGGCAGATCTTTGCTCCAACCCTGAACTTTGGGCAGGGATGGAAAGAACAAAACTGTGATTCCCCATAATAAGTTCCCTCTGCAGGTTTATTCTTAAAGATAAGAAGAGAAGCTCGGACATCTGGGTCAGAGGAGACTTGGAGTAGAACCACCGCTCCTCCACAGGTGAGGTGGTTTGGGTGGCTCGGTCTGGTGTTTTGGGCATTTTCTACTAGGGGGATGGCCTAGGAACACCTAGGGGTCTCGCTGTAGGAGCTGGTTGATGAGGGGACAGTGTGGGCTTCCCTACTAGGGCTGTTGCATCCATGACCCAGATAAGCCAACCAACCAACCAACCAACCAACCAACCAACCAACCAACCATCCATCCATCCATCCATCCATCCATCCATCCATCCATCCATCCATCCATCCACCCACCCACCCATCCATCCATCCATCCATCCATCCATCCATCCATCCATCCATCCATCCATCCATCCATCCATCCATCCATCCATCCATACCACCTCATCCATGTGAGGACATCATCACATTATCAGATAAATCAGGTGTGTGGGATTCTTACCGGGGTGCCTTCAGGTCCTCGGTGACCTTTGGCCCCTTTAGCTCCTGAAGGCCCTGGCTCATTGTTCTGTGAAGAGAACAGAGATGATCAGAGGAGTTTTCTCGTCCCATGCACAGCTGAAAACCAGTCCTAGTCTGCAGAATGTGCAGCACTTTTCAGCGCAGCATGACATTTTTGTTCCACACAGATGTGGTTTAAATGTTTCCCGTGACAGAAGGGGATTTGCTCATCTTTAGGATCATGTACGTTTCCCCGAAACACATTTAGGGTGTGCAGTATACCCTTACGGGGTGGGTGCTCGGTTATCAGCACTAAGCATGGCTCCAGGTTTGGTCAGTATGCGCTGTGCAGTTAAACGTGGTAGTTTATGTCAGGGTACTGGAGCATGAAGAGCGGTTTCTCTGAGGCTTCGCATGGAACAAATGTGGATTTAACCAGAAGAAATCAGTTTAGTAAAAAATCTGAAACCACTGAAAAGTCAGTAGAGTTGATGTCATGTTTAATAAGCAACATGTGGCGTGAGGAACTTCATTTACTAATGATGCTCACCCTTTACTGTGGGAGACCTAACAGCACGACAGTATGGCTAAAAGACACAAGAGAGGCTGTGTGAAGGGTTGTTTCCTTTTACTGAAAAGATTTCAATTAGGGATGTGTGTTGGTAAAATTCTGGCGATATGTATCACGGTACAAGGGAGACGATACGATATATCACGATACATTCAGCCAGACGATATTAGCGATTTTTTTAGACTGAATTTATTGTAGAAAAATTCAATAAACAGTCCAAACTGATACGTAACATGTTTACCATGAACCATAATAGAGGGATTTACATTTCAATGGTGGAAGCAAAACCCAGTGCTCACTGCTGCCAACTAGCGGTCGGCGTTTGAATTGCACCAAAAGAAAAGAAAATACACAAATGTTTGCCTGTAAATTCTTCCAAAAATTCAATACACAGCTTTTGAATATCGATATAATATTGCAGGAAAAAATACCACGATATATTGCCATATCAATATTTTCTTACATCCCTAATTTTAATGTACCTCAGATTATTCAGCTAGTCCCTGTTTTTATGAATCTCCTCCAGAAGGGTGTGATAACAGGTCCAGTATACCGACCATTATATAAACTAATCTGTTTCAAACTGAGCCAAAGCAGCTGCAGCTGCTAATCTCTGAGATTATCACCAAACTGCACAAAGGATGAAGAATAAAGAACTTAAACTGGAAAATTATTAAAGTCTTTTTAATTCTATGTTCCCACAAATCTAATATCACACACACACACACACACACACGCACACACACACACACACACACACACACGCATAACAAAAATCACCTTTAAAGGCAATATTTTGAACCAGGTATTTAGTTAATGTGAGACAGAAATATGAAGCAGGTTATTAAATGTTGTTAACAGCCAAAACAAACCAAAAACACCAAAGTCCCATAAATCCTCTTTGGTCTTTGATCTGAAGGCCGACTGAGACCATGAACTACAGCAGACAGATATGGAGATGGTAATACCAACCACCTGGCTTTAAACACACACACGCACACACACACACACACACACACACACACACACACACGTGTGGTTGTAATTACTCCAGACGCTGAACTTCAAACAGCGTGATGTAAAGAACATGAACTATATCATCCACAGTTACTAACAAACACACTTCCTGACCTGGATTTTATGGCATCATCCTTCATGACCTACAGCCAGATGGTAACGCTAGAAAAGTCATCCTCACTCTGTTCATGTTAGCATTCCTGAACCCTGACAAGTAAAAACTGGTCTGTGTGAAAATATCATTTAGAAATGAAATAAATCATATTTCATTCTGTGGTAGAGCACATTTATGCTGATGTTGTAACAAACTAGCTTAAATCCAGCTTGTTAAATGGTTAATGGTCTGTATTTAATAGCATCTTCTAGAGACCTACGACCCCCCAAGGCACTTTACAACACATCAGTCATTCACCCATTAACTCGCTGGTGGAGGTGAGCTACGACGTAGCTTCCTGGTGACCAGAGACTCAATAATCAGACTTTTCTTAGAGTCATGAATGAAAGTAGTAATAAAAATACAAATTCCCCCGGTCAGTGAACTCAGCACTGCTCCAAAATCACACAAATCAATGAAAAATGCAAATAATAAACTATTTCATTGTTTTACTTTATTTCTAAGTCCAACAGTAGAACTCTAGCGTCTGAAGCTGTGAATCTATCATGAGAAAAAGGCATAATGAATAAATCTGAGAGTCATTCAGGCCTGTGATAAAAGCCTTATTCATGGCCTGACAGCGACAACAGCAGCAGCAGTAGGAAAATGAATATAACGTCCTGGTTGAATGGTCAGATGTGTTTCCATTTCCTGTTTGAGCATTAGGTCATTAAAAACCTGAAACAGCTGATTCTCTTATTAATATTACAGCTACTTCTGCTTCAACATCAACATGGACACTTGGCTGCATTTTAGGCTTTAATTCCTGCCCTCTCACGTACTCAAACATGAGTTTTTCTTAGTTAAAGTGAGTTATTTGATGCTTAAATAAAAAAGAGAGTTGTGGGGACCTTCAGTCCCAAATCCCAAATACTCAAGGTGGTTTAAAAAACTCATCATGGCAGTGCCTCGACTGTTTCGCATCTTCATGCTGGGATAAGTTAACCGGCCCCTGGCCTCGTGGTTTATCTCTGATGCCTTTCCTTCTGTTGCTTCACCTCACAAGGCCACAGGTCTACAACCTGGTCCATTACTGCACCTCCAAAGCTTACAGAGGAACAGCTGACAGATGAAAGAAAACAGCAAACATGTAGAAGTGTTTATGGTTAAAAACCTGAATGTAAACCTGTTTGGGTTGAAGGAGCGGTTAAAGCGTTGAAACCGCCATCCCCACACATGCACACAAACACCCAGAGAGAGTTATGAAGTCCTCTCATCGTCTGCGCTCATTTCCTGGTATCCTTGACAACGACATATACACAGCTGCATCGGCTCAAAACCCTCTTCCCCAATGGCACACACACACACACACACACACACACACACACACACACACACACACACACACACACACGCACACACACACACACACACACACACACACTGCATTTGAGAGAAAGACTTGCAGCTGCAGAGCAGGAGGAGAGTGTGGAAGCAGGACAGACGCTAAAAATACAAAAGTATCAAGTGAAAAATGTAAAGCACGTCCAAAAAGCTGAAGGCAAAATAACAAAGGAGAAAAAGAAAGATTGATTTTTAATGTTTGCATGTATTATTTTAAGCTTTAAATCATACAAAAAAAAAACAACAACCCACGGTGCATCTGTGCACATCGGTCCAGAACTATGACTCATATCCTGTAAGTGGAATCAGCCAGAAAGGGACTGACTGCAGATAAAATCAGATCAACTCACATCTGGGCCTGGTTCTCCGGGCTCTCCGTCATCTCCTTTTGGGCCAGGGGTTCCCTTGCCACCCTGAGGGTCACACAGTCAGAGTTCAAAGGTCAAACATCAGCACGATAATCCATTTCACAGTTTGCCACTTCAAACAAAGTCATCCACACTGGTTTACCAGAGGAATGCTGCATTTTTAAATCTGAGTATAAACTAAACTAAAGGCTTGGCTGCTACAATAAAAATCATGAAAAAGAACCCACCGGCTCTCCAAGGTCTCCACGCACCCCGGGGTAACCCTAGAAGACACAGCAGAGTTCAGCTTATTTATTTCACTTTTATATCATCAATTAGCCTCGACGTTTACCTGGAAGCCATGACAGCCTGTTGATCCAGCTCCTTGTGTTCCATCATCTCCCTGGGATTAAAAAAGATCCTCATGTCAAGAATCAGGATTAAAGGCACTCATCTGCCCCCCCCCTCCTCCCGCCTCCATCACTCACCCGCTCCCCCATCGGGCCTCGGTCTCCCGGAGCTCCTTTGATTCCCCTCGGCCCTTTAGGCCCCTGGTTAAAAGAGACGGATTAGAAACAAATGAATTCTAACACGCTGAAAACATTTCTGAGAGCACGCGTGTGGGAAGCAGACACGGTGACGTCTAACATCTGAAATATTTTAGAAAATTCCTGATGAAAACCATCCTCACCAGGATGAACCAAGACTTGAACAACTCCTGTAATAATTCCAGAAACACACGAGGAAATATTAGACTAAAATAATGATGAAATCCTAGACTTTAGCTTCCAGGGCTCTGATTGGTCAAGCTAATTTTTATGTTACCATAACTTTGAAATTCACGTTTTTTAAATTATTGCAATTTATTTATTTGTCTTTTTGATCGTTTTTATCCTTTTGATGCTATGTGATTTCAAAGTAAGTAAAATCGTATTTCCTCTCATTTCCTGCTGTTCCTTTTAGCTGTAACTGAGTCTTAACATCAACCAAACACAAGAACTAACGACTCTCTGGCTCAATGAAGCAGTTTGTGCATTTAAACAGGATCACTGGGAGAATTGAAACTAATATAGGCAACTCTAGATCTGTCCTTCTGGACTCACCTCTGGTCCTAGTTGACCTTCATCTCCTCTGTAGCCTGGAGGGCCGGGCTTCCCCGGTTCACCCTGGAAATTACAGGTAATAAAAGTCAGTCAGAACAAATAAAAACAGCCAAACTATTTCGTTTAACCAAGGAGGTGAAACTGAGAGGCTATTATTAAATCAATCGGACATTATTACACAATATTCAGTAACGTCTTGGTACCAGGAGCAGAGAAGGAGGCTCAGCTCGTCACATATTCCATGTTTTTAGTTCTCTTCTCGTTTTTCTGCTGATGAGAAAAGGAGGCACGGCCAAAAGCACAAAAGAACCATTGAACGGTTCTGGCATGGCGGCGGCTACCGCAGCTAACGCCTCTAACTTATTATTATTGTTATTATTATTTCGCTGCCTGGTGCCTCATTAAGAAAGCCATACTGAGGCTTTGGCTGGGGCAGGTGGAGAGAAGAACTGAGTCAGAGGGGAAAGAGTGAGCGTTTTCTGTGGAGGAGTAAACGCTGAGAATGAAACAGGGAGGCTGAGTGGGCAGCGCTCTGGGGCAGCTGCCAGATTGGCCTCTGTGTAAAAGTAGATGCTCACAAGTACACAAACACTAGGAATCTCCCATTAGCAAGTGGAAAAAACAGAGGAAAACTCAGAGAAATGAAAGAAAGAAGCAGCGAGGAGCGCAGCAGCTCCTGAGCTTGACTTACAGGTTCTCCATTGCCTCCAGTTGGGCCCTCCCTCCCCTGCTCTCCACGTGATCCTGGCTCTCCCTGGTAAAATCAGGGAACACAGAGGTGACCAAACCAGAGGTTTAAACAAACACACAAGCTGCTTTCCTGTGAATTTCTTAGGAAGACTACGGAATCAGGATCACTCCGGAGGGAGGAAGAGTCGACTTTTCATCACTCCTCATCCTACTTATCATCACTTACCGGGTCTCCTCTTGGACCTCTGTTTCCACGGGAACCCTGCTCCCCCTTCTCGCCGACTGGTCCCTGCAGGGGACGTTAACACATAATTTGGCAGCTCCATCACAAAAACACGCCGAATAAAGTCAACATTAACGGAACTCACTCTCTCTCCGGGACCCCCATCCGCTCCAGCTGGTCCCTGAAACACACACACACACACACACACACACGGTGTTACATGGGTATTATGGGCTTGATATTTGTGGTGTTATCAGGAAGTGATGTCACGTACATCATCACCGCGCTCTCCCTTGTCTCCGTCAGGTCCTCGAGGGCCCGGGTCACCCTGTCATAGCAGAAACCGTTCATAACTTCTCCTGTTCCGTTTCATGTTATTGTCCTTATTGTCCCACATCTTACCACAGGGCCCAGAGGTCCGTAGTTTCCGGGACGTCCGGGTTCGCCGTTCCTCCCAGGATCTCCCTGGAAGAAGAACACGGAGTTTTAAAAGAAACCCGCAAAAGGTCACCTGTAGGAGTTTTTGTTTCTCACCTTTTCTCCTTTTATTCCATAAGAACCCGGGTCTCCCTTTGGTCCATGCTCGCCCTGCAGGCCCTGCACACACGCAGCACAGAGACAGTCTCAGCGCAGCGGGATCATAAGCAGCAAAGACAAACATAAAATAAACGCTGTACTTGTATGCTCATATAAGCTCATGCGTGAGTTAGTTTACAGCGGGACTATACGGCTTCATCCAAACAGTCTGACAGTAGAGAATGTAAACACAGCTGTGATTAAAGAGCAGAGGGCCTCCCGTCTCATGGGACACGGAAGCTGGGTGATGCTGGACGGGGACGCTCCTGAACAAGCGGCTGGTGCTGATGGCTGATCCGTAAACAGAAGCGCCGGAGCCTCGGGCGGACGGGGAAGTGGAGATGATGAGTCCAACAAACGCCAAAAACAGCAATGTGTCCTAACAGCTGTGTGATTGTGATCCATCACACCCGGCAGCGTCGTTAGCATCTAGAGGTTAGCGAGCACTGGAGATGCTGCTATCTGATACAGTCCAGCTTGTTGGTTTTTTGTGAATTTGAAGGTAAACTGGTGTAAATTAGGCATGGAGCTAACAGCCCATACGTAAGCAAAAGTCATGTTAGCTCATTCTGGTAGCAAAAGGATAGAAATCTGTGGACACTCATTTATAAAAGTGATTTGTCTGATTTCTGTTAAAACAAGCAGCTAAGCTTAGTGTCATTCTTATGCAGGAACTCCACAACAAACTACAGACAAACTATATTTTTATATAAACTAGGGGCGGGACTCGATTAAAAAAATTAATCTAATTAATTAGAGGATTTGTAATTAATTAATCTTGATTAATCGCATTTTAATCGTTCAAGAAAATTTGCCCCGAAAGCAATTTTTTAAAATGAAAAATAATGAGACAGAGAATCAAATAGTCATTGACATTATTATTGTAAACACAAGCTCTTTTAATTTCTAAAAAATGCTTTTAAATTGTATTTCAGTTCAAAACAGGAGAAAAAATATATATATATGTATATCACTGGCAAAAATAGGAAAGACCTAAAAGTACAATACTATTTTAAGTACATTTTGATAATAGTATTGTTTTTATAATAATATTAATAATAATAATAATAATAATAATAATAATAATAATAATAATAATAATAATAGGTTTGATTTAGCATCATTAGAGACAGAAATGAAGGCAAAAACACATGAAGAGGGATTTCTGATCACTCATTTGATTGTAGTTGTAGTTGTGTTTGGAGCACATAAAAAAGGTTTACATGGTCTTGTAGCCAAGGCTCTGAGCTTTCTTTAGAGGTGCTGCTTGACTAGATTGATATTTAGGGCATGGATTTAGCTGCTAAACTTCAACATCCCCCAATTGGGGGACCCTCGGGCTTAAAGGGTTAAATGCCTTAAGTTTTTTTTAACGCGTTATTTTTTTCTAATTAATTAATCATAATTAACGCGTTAAATTCCCACCCCTAGTATAGACATAAACACGACTAGGATTCATGTAATTTTGGTCAAAGCTACAGGGATCCACGTGTGGCCCCGGAGCCACGGGCAGGTGGTTCCTCTGAGTTATTGATTCACATTAATAATTACCTTTAAACCACAAAACCAAATTGATCTTGATATATTTTAAACCACACCTATACAACTCATACCCTCAATTAATGAGCTTGGTAAAACCTCTCATCTGGAAGAGCTGATGAATTCAGATTTATTAAAGACCAAGTTCACTCGTTTCATCAGCACATCTGCAGTGGTCTCTAGGGTAAATAAAGGCCTAGTGAGTCGATCTCTGTGGGGACAAAAGCTCTGGCGCTCCTGTTTCAGGAAGCAGAAGTTAGCCAGAGCAGAGGTGAAGAGAAGATCATAGATATCATATAAACACTAGATGCCTTAACTGGGAGTCGACAGCGTCCCTACACGGCGGCCATCTTACCTCGGACAGCTTACGTTCCGTTCTCAATGGTAGCAGATGGAAGGTGAGTGAACAACTTAAACAAAAACACTCTTAACTCGATTAAATATTAACGGATTTACAAGCGGGTTGCATTATTACAAACCTTATAGCACATAGGCTTGATAGGACATACTTTAACATTTTTAAATTAACGGGCCAAATCCGTCATATTTCACAGCCACATCTCTGGCGTTTATAACAAACCAAACCGTTTGAAATTTGGTTGTAAATTGAGCAAGTTAGAGTTATTTAAATAGTACATTCACCATTGACACCAATGTTACGAAAGGGGGCAGCTGTCTGAGGTAAGATGGCCGCCGCGTAGGGACGTTCGTCCAATCGACGAAGAGCGCGGGTAAGGCATCTAGTGATAAATATGATATCTATGGAGAAGATGGCAGGATCTGGAGTCTTACTTCCTGATATGTGGACATCTCTCCTCTGATTGGCTAACAGCAACACGACTCTACCACTGACTCTGTTTGCTCTGCAACGTTGATGTTTTATCTCCACCAATAACACAAGCCTGGAGGAGTTCTGCTGTGTGGTGGAGTTGCTAATGCTAACGGTTAGCTTCTACTAGCCCAGACGTTCTCTGCTGTTTCCTGGACGCTAAACCAACAACAGCCTTCCCCGTCGTGAGTCCAGATGGGTGAGTCCATGAATGTTCAGTGACAGTGTGACGAAGATCTGTCAGGATTTTCTGATCCTAGAGTTTCACCTAGAGTCTATTTTCTACCAGAAGCTAATGCAGGAGATAGGTGGAGGAGACTATTTTCATGTTCAGCCTGCAGGAAACACTCAGAGTGACCCGTCATATTTCAAATACAACAAGTAAAAAGTGGTCTTTAAGGAAAACACTGAATCTGCTGAGTGCGAAGCTCAGGTCAGAATCCAATAGCGGGACTAAACTCACTTCAGATCCAGGAGAACCTTTGCAGCCCGGAAGTCCAGGGAAACCAGATTCCCCCTGAAGATAAAAACACAACAGAAACATGCGCTGAAACGCTTTTATCAGAGAAACAGACCAACTAATTGAGCTGCGTTGTTCACGCCGCTCTCACCTTGCGTCCGTCTATCCCGTCCATCCCTCGTTGACCTTTGTCGCCCTGAGAAGCAGGAAGAGACGAGAGAAATGTAAATGAGAGCGAAAACGAGATTCAGTAGTGATGATCAGATCAGATTGAAGAAACGCTCACCTTGAAGCCCTTGTGTCCTCTTTCCCCCTGTAATCACAACACCCACCATGAACGTCACACACCAGAACTATCCTGAAGAACAACACAAATGTTGTTTATCTGACTTTACCTTTTCTCCTCTGGGACCACGATCTCCCTAAAATGAAAAGGACACACTTTAGGGTTAGGGTCCATAACATGGAGCATGGTGGATCAGGTGCAAACTCAGAACAATGAAAAGTCCACCAGCATTTTTCCTTCAGGGTTTATTTCTGAGTGTTTAGAAGCTTTAGCCGTAGGTGGACTCTACCTTCATCCCACTGTAACCAACTGGACCCGGATCACCAATGCTGCCCTGTAACAAAGACACGTTAGTCCGCTCCTTTCTTTTAAGGATGATGCTTTACTTAAAGACAGAGGTACCTACCATGGGACCAACGTCTCCTTTCTCTCCTGGCATCCCTGGTCGACCTGTTTCTCCCTAAAGATGGAGACCAAAACAACAATAAACTCACAGTTTCAGATCAGCGTTTTATTTCTTTCCTGACGGATACCTCACCGTGGCTCCAGAGTCTCCACCTGGTCCTTTTGGCCCTCCGGAAGCCTGCAACCCAACAACAAAGCAAGGAGGTGATTCACCATGAATCAAACACTAAGATTTTTTAAAGGGACAAATACTTACACTGCAGTCGAAGGAGCAGCACTGGGAAAAGAAAAGAAAAGTGTCTGAATTTAGAGCAAAAACGAGACTGGAAATGTGTTTGAAACTCCAAAATCACTTTGCTGTGACAGGAAATAGAAGCAGAGATAATCTTAATGAGCTCCTTAGGTTGTTAGCGTGACTTCTTGCGTATTTCCTTAGCAACCCTTTTGTTATTTCCTGAGAATCTGAGAGTTTGGCAGACTTTGGACCTCCAAGGACCAGAAACCAAAAACCGACCCTTCTGACATGCTAATTACAAACACTTTGATCAGATTTAGAGCCCTGAGACTCAGCCTCAGTCGCCACATTATCATGGATGTGTTTTGTGGATAAATCTGGTTTTAAAAAGATCTTCAAAGAGTTACAGGAAGTTGGTAAAAAGCAGCAAAACATGCTGAAACAGCAAAATCCTGAATGATTAAACACGCTGCTTAAACGGAGCGGGAGAAAATCTAAAGACATACCACATCCTTCGTCTCGTTTGTCTGTGGAGAAAAAAGAAAATAGAGGAAAGTTAGTTTTAAATCTTCATCCGTGTGTTTTCCATGTGAGGAGACGAGAGAAAACGCACAATAATGTCGATGATGGTTTGGATGGTTTTGGTCTTGGTGGATCTGGATTCATCAGCAGCAGTGAAGTTCTGTCTGTACAGCTGGTCCGTGGCCATCAGCGACAGCCTGGTGTCCTGGTGACATCACAAACACCATTATTTAACATTTATGCCTAAAAGAGACTTTAAATAGGAACTTTTTTGATGCAGTTCCACTCAGTTCACACTGATGTTGACCTTTTTTCTTACGTTGAACCCATTCCCCTTCCTAGGATTTGGTTTATGTCTGCTGAGCTTCTTGCACCATTTTGGCCTCATCCTTTAGCTACTCCACTTTAATGAACAAACACTAAGATTCAGTGGGACAGTTTACGCTGTCAGCAGAGTTTCACACAGATAAACAGAATAGTTTTGTTAAGTGGATGTTTATGAGTAAAAAAGTGGCTGTAAAAGATGCATTTCAGAGTTTCAGTTTGTAGATAAAATCCATCACTTATTATTTATATACACTTGATCCTGCAGGCTGATGCAGAACATGTGTGGCCCTGATGAACCTAAAGCTTCATAAACCTTATTCAGGTTCTCCTCTCAAACACTGTAAATGAATAATTTATGAGTTCTTACGCTCTGGAATAAACTAAAGTTTCATTAAATAAAAGCTTTGCTAGGATTCCCTTATAGAGGCACGTCTGACCTCTTTTTAAATTGTAATATTTCTTTTGTCTGAACAAAAGATGCTCATGAAGTTCTTTGTAACAAACCACTCTGAAATAAATAGATTTCTATCGCTGACAGGTTCAGAATGAGTCGTACCTGGGCGCTGTCACTTTGGCCACGCCCACTCATCCTTTTAAAATGGACCTTCAGGTCTACTTTAAGGCCTTAAGGTCCCATTTAAGGACCTCTCCTAAAAGAGATGGCTGAAATCCGTCCTGTGTTCGTTTTCTGTTTTTTTATTTACGTATTTATTTTGTTGAATATTAGTTTTATCGTTATACCTAAATATTGTTTTTCTCAGAAGAAAGAAGGACACAATGAATAGTTTTAAGGTGGATATTTTGTTTACATATTGGGTTTTTCACTCCAAGCATCGGTAGAACACCGTCATATCTTCGCTCATTACTCATCACTTCCAACAACCAGCGCAATTTACGTTCCAGTAACCTAATCTCTGTGGTTATTCCCAAAGCTCGCACCTCCTTTGGCCGCTCCTCATTCCAGTTTGCTGAGAACAGTCCTTTGTCTTTATGTCTAGCTGTTTTATCTTATTTTTATCTTATCTGTTTGTGTAAAGCTAACTATGTGTCTGTTGCTGCTGCCTCTTGGCCAGATCATCGTTGTAAATGTTCATCTGGATTAAAAAAAAATTAAAAAATTGCCACCCTGGCTAGACCTTTGGTACCACCTTTGCCCCCTCATGTAAGATTTTCTAGCTCCACCCCTGCTATAGATGAATAATTACAGATAAAGTGTGACTTCTGCTGCATATATTACGCGTGCATCTTTTACCTCCTGGTCAGGAGAGATGGCCACAGCAAACACTTTAACCCCGTGTTGTCTGGCTTCATTTGCAGCCTCCTGCACACCTCCACATGGCTCTTTGTACCCAGTGATCGGATGCCCATCAGTCACTACCACGATGTACTTGTTCTCATGGTAGTGGGAGCCCCTGCATGCAAACACATGGAAAACACACTCAGACATGACCGTCGTGTCTTAAACAGCATGCATGTAGGTTTTATTACCCAACAAGCAGCTCTGCCAGGCCCCTCTTGATGGCGCAATCGGTGAAGGTTCCCTTGCCGATGTATGTGATGCCATCAATGGCTGCTGTCAGGGCATCGCGCTGGAGGGGTAACGCACTCAGCTCCTTCACAATGATGACCTCGTCGCTGTAGTGCAGTGCTCCTGAGTTCCACGTCAAGACCCGGTCACACTGGTGGCGCCTGGGAACCAGGCAGAATTGCAACATGGTACCAGAAGGGCATTTGAGGTTTTATTAACTATCACATATTACTGAAAATATAGGGACATTCAATCAAACCGAAGAACTCAGATGTTCCAGTAAAAACACGAATGAGTGAGTTTTATGTGGAGGAACACCATGAGCCAGACCTTCTTGTCCAGACTCAGAACATCACTTCACAAATGGACCCCAGTAAGAATGGTCCAAAATTCCTATAACATAACAACAGGGGAGGTGTGATTATCAGTGGTGGATATGGGTAAACTGTGTTAAGGGTTAGCGGTAGACCGACATATTGGCCGACCCGATATATCGGGCCGATATTTACAGTTTTTTATCCATCGTCATCGGCTGATATTTGTCTTTAGTAAAGCCGATTTAAAGTCAGGCACATCTCCGGGCAGCCCGGTGCTGTTGCAGAATTTAATTTAAATGTATTTTTACGTTCACTAATAACATCTGCATGATAAATACTCTAAATTAACTTTATTTAGATGTCTGACTTTAACACTGAGAAGTGCACAAGTTAAGATTTAACAGTTAGTTAAATTCAGAGCTTTAGAGGTTTTGTGCATCAACTGATGTTATTAGTGACACTTTAGCATGAAAATAAGGTGGAAAACGTCCAGATATCAACCATAAAAATCAGCAATAGAAAAACCAATATCAGACGACCTCTATTAAAGATGCCCTATGGAAGCCAAGAAACATCTTAGTTTTTAGGAAGTATCGGGTACCAGTAAAGAATATAGTTAGGAGTGTGGTAAATGTATTAAAACACTAGATGTTCAAGGATTTTTCTTGAGATGAAACATTAGAGGAGAGGATGGTGCTCTGGAGGGTCCTGAGGAAACATCCTTTCAGTTAAAGAACCCCCTGTTGGTCTTGGGTTTCAGTTTCATCTGTGTGGAGTCAAAACGGAGAAGGGAAATGCTTTTGATTTCTTTTCTGGGTCTTTTTTGTAAATGATTTTTTGTAAGATGCCCCTTTTCCTCCCTTAACTCAATCACTGCCATTGACGACTATAGTCATCTTTTCAAATCCAACCGCTGGCTGCCATTGATGACTTTAGTCGTCGTTTGCATTTTTTTACGGAGTGGGCGTCGGAGCGAGCCCCCGCACCGTGAGAACAAACATCACGTGTCTAAAGCGGATCTTCATCCGTGTATGTCACACGTCACGTGATCAGGAAGCAGAAAATCAATGGATTACGAGTTCGATTTGGGCCGCTGCTGTGAAAAAAACGATGCGCCGAACCGCAAATGCTTCTGGAGCGGCGCTTGGGCACCAGATTGTGAACGAACGGATAACGCTAGAAATACGGTGATTCTTTCTGCTGGTAGTTTTGGCGTTTACATGATCATAGAGCACAATGTTCTGTGACTCTTCAAAAAACAGTAAAAACGCTCAAAAACGCTGGCAGTCAGGGGCTTTCTGATCAGAAAACGGCTGGCATTTAATGAGTTAAGGGGGCTTTAAAGAGGTCCTTCATTCATATTTTTAATACATTTGCAGAGGTCTCTAGTAGGAATGAATGCCTTATAAGTTGTACTCGGCGGGGGGGCTCAGGTGCACCTGTTTCAACACGGAGAATTCAGCTGGAGGAGTTCTGCTGTGTGGTGGAGTTGCTAATGCTAACGGTTAGCTTCTACTAGCCCAGACGTTCTCTGCTGTTTCCTGGACGCTAAACCAACAACAGCCTTCCCCGTCGTGAGTCCAGATGGGTGAGTCCATGAATGTTCAGTGACAGTGTGACGTAGATCTGTCAGGATTTTCTGATCCTAGATTTTCACCTAGAGTCTATTTTCTATCAGAAGCTACTGCAGGAGATAGGTGGAGGAGACTATTTTCATGTTCAGCCTGCAGGAAACACTCAGAGTGACCCACTAGAGTCAGAAATAATCATTAAAACATGGTTTTCAGTGAAGAACCTCTTTAATGTAAATATGAAATGATCTTATGTAATGAGAGTGTAACATTTGTGTTGTGAGACAAGGGAAAAGATTATGTGAGAGTATGCTTTTACTTTAATAACCAATAAAACACTGAAAGAGTGAAAAGTGTTACATCTGGATCTGGGAGAGCTTTGTGTGTGCTTATTATGGGATTTGTTGACCATTCTTAGACCAGTGGTTCCCAATCTGGGGTCCGTGACCCCCCAAGGGGTCCTCACAAGATTGTCTGTGCTGAGGTTGTGAGGTTACCAAGATTATGTTTGTTAAAATGTAATTTATAAAATCCCAATAACACACCAAATAGTATAATCAAAGCTGTATACGAGCTATAACTCTGTATAAAGTTTGTAATGAATCACTTTTTATGTGTTGGGGTCCTGGGTTGTCTTGCACACAGGCAAGGTGGTCCTCAGGAATAAGGCTGGCTGCAGACGCCTGCTGGTGAGATCAGGCACTGACTTTGGATGAGAAGTCCTGGCCCGGCCCGTATAGGCTCACTAATTCCAAAGGTGTTCTTTCAGGTTGAGATCAGAAGACCAGCCAGGTTCCTCCACATTAAACTCATTCTTTTTTTAACTGGGACATTGCACAAACTAGTTGCAGCTGATGCAACTCGTTTGAGTCTATAGCTAGTGCTAGTTTTACCTCTTGTCCCTGGAAGGGCTTTAAAAACACTAAAATGACAACAAGCATCCACCCACACTAGTCTAACATTCACATGTAAAACCAGCGCTAACTACAAATGGGTTAAATTTAGCTTTTCATCCCGCCAAGACTTAACCTTGAGGTGAACGTTGCAAACTCAGACGTGGTCTTCAGTTCCATGCTGGAACACCCAGATGCATTGATTTGAGTGCCCCAATACTTTTGGTAATATAGTGTGCATCAAATTATTATAATAATATAAAACTACGTGATAGAAACACTGTGGTGCCCCATCAGCGCCCGCCCCTATCAACATGGTGGTGGGTGTGGTTCAGTGTGCTGCACGGGTCTCCCTGCAGCAAGATGAGCCTGCAGTTCTAATTTTCTCTAGAGTAAAACTCTTCTTTCCTCTGACCTTACGTGTGTGAGTGGGTGTGTGCATCTTACATTTCCTGGAGTCTGTTTATGAACTGCTTGGTGAAATCCTTGATCTGGTCAATGTAAAAGTTGGGAGGCTTCTGTCTGAGGGCCACGCTCTCAGATGTATCCAGCACAAAGAAGAGGTCAACGGGGCAGTCTGTCCACAAAGCAAACCAATCATCAACACCATCCAGTGAAATGCACAGACTGATCTATCAGTGGGGTTTGCCCGAAAACCTAAACCCAATAAAGACCCACTTCAGCCTGGAGGCTGCACCCAAAGAGTCTGGAGGTGGAGAACATCTGCAGCCATGGAGTCTCCTCTGCTAGGTTTTACACATGCCAGCCTCAAGGCCCAGAGAAGAGCTCACCAGGCCTGCTGAGTTCTGGTCCGTCATAAGTTCTCACAGACCAGAACTCTGCTTCAGCTCCAGGATTACGCGCGACTACAGTAAAAATGGTCTTAAAGGGAAGAATGACATCTGTGAATCCATTCCACATGAAACATGACGTTAAAACCTCTATTCATCAGAACGAAGGCCCAAATAAACAAGTTTTGCGCAAACTTACCCGCAAAGTGAGGTCTTTCGTTCTGCAACTGCGCTCCAACCACGAAAGCGCACAGCAAGGCAAGGAGACCTCTGAGAGTCCCCATGATTGAACAGCAACGCAAGAAAAAACAACTACCCCCCAAAACTAACCACACAGCTCACGGCTCCCCCAGAAGTCCCCGAGTCCGACACTTCTGCAGTAATTTTGCAAAACTTTTGGAAACCCCAGAAACCCGCCGCAGCTTGTCCGAGGAGAGACCCAGAGCGCACCGCGAGAGGGAGGAGGAGGAGGAGGGGAGGAGTTCGGGAGGATGAGCGCGCGCACAGATCTCAGATGTGCACGCTTCCTTAAAAGGGGGTCCGGAGAGACTTGATGCAAGACCAAACAAAAAACCAGCTGTAGGTCAGAGCTTTAGAAACGGGTTTAAAGACACTTTAGGCCCTTTTTCAGCCTTACAGCACCGTCCAGCTGTGACTCCCTCCTCACATCTGTGCAGCAGTTAAAAACACTGATAAGAGGAATTTTCTACCAGAGCTGATGAAAACCAGCTGAGAGTCAGCATGAAAGTATTTATTACATTTTTGTTGTTTTCTCTGTTAAAAATCTGTTTCTGTGGAAGATGGAGAGGGCGGAGCCTCCGTGGGCCAACATCTGGTTCTCTTTGGCTGCAGGCCTGATGTGGACATGAAAGCGAGCTGAGGGGGGGTGAAGGCTCCAAACAGGAAGAGACACAGCGCCATCTAGTGATCACTATCCACTTATTTTGGAAATCACTTTGGAAAAAGTGTGTTTAGAGGAGTGTGCGGGATGTTGCGGTGCACGCGCGCGTGCGCAAACTGTGGGACTGTAAAAAAGGTCTGGCGTGGAATCAGATTTTCCACTGAGCTCACTAAAGGAAGGAGGGATATGAGGGGAGAGAAGGGGCCATATGGTAATGATCTGCCTTTATTAGCAGGCTCTCATAGTAAAGCTGATGGATTTTAACAGCTGCAGGCTCCTTATGCTGCACATCTCAATACAGCCTTTCTTACAAAACCCCTAAAGGTCCAGAGGAGTTCATGGGACCAGCCACCAATCTTTCACTTTCCCATTTATAACCTGATGAGGGTGGGGAAAATTAGAAAATATAAGTTAGAGCTGCTAATGCAATTCCACATAAAGCAGCTGAGAGGCTCATGAAAGACTGAAAACTTTTCCAGAAGATTTGCAGCATTTCCACGTCAGTGAGAAGGCATGCAGCTGTCTCCAGCCTGAAGATGCAAACATCTTGCAACATTTAACTCCCCACATTCAGCTCTTGAGGATGCATTTCCCTGTGAATGGCAGTCAGGTGGGTACGACTGAGAAACGACTTAAAGGTTGATCTTGAATCAGAGGAGAGGAACCGAACATGTATTTCCTACTTTACTTTGACTGACATCCCAGAATGAACATGACAATCACATGGTAGCAAATCAACGCGTTTAGGCATCTAGGCATGGTGAAGATGACACCAAACTAAAGATCTCAGAAACTGATGATCCACTGGGATTTGAACCCACAACCATCTGTAAGGTTTACAGAGAATGGTAAAAGAAAAGGAAAAATCCAGTGAAGCAGTTGCTGGATAAAAGTACCTTGAAGTCAGAGGATAAAGAGCAGACTGGTATTTGGTAAGGCAACAGTAGCTCAAATTACCTGGTTACTACCTCTGCTGCTGCTGGTATAATTGGTGGTGGGGGTTCTGGTCCCACTTTGGACCCATCAGTACCACCACAGCCTACCTGAGTATTGCTGCTGACCATGTCCATCCCTTCATGACCACATGGACCCATCTTCTGATGCTACGTCCAGCAGGATCGTGCACCATGTCACACAGCTCAGATCTTCTCTAGCTGGTTTCTTAAACATGATCATGAGTTCACTGGACTCCATCGGCCTCCACAGCCACCAGTCCAGACCGTTTGGGATGTGGTGGAACGGGAGGGTCTCATCATGGATGCAGCTGATGCTGTCAAGGACCAGAACCTCTGAGAAATGTTTCCAACACCTTTTGCTTAAATCGATGGCATGAAGAATTGTGGTGATTCTGAAGGGGAAAAATAAGCTATAACCTGGTACTAGTAGGCGGTACCTAATAAAGTGGCCAGTGAGTTAGAGTATTTTTTAAAAAAAAACAATTAAAGGAATTCTCTGAAGCTCTTCAACACTTCAGAATCTGCAGCCGTAGTGAAAACACGAAGAAACTGAAAGTTACTCAGGAGACGTAAACAAGGCCAAAGAAACAGACCCAAATCATTTCTGACCACTCTGAAACCCGAGCAGTCGTCTCAGCCCGCAGCAAATTAAACATTTGATTAGTCGGCGCCGCTCAAGAAAACAGCTTCATGGTGACCTGCTGCCATCTAGTGAAACCCGTTCTTTTGCTGCTCAGACTTATTGGTGTAAAAAGCCAAAGACCACGGTGGTCCACGTGCTTTGTGGGTTTTCGTCTCAAGAACATTCAGCATTTTTCTTCATCTGAACAAATTCAAGCACAAAGTGAAATCAAGCTCATTTAATGAGAAACAACTGAGGAACTAGAGAAAGGCCAAGAGCCAAAACAAGGTCATGTTTGCAACCTTCCATCAAGGCCTTCTCACAGAAATACGTTTTATTACATCTTCAGATCAGAATCCTGCCGACCCAGCAACACGGACTCATCCGGCCGGAGCGGAGGGCTTTTCTGGGCTCTCGCGTGTTCCAGCAGTTACATGAAGTGGTGGTTTGAGTCAACGTGATGATCCGACACTTCAGAGAAACAACCGGCCCACGTCACACACAAAACATGGCGTAAAGAAGCCAACCTAACAGGACAGAGTCCCACTAACGGCCCTGGAGTCCACTCCTGATGCTCTAACAGCTAACGATCATTTCATGATTCATACAAAATGCAGGAGATCTCAGAGAAAAGGTAAAAACAGTCTTTCCCTCCGTGCCTCTTGTGAAAGCATGTTTACTGTAACATTAAAACCTAGAATAAAAGGAATCACCAAACTGTGTGAAGAGATGAGGAAAACAAACATCTACTGGTGGTTCGACTGGGAATTCCTTTAGTTTGAGACAAAGAGCAAAACATTCTTGACCCTGAAAGTCGTCTGATTGGCAGGTTTCGCTGGTCCAATAAGACTTTAGTACCGGTGTCTGGCCAGAGAACGTTCAGGATTCAGTTTAAGTCGGAGTGGCTCTTCAAGTGTCTTCTCAGGTGGTTGAGACAGGTGTAGGTCTTAGGACAGATCTGGCAGTGGTACGGTCTCACCCCTGAGTGGTTCAACATGTGCTGCTTCAGCACGCTTCCATCGGAGAAGGCTTTCCCACACTGAGAGCACACGTACGGGCGCTCTCCTGTGTGCACGCGCATGTGAACGGTTACTTTGTGTGCCATGGTGAATCCTTTACCGCACACCGCGCACTTGAACGGCCGCTCTCCAGTGTGGGTGAGCCTGTGGGTACGCATCGCTCCCATCTGGGAGAAGGCCTTCCCGCAGTCGGGGCATACGTGCGGCTTCTCGCCTGTGTGAACCCTGGTGTGGCTGCGCAGTCCTCCCGCTGTGGAGAAGCACTGGGAGCAGTGGGTGCACTGGTAAGGCCGCTCTCCTGTGTGTGTACGCATGTGCTGCTTCAAATCGTAGCGGTTTCTGAAGCCGCGGCCGCACACCAAGCAGCTCTCGGGCCGGTCGTCGTTGTGGCGCTGCTCGTGATTAGCCAGACATTTTTCAGACAGGAAGCACTTCCCACATTCTTGACACTGATACGGTTTATCGTGGTCGACCCTCTGGTGGTACTTCAGCTCGCTGATGCCAGGAAACGTCTCCTCACAGTACCTGCACCTGAAGCGGTGGTTGGGGCTATACGGAAGCTGGTGTTCACTCAGCTGATGGTTCCTGAGCAGGTGGGCCATCTTGAAGGCTTTGCCGCAATGAGCGCACTCGTACTTTGTGAGCAGCTGCACACACTGGTGCCTGACTCGTTCGTGCATGGACCTGAACTGAGACCCACACTTGGTGCAGATGTGAGCAGCATTTTTACACTTCCTCTTCCTGTGCCCAGACAGATGAGCCTCTGTTCGGAAAGCTTTCCCACACTGAGAGCACTTGTAGGGTTTCACCGCTGTGTGGAACCTCTGGTGCTCGAGAAACTCAAAACGATACTTAAAGCTCCGCCCACACAGCGGACAGTTGTGAGCGACTCTTCCTCCTGAGTAGCCGGCTTTGATAAACATCTTCCTGGAGGCCAGAGACGCTGACGTCCGGTGAGCAGAAGCACCTCGTCTATGTTTACCTCCCGTCATCAGTTTGGCCGTCTCCATCTCGCCGCCCTCCTCGTGCCGCTGCTGGTGTTTAATCAGACACTTAGAGGAGATAAAACTTTTTCCACACTGCTTGCACTGATAAGGCTTATCGTGATCTACTTGCTGATGATACTTCAGGTCACCGATTCCTGAAAAACCCGCACCACAGTGGCTGCACTTGAAAAGGCGGTTCTGGACGTGAGTCAGCAGGTGCTCCTTCAGGCTGCTGGACTTTGGAAAACCCTTTCCACATTGCCCACAGCAGTGGCTCCGCCCTCGTTTGGGGCAGTGATGTCTGAATTTGTCCAGTGAAGTTGGAAAACTGTTTCCGCACTTAATACAAAGATATGCAGCATTTTTGCACTTCCGTAGCCTGTGACCCGCCAGCAGGGTGGCTGTTCTGAAGGCCCGGCCGCACTCTGAGCAGTTGTAGGGCTGCAGGCCGCTGTGGACTCTCTGGTGCTCGATGAGGACGGAGTGATGCTTGAAACATTTGTCACACTCAGGACATTTATGGACTCCTGACTGCTGCCTAATGCGAGGAGACGAAGACATTTCTGTGTTTTTGGGGGATTCCGGAAAGTCTGTGGAAGTGGAAGGGTTCGTGGACAGGTCCTCGTCGAACATGACGATCTGAGGGCCGTCTGGATTTTCGTCATCACAAGGACTCTGGTGGGAAGTGATGGCCACTTCCAGGGATGGAGGGAGGGATAGAGATGAAATAAGAAGATCGTCTGAGTGAAACGGAGCTGCAGGAAAAATGAAAAGTGTTAATAAACCAAACCACTGGGGCTTCTACCGAAGATGCAGACAGACATACCAACAGTGGTCTTTGCTAACTTCCCGTGGCACTGTTTGCTCTGGAGAAGAAATTTAAGGTCCTCTCCATTTGAGACACACTGCATGTACTCCTCTAGGACAGCAGGAGCTGCACTGATCCAGGACGCAGTCTAAAAACAGAAACGTTCACATTAACCACAACAGAGGCCCTTTTATATACAGGAAAAAGTAAAAACCCAAATTTGAACCTAGCCTGCACACAACTCCTCACTGGTCCTGTCTCAAAGTACAAAACTCTACTTACTGATATCAGGACCTTTTCTTTTAACATTTATATATTTTTTGCACTGGATCTTAATTTCTGCTCTTTGTGCTATCCCTTGATCAGAACAGGACTGGACCGTGTCCATCACCTGCTGTGTGTATTTAAGAGACAATTTCCCACTTTTTATTAGTTTGATTCATTTTCCTTTTCATAATGCTAACCTGTAAATAAATGAACCGTTGAAACATGCAGTAACACACCTGGATCCTCCCACACCTGACACTAGCTCGGTTTCTATTTTTAAAGCCATTGATACTTTAAGCTTCTGTCCAAAACAATGAAGCCGTGGCTAACGAAGATCTCACGGCTGTCCGTCACTAAAAACACTGTGATTAAAGATATTTTTCCTGTACTTTAACACCAGTGGGATGAAACTTACTGCTGACGTTTAATCAGCCCAAAACCGATTTAGAGATCTGGTTTTATTCTTAGTCAAAGGTTTTGATCAAATCTTTTGTTTTTAATCAAAGTAATCCCAAATTAGTGACTTTGTGTTCTTTTCAGTCTCGGCTTCTGCTTTAGTTGGTCTTGAAATCAACAGACTGCACCCCCCCCACAAAGAAAAACAACAAACGTTGATAGGACTGAAGGTAGCTGGTTGTTTACTTTTGGACCAACTCAGATCAAAGATGCCATTTTATAAAACTCTAATTTCATTCCTTGCATAAGACTAAAAACAGCAGCTACATACATTTCATTGGGTTGAACTTGTACAACAACGTCTTGCCTGTTTGAAATCCGGTATTGGCAGCAGCTCCTCAAGTCTTGTGAAGAATTCACAAACCAGCGTCTCTAAGGCCGTGTCAAAATCAGGACCATATTCCACCGGAAAGACATTCTGTTGGAAAGAAAAAATTAAATATTCCCTAGATGACCCTCAGCAGCCGCCTTAAGAAACAAACAACGTAATGTAGAAAATCAGCAGCTTAATGCGTTTAAGATATGTTGGGAACGATGCTACTTCTACCTTGAGAAAGTGTTCTCTGCCGTCTGTGTCCTCTATGAGGCCTTGTACCAGCTTCATAAAGTTAGCTTCTGGGGCTTCGATGACAGGATCATTGGTCTGGATAAAGAAACAAGTCAAAAACTTGAAGTAGCAGTCTAGGATGGCAAGTAACCTTTTTCATCATCACAGATTAAATCCTCATAGCCATTTCCTGCCCTTCATAATCACAAAAGGACAATTAAACGCTGAATTCTTTCCATTTTAAAAGCTGGATATCAGTAAACACATTGCTATTTGTGTTAAACTTTTCAGATACTTATTACAAAACCATCAGAAGAATCCCTCACCTCCTCAATGCATGAAGATCGAATCCTGTGGAGATGCATCTCCACGGCCTTGAGATCCTCGGGGTGTTCAGAGCGCAGCAGCTCCAGAGTCGTCTAAAGGAATCAGATGATTAGATTACAGATTATCACACCCTCTCTGCTGTTACTGATACTCCTGTGCGAGCTGAATCTCAACATTTCATTTACCCTCGCTCTCAGGCCCAGAGACAGCAGTCTGCCTTCTCGCTTACTCATCAGCTCTGGAACTGCATCTGTTACCGTGGACACAAACTCCTCCAGCTTCCCATAATGCTTTATGTTCCGCTGCCTCACCACTTCCCACATCACTGCTGACATCAGGCGAAGTGGTGGGACCAAGAGCGCCAGCGAAGACAGGGGAACACTGAATTCTTCAGAGAGAAAAAGTCATTTAGTTTCACACACAAGTAAAAACACAGATGAGTAGTTTATGGCCTAAGGTTCATTTAGCTTAAGTTTCAAACTTAGCTGAGTTGTTCGAATTCCTTCTGTTAAAATATAATCCTGGGAAAAGATTAAACTGTCCACATAAATACAGCAGATAGACCTTAACATCAGGTCTGCCTCAAGTCTGAAGACTCTTAAATGGTATTTTTAACGTAAATCTATACAAACTCAGATGATTTACACGCAACTATTCTGATATAACCAGTTTACAGTCGCTATCAGCGTCTCCACAGCCCCTTAAAAATAAAGCTCTTATTGAAGCTCTCATTAAATGCCCGGAGTTGTTTTGAGATTCAATTCAAATTCAACTAGTTTAATTTTATAGACCATCTGTCAACACGCTAACATGTTAGCTACAGGGACGCTAGTGCTCCACAGCACAACACCGGCTTATCGGTTAGCAAAAACAATTTTTGTCCCAGAGATTAGTCGCGGCCCGTTGAGCCTTAGCCAATCCTTCGCTTCAGCTATTCGGCTACAGGCAAAGAAAATAAAAATAAAAACGAGAGCGAATTTCACACAGTTATACATACCCATCTCGTTCATTTTAGAATTCTTTAATGACTTCAGTGGAGAAAAAGCTCAATACTACGGAGAATCGTTCATAGTTTTAGCTAGCATGCTAGCTACTGAAATACGAAGCACCAGGCGCCAACTTCTTCCTGAAACGCACTGCTCTTACTCTGTTTTGTTGCCTTGAAAGAACGGGCAATTTGCGCCGTCTACTGGCAACAGCTAGAACAACACCCTAGAAGGGACGATGGGGAGTTGCTGCCCTCCAGTGTCTGAAAGCCGGAACTACAATTTAGTTCTTTTTAGCCATTTAGAACAGAATGTTTTAGCCTCCTTATTTTAAAAATATATTTCTTTTATTCCTTTTGGGAATATGAATATTAAGAAGGAGAAGGATGAATCGTACAAGGAGAAGAGGAAACTGGATTTATAAAGTTGCAAGAGTGAGAAACACTTTCTCTAAATTCTTTCAAAATGAAACGCTATGGCATTTGGGTGTTGGCAACAAGGGAACTCACACAGAGGATGTTTTCCTTTTATTATTTAGCTAAACAAGCATTTATGTTCCAGCAATCAATTGACCATCAAAATCGTCAATAATGTCTAAGGTCAAAATCACCTGCACTCCTTCACCTGGGAGAGTAAACCAAGTCAAGCCATCAATGGACAAAATCTTTTGGTATCCAAAATTAGTCAAGAATAAAATAAAATAGTGTTTATGATCATTTAAAAACATGTTTCAATTAAAGAAATTTGCTATTTCTATTGGAACTGCACCAAAAGCTATCATGAACATGTTCAGATCATTCATACATAATTCCACTGCAGCATGTTAGTTGTTTTGGCCACATTTAATTCTGTCAGCTTATTAAGATAACAATAAGATAATTACATTTTTAAGAAAAGAAGACATTTTATTTTATTACCTATTAAGACAATTCTGGTCATTTCATTACAATTACAGAGTATTTGTACTCTGAGCATTCAATAAAATTTTAAAATGTTTTCAGTGAATTTGAACTGAAATTTTAATCTTTAAATAACAAAATTAGGTCACTTGCCTATTTCAATTTTTTGTTTTTCTTTGCACGTGTTTACCTTTGCTCCTAGGCTCACCTGTGTGGCAGGACGTTCCTCTACCCTCCCACGTCTCAGAGGTGGATGCAGGAACATAAAACTGTTAAGGGGAGCAAATTGCTGAACAACACACTGACACACATGCTGATTATAAAGCACCAATATCAACTATACACCTCAAAAATTATTTGTACATTCATGTTTTCATTAAAACAGTAAATTAAACACATTTTAGCCCAAATACTAAAAGTCCTGAATAATTCTGTCATTTTAAAACTTAAAATGAGAAATACCTTCTATTTATTTTATTCTCTCTTAGCAGAAGAGGGTGAATCATTTGGGTTTTTAAATGTTTGCTGTATATATTATTATTATATATATTGTTGGAGTTAGATGTCTTCCCAAGTGCTGAAATATTAAAAACGGTGGTTTCTGACTGCTCTGCAGATGCACGAGTGCCCATGCGGTGGCAGTGAGGGGAATTAAACCATGATGGCCCAGCAAGTACTTATCTGTAACAGAGGATTCATAGGAGAAGTAATTAGATGGTGCTTCATCAGGCCATCTGGACACTGTTAGCCACCATGACTAAGTAAATCCCTGCAGAGCATGCTCACTGACAGAGGGACGCTTGTAGCTAAAAGGCTATGTCCTCTTGGTGGGGTCAGCCTTGGTATCTACTGCATATATCAAAACAACTGGAGCTTTATGTCCTGTCACATTAAAATTAGCTGATGAGTTTTACACACAGGAAGTGTTTCAGTCTGTGGGCGGTAGTTCTGATCCAATTTCACGATTCAGGAAGTGAATTCATGGAAATTCCCTTTAGTTCCCACACAGAGATCACGGGGAGGGCGGAGGTCACGCTAAAGTCAGCAGATCTTAATGGTTTAGTAATGATTTAAATATTGTGACCATAGCTGATGACTGTGCCATAACTGGACCAGTAAGTCAAGAGCTTTGTGCTCAGCTCCTTTAGCAGAATGGACCAATGAAGTGTCCTTGTGGTTAACATAAAAGGGCGTGGCTTGAAGCCCCCAAGAGAAGTGCATTAGTGAGTATAACCATCCTTTTAACAGCTACACTTCAGTGAGCTGCAACACCACTAAGGGTTGATAGATAGATGGGTTCATTCCTGGTGGAGTCCAACATGCACCACAAGTATCAGAGAGAAACGCTTCACATAGACTTTCAGATGCAGTTGCAGAGGGAGGATGAACTGGACCATCTCTGCAGCCTCAGGACCCTTGCACCTTGCAGCTGTTGATGGTGGAGGCGCACAGGAAATCGGTCACGTGACAGGAAAGGTATTCCAACAGATTCAGAAAGGAAAAACAAATCAAGGTTTTGCCCTGGCTGAGCTCAGACCTCAACACAGTCAGAAATGTTCTCCAAACCCCAATGAGCCCGACAAAACGATGATGCAAGACTGAAAAATTCATGCAGAAGACAATTAGTTAGATTAAGGCTGCAAAAGGGGTTACACGTTATTGAAACACTCTCAAGGGGAGCTGGTCTCCAGAGGTCTGAGGGGTGGGGTTACACCTGGACAGGTCATCACACGGCCCTAACCTGTGTGTTTTTGGTCTGTGGGAGGAAACTGGAGGATCTTCTTGCTGCAAACCAACCGTGCTACAGCTCAGTCACTATGTTCACAATCAGCTTGGGATGAATTACACAGAGGTTGGCGTATTTACTGCATGCTGGTGCATTTTGTAATTAGATATAGTGCCTTTTTAATCTTTTTAAAAATGTTTTCTCTTAGTGAATGAAGCTTTAATCTCCACCACATGTTCATTCAGATCAGTCACCAACTCACATTTAGCAAATTCACATTTTCTTGGAACTTCACAAACAAATTAATTTAATCCTAAGCAAGAACAGCAAAAGTTAAGTGTGCCCGTGGTGAGTTAATGCATGAGTGTGTAACTTGTATGTGTGTGTGTGTGTGTGAGAGAGAGAGAGTGGGAGTGGGAGAAAAAGACTGAATGTGTGTGTGAGAGTGTGTAATTAAAACAAGTGATTTTTTAAAAACACACAGATTATCCGTCTATCCCAGCTGGTCAGCGTTGGATTTGACCACCCTCACGACCACAGAGAGGAAATCTCTTTGGAGCTAAATCCAAATTGGCACCCTTGATCTTTTTTTTATTTGAACTGAAAACATGAAAGCCCAGTATGAGCCTGATTCCAGAAGCTAATCAGTAAGATCAGGATAGCTGTGGAAAGACGCTGATGCTAAATGTAGGAATCAATTATTAAGACATTTAGGAGTCTCTAAACTTCAGAGTCTAAAGTTTGTGTCCAACACTGTTGATCAGGGTTAGGGTGACCTGAGGGTCGAGCACAGCCACAAACAAAACGTATCGCTACCATCTTAAAACTGCATCAGTCTCCAAAATTCCAAAGTGTTTGATATTATTTTCTAAACGTGGTTATCGACGCGGGACTTTGTGGTTATTTACAAGCCTAAATGTCACCTGTGGTGAGTCCAAAGGTCATGTCTGACAGGGATCTTTTAATGTTCATGATGAAATGAAACAATGTCATTCATAATGTACAGATAAGACAATGATGCACAAACCTCAGTAAAGTTTAGGGGACTGGAAGCCCAGCCTAGATGTGGAGAAAGCTAATTATGGCCACCTGGTTCTCAGATGTTGCTTCTTGGTCACCAAAGCTCCTGACCAGAGGAGGGTTGGAACGTCGATATTTCGGCTCGGTTCTCTCTTCATCACAACAGGTCGGTACAACACCCACTTTACTGTAGACAGCATCGATCCGCCTATCAATCTCCTGAACAAGACCCTGAGATAATTGAAATCCCACTTAGGGAAGGCCCTCGTTCCTGACCTGGAGAAGGCATTCCACCCTTTTCCAGCTCAAGACAATGGTCTGATACTCATCCTGGCCGCTTTGCACTCAACTGCAAACCGCTCTAGCAAAAGTTGGAGATCACAGTCTGATGTAGCCGACCCGTCCACATCATCTTCAAAGAGCAGAGACCTGATCCTCAGGTCATCCCCTCAACACCTTGACTGCACCTAGAAATCCTGCCTTTAAAAGTTATGAACAGAATCGGTGACAGAGGGCAGCCTTGGTGGACTCCAAGCCCAACTTACAGCCGGCAATGCAGACCAAGCTCTGACACTGGTCATACAGGGACCAAAGAATCTGTATTAAGGGCCCTGGTACCCCATACTAACCCCCCACAGGGCCCCCTGAGGGACGCAGTTGAACGTCTTCTCCAAATCCACAAAAACATGTAGGTTGGTTGGGTGAACTCCCACGCACCCTCCAGGACCCCCATAAGGGTATAGAGCTGGTCCAGTGTTCCACAGCCAGGACCAAAACCACATCACTCCTCCTGGATCCGAGGTTCGACTATTCGGTGGACCCTCCTCTCCAGAACCCCTGAATAGACCTTACCAGGGAGGCTCAGGAGTGTGATCCCCCTGTAGTTGGAACACACCCCTGGCTGAGGATGCAGCAAAGAATGCCGAAGCATATGCTGAATTGATTCAATTCCTCGATGACAAAAGTTTGTCCCTGGTCATGCGAGAGGCTGCTGATGATGGGCGTGGTGCACTCAAGATTTTGAGGGACTATTA
This sequence comes from Aphyosemion australe, assembly GCA_006937985.1. Taxonomy (NCBI): domain Eukaryota; kingdom Metazoa; phylum Chordata; class Actinopteri; order Cyprinodontiformes; family Nothobranchiidae; genus Aphyosemion; species Aphyosemion australe. The sequence goes on along the minus strand of SSNS01000196.1, from coordinate 521,707 downwards.
TGCTGGAAAGGGAAAACCTCGCATTGTGAGCCTCTACACAGAGTTGACTGCCCTGCAAAAGCTGAGTAGTGAGAGTGTGACCGACTATGTCATACGTGCCGAGACTTTAATCACAGCGCTGAGGAATGCTGGAGAAGTCTTGAGTGATGGACTATTAGTTGCAATGGTTTTAAAGGGCCTTCCAGAATCATTTAAGCCTTTTTCCATTTTTGTCACTCAAAGCGATGAGACTCTCTCTTTTGCAGACTTTAAGATAAAGTTGCGAAGTCATGAGAACACTGAGGGTATCCGCACAGCAGTGGCAGAAGACAATGTCATGGGAGCTTGGGCATCTTCAAGGAAGGCGAGCGCCCCAGCAGAAGCAAGGGTGCGGGGTACTGACAGCAAGGAGATAGAGTGTTTCCGGTGTGGCCAGAAAGGACACAAGGCAAGACGGTGTAATCGTGGTCAACAGCGGTACAGCCAGGGAAAGAGTACCACATGGCGAGGAGGACGGAAACAGCAGCAGGACAACGCACATGGGGTGTACGGCGAGACAGACAACACCTTCGTCTTCAAGCTGGTGACCGGTGATCATAGATTAGAGAATGGTGTCACCAGACAGGGGTTGATGGTTGACACCGGAGCCACATCGCATATCATCACAGACTTGGCTAAGTTCAAGAACTTCGACGATTCATTCCAGGCTGAGACACATTGCGTAGAGCTGGCAGATGGCACAAGGTGCAAGGGGGTCGCCGAGCGGAGAGGAGAAGCAGAGGTGTGCATGGTCGACAACAGTGAACAATGAATGTGAGGATACATGTAACGGTTGCCATGATATACAGACGTGGCATGGGATTTTAGGACACTGCAATTTTGATGATGTTCAGAGGTTAGAGAGTATTGTAGACGGTATGTCGATAAAGGGCAAAATATCAAAGCCTATGCAATGTGAAGTGTGTGTTAAAGGCAAGTTTACTCAGAGCAGGAACAGGGAACCTGATGTGAGGGCCAAGTCAGCTTTAGAGTTGATACATACTGATTGATTTGGCAGGCCCTATTGATCCTGAGTCCAGAGAGGGCTATAGGTTTGCTCTGTCCTTTGTTGATGACTACTCCAGTGCAGTGTTTGTGTGCTTTCTGAAACACAAGAGTGACACAGTGGAAGCCACAGAGAGGTTTCTAGCTGACACAGCCCCATATGGTACCGTTACATGTATCAGGTCTGATAATGGTACTGAGTTTACTGGGCAGGGTTATCAAGCATTAAAATGGTAAAATGGTAAATGGCCTGTATTTGTATAGCGCCTTCTTAGAGTTCTACAACCCCCCAAGGCGCTTCACAACACAATCAGTCATCCACCCATTCACACTCACATTCACACACTGGTGGGGATGAGCTACGATGTAGCTACAGCTGCCCTGGGGCGCACTGACAGAGGCGAGGCTGCCGAGCACTGGCGCCACCAGTCCCTCCGACCACCACCAGCAGGCAAGGCGGGTTAAGTGTCTTGCCCAAGGACACACAGTAAGAACAGAATCAGACATGAGACATCAGCACCATACTCACCACACCAAAATGGTACTGCTGAGCGTAACTGGAGGACCCTTTTCGATATGGCTAGATGTATGCTCTTGGAAAGTCAGTTAGCAAAGGAGCTATGGCCGTACGCAGTCCAGACTGCAGCAGTGGTTAGAAATAGATGTTTCAATAACCGTACCAGACAGACACCTTACTTTATGCTGACAGGAAGGAGACCCAATGTGTCTAGGATGCAGAAGTTTGGTGGTGTTTGCTATGCCTATAGACAGGACAAGAAAAAGCTAGACTCAAGGTCTGAAAAAGGTATTTTTGTTGGGTATGACAAAAACAGTCCAGCCTATATGGTCTATTATCCTGACAGTAGAAAGGTGATGAAACACAGATTGGTGAGGTTCATGTCCAATGCTGATGGACAGGAGACTGTTGACATGTCTGATGATGATGTTTGGGTAGAGTATAGCACAACCAGACCTGACCCTGACAAACATAAGCAGTGCGATATCCCAGAAACTGACTCAGGTCAGATTAGCCTGCAGCCGGCTGAGGTCAAGCTTGAACCAGACTCTTCACGGAGATACCCTAGTAGAGAGAGAATGAGGCCAGACTTCTATGGAGTGGAAAGGGATCAGGCTCAGATCAACATTGATTTCTGCTACAAAATGGTTTTCAATGTACCTCAAACTTTCAGAGAAGCTGTAACTTCATCCATCTCGAGAGAGTGGGTCGATGCGATGGATGAGGAGATGAAATCATTGCGGGATAATCACACATTTACTCTGACCACTCTACCTGAGGGAAAGAAGGCAGTGGGGGGTAGATGGGTGAATGCTATCAAAAGCAATGCTGATGGATCTGACCAGTACAAGGCCCGTTATGTTGCCAAGGGGTATAGTCAGAAGATGGGTATTGATTATGGAGAAACTTTTTCTCCTACTGCCAACCTGACCAGTGTGAGAGTGTTGATGCAGAAAGCTGCTCAGGAGGATCTGATCCTTCATCAGATGGATGTTAAGACTGCCTACCTACATGCACCGATTGATTGCGTGATTTACATGGAGCAGCCAGAGGGATATGATGTAAAAACTCAGAAAAATGAAAAACTAGTGTGTAAACTAGAAAAGTCATTGTATGGACTAAAGCAATCAGGTCGAAACTGGAATAGAATGTTGCATGATTATCTATGTGAAAACGCTTTTGTACAGAATTCAGCTGATCGATGTGTTTACAAGAGAGAAACAGAAAATGATGAAGCAATAATATTGATATGGGTTGATGATTTGGTCATTGCTGCCAGTGATGAGGGAGCTTTAAAAACTGTCAAGAAAATGCTTGCTAAGAAATTCCAAATGAAAGATTTGGGAAGACTGAAAAACTTTCTAGGTATCACTTTTGACCAGTGTGATGGAAGTGTGACTATGTCACAGCAGAGTAATGTTGACAAACTGCTGAGAAGATTTGACACGCAGGATTGTAAATCCAGGTCGACACCTTGTGAACCAAAATTAAATTACACTGATGATGATGGAAAATTGAATGATCCCAGGAAATACAGAGAGGCAGTGGGAAGTCTAATCTACTTGACCTCATGTACTAGACCTGATCTGAGTTATGTTGTCAGCAAACAGTATTTTAGTGAGCCAACAGAAAAACAGCGGACAACTGTAAAGCATCAAATATCTGAAAGGCACAAATGACAAGATGCTCTGTTACAGGAAATGTGATGGAGGTTAAGATTGATAGCTTACAGAGATGCAGATTGGGCAGGTGATGCAAATGATAGACGAAGTACATCTGGTTATTGTGTTAGCCTATGTAGGAATGGTCCTCTGATTTCTTGGAGGACCAAAAAGCAGCCAACTGTTGCATTGTCAACATGTGAGGCTGAGTACATTGCATTGGCTACCACCATACAAGAGTGTTTGTATTTGACTCAACTGCTTGAAATATGATTATCAGTGTGGGTTGCCTGTGGTCTATGAAGATAACCAAGGCACAATTACACTGGCAAAGAATCCTGTTCATAGACAGAGATGTAAGCATATTGATATTAAATACCATTTTATAAGATCAATTGTAAACAATGGTGAAGTGTCTTTGGTATATTGCCCAACAGATCAGCTGGTGGCTGACCTCATGACTAAACCAGCTACAAAAGTGACACTACTTACCTTTTCCATGTTTATGTTTGGGTAGTAGCCAAGTCAAGATGTAGATGTTTCTGTGTTTTGTTTGTGTTGATCTGTGATTAATGTGTGAGCAAGTGGGGGTGTTGATTGATTGATCATTGCCTGATGACTGTGCTCTCAATTATTGTTCATTTCTCACAGGTGTGTTTGTCATGTGATCCTGCCATGTGCTTTCCTATTTAAGCAGCACCTGTACCAATAAACGGTTGATTGAATGTTCTCACTGCATCCAGACTCCAGTCATGTTTTTTCCTTCTGGGACAAGAAACACTTGGTCGGTTTCTATTTGGGTTCTGCTGAACAGAACCCCGGTCTGCCAACCCAGCAGAAGAGAAACACACAGAAAAAAGACTACAAGATATTTAAAGGTCAACACAACCATAAAGGCAGAATTCCACAGAGATCCGTCTTGTTTTTAATTTAACGAGGAAGTCCAGATTTATGGAAAAAGAAGTTTTATTACAATTTAACAAAACAAGCTAAGAAATATATTTTCCCCTCAAACATTACAGACAATCATGTTCTCAAGGAAAATCTTTTATATAAAAACTTGATGTAATTTGATCGTATCGTGTAACCATCAGAAGCAGCGTGGCCTTTTAACAAACACAAGCATCAGACGTCATGACAGAGGAAATGTGCTCCCAGTGCATTCACGCCAGTTCGACCCACATCCACCAGGTCTAATTAAACGGTCTAAAGAGATTCAGAGACGTGTGCGGACAACAATCAACATTAGGCACATGAATCAGGGGTGATCAGCAGCCCTTCTTATAACCAACACAAACGTTAATGTGATGTGTGCTCATCAGATTTTCACACCTAATCAAGTTTTATTAACTTAAAATGCATGGGCAAAGGTCATTTTAGGACTCATGTTTCTTATTAAAAATAAAAATATTCAGTATTTAATCATTCTACATTAGTTAGGCGTACACGAAACGCTTTATTTGCTCTAAAAAAAACGTGAACCAAACAAAGTAGAAACATATTTTGGATGTTTGGCTGCACAAATAAGAGATAAAGTATAAAAGCACTTTGTGGGACCTAAAAAAGGATTAAAGGTGCTGTGTAAGTTTGGACAATTGACCCTAGATTGAGGGAAATCTAATTTGTGGGACAAATACATGTTAAAGGTTGAATATGGAACACGGACACTGTGGCGACATCTAGTGTTCAGAGGTGGTATTGCAACAACAGAACTAGTTTTCCAGCCGTCGGGGCGTTGGTTCACTGCTGACACGTGAAGTGAGCAGCCAGCACCATGTCCAGTGATGAATCATACAGGGTCAGCAGTTTTTACCGTTAGAACATCTTCTGGGCTCAGAATCAGCTGCTTGACTTGTCGAGTCCTCCATTTTACACAGTCCCAGCCTCGCCTTGCCGAGCGGACGTTTCACCACGGTGCCCTCTAGTGGTGGTAGATGTAAACATAAACCCAGTGTCGTCCCCGTCAAAATAAAATTTAGATTATTTTTAAAAATAAGGACTTTCATTCTGCACACCTCTAAACGCCCCGTGTAGGTGTTATTTTTAAAAAAATATAGCTTTTTATTAAAATGTTCCATATTCAACCTTTAATGACGTCAGATGAAAGTTGAGATTTATCAAATATTTATAAAACTGTCTGCTGATCTTAATTTTGAAACGGTTGCGCTACATTTTTTAATCAGAGGATTCAACCCCTTGTTAGTCAGATATGTTATTTAAAACATGCAGAAATTAAATATTCTGTAACATCGGTGGAAATGAGGCTAACCATGAGTTAAAGTCCACATCTAACAATAACCATGTGCTTGGTGGCACTAAATAATAACCAAGCTGCTGCGCATGTGGAGGCCTGAAACCAACATGGCAAACGGAACAAATGAATTCTTTGTGTGTTTTAAAGTTGAAGCTGTATGGAAGGAGATAAAAGCATGGATCCACGTCATGCTGACATTTAAATTAGGGGTGGGAATTGTTAATTGTTAATGATGATTAATCAATTAGAAAAAAATAAAGCATTTAACTCGAGGGCCCCCCAATTGGGGGGCTTTGAAGTTTAGCAGCAAAATTCATGCCCAAATTTTTTTTTTGGTCAAAATGTTTAATAAATATCATCAAGCTGCACCTTAGAAATGAAAAGATAATGTCCATGTCTGTTGTTTTATTCTCTGCCTCGTTATTTTTAGTTAAAAATTTTTCTTGAATGATTAAAATGCGATTAATCAAGATGAATTAATTACAAAGCCTCTAATTAATTAGATTAATTTTTTAATCGCGTCCCACCCCTAATTTAAATGTTTTGGATTGATTGTCTCATGTGAGAAAAACCAACGACCCTCTAGAGCCACAGTAAGAACCCCTTCCTTCACACAAGACGGAGATCTCACTACCATCTATCTACCAGAACATGGAGGGCCTCAGAGGTCAACATGTGTTGGTTTTTCATCATGGTAGCAGCGTAACAGAGTCCTGGGGGGTGCATGGTGGTGGTGTAACCAGGCCTTAGCTGGGGATTGTGAGTGATGTGATGTGAACGTGCTGCTGCTATGGTGACGGTGCAGGAGAGCGTCTCTGGAACTTAGAAACCTTCAGATAAAACGTGGAAAGAGATGACATGATTGCTTTCATTTTGAATTTTTCTAGTCCTAATTATCTCAGTCTAGTAAGATTCATAAAGGTCATGTAGAGCATATTGTGTCTTAATCCAGCGTGAAACCAGGAGGTGACTGATTCCTGTATTATAACATTATAGATGAGGACTATTGGATAACCTTTCCAAGTGCACACTCACAAAAATCAACATTTTAATCTATGTAAATCTATGGCTGTTTATGGTTGTATTTATGTCAAACTATAGGATTTTTAACTCATTAAGCATCATCGTTGGCCGATGACCTCGTGGTTTTGGTAATACCCTGTTATTATTCATGATTGGAGGACAGGTTTAACCTTTGAACCCTTCACTTGCTGCCTTGAGGATAACAACTATATAACATATAGTCGTCATGTAAAATACATCTATGTAACATTGTTATTCTACTGAAACAGAGGCTGTGGTTCTGTTACCTTATAAAATAATAGAAAATCTGACTAGAATGTGTTTTTTATCACTTCTCTCTAATACCTGGAACAGATCATTTCAAATCAGCTGAAATGTTTCTTCATAGTTTCCATCAGCAAGTTCAGAGCCTCCAGATGTTGATCTAAGAGGACCAGGTGTGCTCCGGGAGGCTTCCCAAGGTCAGTGGTGTGTCCTCTGTCTCTTCGTCCTGGAGCTCCGTAGGACCATAGTGTTGTATCATGGAGGCGATCAGCCCCTCCGTCTCCGGAGCGTCCTCCACGTCCACCACAGTCTCGTAGTTTATCTGTCTGTAAATGTAGGATGCCTGCTTCACTTGCCGGCGCACCAGATGCCTCCTGTAACACCTCTGGATGATGACTGCGGACACTTCCTCCATTTTGCGGCGCAGCGTGGATGTGATGGGCTCGTGGGAAATTTTGGAGGGGTTGGTCACCATGAACTTCTCCTCCATCTGCTGCTTGAGGGTGTCCATATTACCCGACTCACCCAGCACACGCTTTGTGAAGGCAAACAAGATGTCCAGGCAGTGGATCCTGTCCCCGCTGACCATGGGAAGGTCCATAGAAATCAGGTGGATCTTGTTGGGCTTTGCGATGCGCAGCGGCTCCGAGAGCGCGTCGGCAAACCTCTCCAGCTTTGAAAACTCAATGAACTGAGTGGCCTCAGAGTCAAACTTCTCCCAAACCTCGTAAAACATTTCAAAGTCGTCCTCGCTGAGTGGTTCTGTGCTCTCCTCCGTGGCAACGCTGAAGTTCTCCAGGATGATAGCTATGTACATATTTACCACAATGAGGAAAGAAATGATGATGTAACTGACAAAGAAAGCAATGCCCACTGACGGGTTTCCACAGTTCCCCCGGGTGTTGGTGCCAGTGTTGATGAAGGTAACGTCACACTCCTCTGGGGAGCTGGACATTATGGGGCTCAGGAGGTTGTCCCAGCCTGCTGAGGTGCTGATCTGAAAAAGGCAGATAATACTGTTCCCAAAGGTTTCAAAGTTAAACATGTCATCGACCCCGTCTTGTTTTTTCACGTAGGCAAAGTTCGCCATACCAAAAATAGCATAAATGAACATGACAAGAAACAGCAGGAGGCCAATATTAAACAGTGCTGGCATGGACATCATTAAGGCAAACAGTAAAGTCCTTATTCCTTTGGCTGCACGTATAAGTCGAAGGACACGTCCTATCCTTGCCAGTCGGATGACTCGGAACAGGGTTGGAGAAACAAAGTACTTTTCGATGATATCAGCGAGGACGATCCCTGAAACCAGGAGAAGAGAAGAAAATGTGTCTGACTATAGAAGGAGGCGTTGTTTCTAGGGCTGTAACAATATCGCGATATCGTCGTAGTAAAATGACCACAATAATAATAATAATAATGGATTGGATTTATAAAGCACTTTCCATTATTCATTCACTCTCACATTCACACACTGCTGATGATGGTAAGCTACTATGTAGCCACAGCCGCCCTGGGGCGGTCTGACAGAAGCTGGGCTGCCATTCTGCGCCATCGGCCCCTCTGACCACCACCAACACAGGCAAGTCAGGTTAAGTGTCTTGCCCAAGGACACAACGACAACGACAGACTGAGTGGGACGTGAACCTGCGACCTTTCGATTGCGGGGCGTCCACTTAACTCCTCTGCCACCATCGCCCCAATATCGTTTATGGTCTTGTCACGATATCGTACAGCACGTCTTGAGGTAAAAATAACACTTGTCAGTCCGCTCCACCGGAGCATAGCAAAGTAAACTACATAGACCATGATCCTTTGCTTCCGTGTCATCGACCAGTTCGCCAATGGGAGTGCGTGCAGCCCACACAGCAAAGATAAACAAACATGGAGGATGGGGGCTACAGCGGTGAACGCAGCACGGAGGATACCAGTCCAAGTATTTTATGTTGTGAGTCTAATTATCGTGAGCATAGCCACAATATCGCAATAAATATCGTATCATGAGGTTCATATCGTGACAATATCGTATCGTGAGATTTGGATATTGTTACACCCCCAGTTGTTTCCTTTCTCATGAACAGTGAATTAATAAATAAACCTTCCCCGTCATTAATAATTCATCTTATTTGGCATGTGTGTTGATTCTTACCCACTATTGAGAGTATTATCACCACAAAGTCAAAGATGTTCCATGCAACGGTGAAGAAGTAACAGCGGAGGGCAAAGATCTTGATCAGGCATTCGGTGGTGAAGACGATGATGAAGCCCAGGTTGATCATGTTGAGGATGAACTCCATCCGCTCAGACTGCTCATCGGTTTCCACCATCATGGTCACCATGTTGACGATGATGAGCATCATGATCATGATGTCAAAGGCTTGCTGGGACACCAGATCAAAGAAGAAGGCTTGGAGAACATTCTGAGACGGAGTAAAAAAGATAAACAGACTGAAAAAGTGATCCAAGTTATTACAACATGTTTGTTCACTCATTCAGACGTTAAATGTTGTGAATATTCAGTATGTAGTAGACGTCTTCCTGAATGACCTCTGCTCAAAGAAACAGTTTATGTTCAACAGGACTGATAAGCTAATGGCCAGCATGAATGCAACCAGTGTCTTTTAAAATGTCATGATTTATATGGATGTTAGTTTCTAAACCTGAGCTCTTCTATTCATTTTTACAAAACAGTCATTTAAAGACCAAGTTCACTTGTTTTTTCAACACATCTGCAGTCGTTTCTAGTATAAATGAATGCTTTGTGAGTTGATCTCTGTGGGAAAAGCTCTGGCGCTCCTGTTTCAGGAGGTAGAAGCTAGCCAGAGGAGAGGTGAGCAGAAGATGGCAGGTTGTGGAGTCTTACTTCCTGATATGTGGACATCTCTCCTCTGATTGGCTAACAGCAACACGACTCTACCACTGACTCTGTTTGCTCTGCAACGTTGATGTTTTATCTCCACCAATAACACAAGCCTGGAGGAGTTCTGCTGTGTGGTGGAGTTGCTAATGCTAACGGTTAGCTTCTACTAGCTAAGATGTGCTCTGCTGTTTCCTGGAGGCTAAACCAACAACAGCCGTCCCTGTCACAAGCCAAGATGTGTGAGTCCATGAATGCTGATTTTCAACGTGATGTAGAATTGACTGTTTTTTCTTATTTGAGTGTTTCCTCGTCTATTTTTTTATCGGCGGCTAATGCAGGAAATAGGGGTAGATGGCTATTTTCAGGTTTAGCCTGCATGTGAGGCCCTGTCCACACGTAGCCGGGTATCTCCCAAAACGAAGATATCCTTATTGGTCCACACAAGCGAGCTAGGCACCATGTTTTATGTTTGTTGAAGTTGGAATGGATAGGATTCAGGGGAACTACTGCCCCCTACAGGTCTGGCATGCTTATGAATGTGCTTAACAATGCACTTATGCGGTTACGTGTGGATGGAGTTTTTTTAAAGCGAGGTGGTGTGGACGCTATTTTTTAGGAGGGCGGATATTCGTTTTTAAAAAACCCGGCTACGTGTGGACAAGACCTCAGCGTGAACATAATTAAATACCAGTTAATAATGAAAAAATAACCAGTAAAAAACAGTTTCTCAGTGAACTTGGTCTTTAAATTGAATTCTGTGTTTATTTACTAGCATAATTATCACCAGCAGCAGAGAAGAGTCGGTGCATCCAGAATTGGAGTCCAGCAGGAGTTTCTTGAACATGTAACGTAAGCAGTGGAGCCCAGCAGTGTGGGCCATTTTCGGCCCAGTAAACCTGAAAGCCTGAAACTGCAATTCAAGACTGGTAGAACTGTGGCACACCTGCACAGATGGCTGAAGCAGGCCGACACTTTTAAAAAATTAAATTTAATAAATGAAAAGCCTGTTGAAAAATGAAGACATATTAAAATCTTTATAAAATGGAAAAGATGAAGTAAAATTCAAAGTTTTTTTCTTTTATTTACTTTTTGCTTGCATTTAAATTTTATGATAAACAGGACCACTAACCTCCACCATCTTTCACCAAAAGCTGTTTTAAGGAGCATTCATTGCTGTGTGCGAGCTAGCCGTTAGCTCATCAATCCTGTCAGATGTAAACTGTTTCTTCAAACAGAGGCCACTCAGTAAGACAATAATTATTTATAACTTTTCCACAGAAAAGATTAGTGATGTGATAAAACAATCGACATGCTGATGAATTTGACACATAAACAGGTATTTGACTCGTTTTCCTCACCGCAGGCCTCGGTATCGGCTTTTGAGGTTTCTTAGTTCCTAACTTTTTCATGGCATTGTAGTACTTCTTCTGTTCTTCAGTCATAAAGATATCCTGTCCACCTAATTATAAAAGAAGAATAAACCTCACATTATTCATTACTGAAATGTGTATGGATACAGACTTGTTGTGCTTAACACTCATCTTTCTTTTCTGCTGATTGAAATTGTCAATGATGACACCAATGAAGAGGTTGAGGGTGAAGAAGGAGCCGAATATGATGAAGACAACAAAGTAGAGGTACATGTAGAGGTTGATCTCTCTGATGGGCTGTTCTTCCACCTGAAAACAGACTTTTATGACTTATTTGCTAAACAGACGTTCATACTCCGGTCAAAGATGAGAGCACTTACTCCTCTTGAATCAACAGCTGCATTCATTATTTCCATCCATCCTTTAAAAGTTGCCTAAAACACAAAACAACACAACCTCACCTGTATCACCACTGTCAACAGATGGTTTCATCTAGCTGAAAAACGGGACTTTCTGTCATTGGCACAGAGATTTTCTGAGGTTATGTTTCACCAGAAGCAACAATTCCCTCAGAAGAACATTTTTATTTAACCGTAACCATCTAAATGTCTTAGTGGACAGGACGAGGTTTGGTCAGGAGATGACAAACAGCTCACCACTTGCAGAAGGGAGAGGTAACCCAGTCCAACATTGTCAAAGTTGACCTTGACCGTTGTCCAGTAGAACTGAGTGTCATTCATGGCGAGACAGTCGGACTTGTTGTTGACAACGGAGACGCTGTGGGTGAAGCCCGTTCTGTTCACACACTTCCCAAACTTGCCTGCGAACAGGTTGACTCCCATGATGCTGAAGATGAGCCAGAAGATAAGACACACGAGCAGCACGTTCATAATGGAAGGGATGGCTCCTATCAGAGCATTCACAACCACCTGGAGAAACAGAAACCCACAGCTGTCCTGCACGGTTTGACTCCAAGCCAATAAAACATCTCACTTCTGCTAGTTTCTGTTTGCTGAATATTTTCAGACTGCAGCGTTACTCTGCAGAGGGTCAGGGTTAACCCTGGACAGTTCACCACAGAGACACACAATCATTCACACACTCGCCAACACCTAGGAACCATTTAGAGTAACAAATCACCTGAAATGCATGTTTTTGGTCTGTGGGAGACCCCAGAAGAAACCCACACACGCGTTGAGAGAACATGAAAACTCCACAGCAAGGCATTTGACCCACAACAGAATTAATGAATTATTCTCACCCTCATGCCCTCAAATCTGGACAGAGCTCTGAGCGGTCTCAAAGCCCGGAGCGTCCTCAGAGACTTGATGGCAGAGAAGTCTGAATATCCCAGAGAACTCGCTACCAAGCTGATCAGGGACACCTAAATGGAGCACAGAGAATCACTTCAACTGTTTACGTCTTAATAGAAAAGGAAAAGAAAATCCAAAAATATAAGAGAAAAACAAACACCTGAAGAGCCATTTTTATTATTTGTTGGTGTTTTGGGACATTCCACAGTTAGAAACACACCCGATAAATTAGAAGTTTTAAAATTTGGTTTTTAAATGTGACTTTTCCACTCTATTCTACATCCAAAACAGACAAAACAAAATGGTATTCTGCTGTTGAATGACCCTTGGATGAAGATGACAGATCATGATTGGTGGCGACAAAACACAGACAAGTATGCACATGTGTTCCAACATGCATGCACACCAGCTATATATACATATAAATATGTATATATATCAAATAGAGTGAGTTTTATAAAGAATATTTATCTTGGCCAAATTTATTTTCCAATTTGTATTAAATTGGTCCAAAATAATAATAAAAACAAAGCAATTTACAGCTTAGATGAGCCCAATGTCCTGCTTTCTTTATAAAAGTCTATTTAGAGATGCGTTGGTCCAATATAAATATATCTAAAGAAGATATTGCAAATTAATTTTCTTAGCAACAGATGTTTTTGGCTCCACAAACGTACACACAGTAGGCTGTTTCAGCAGAAGAAAATAGTAAAGTTGCATTATTTTAAACAAAGAGAAGCAGAATTTTATTAAAAAGAAATTATTTTACACAAAACGACATTAGCTGATGCAATTGTGCAGAAAAAATATCAAACTAAAGCTGTTAGGCACATTTGTAGAGTATTTTACAGAGAATATAAGATCTTCTGTAGATAATCTTCATGTCACTGTGTTTGTTTTCAATATAAAAGCCAAAGTCCTCAGTCCCAGAGAGACTACTGAGACGTTTTTGGGGACAAAATGATTTAATCTTCAATGCATTTGACCGGAACAAAGACGGTGGCTTTTCATATCAAAACAAAGGAACTTACAAGTGAAGAAACACGTTTTCTGTGATGCAGATGCAGGCGTCCAAACTCACCACACACCAGCTAACTACAACTTACCCTAACAATAGCTCGGTCTGTGGAGATCTGTGTAACAGCAGGTAGAATCAGAGGAGGTGCAATTTGTCCAATTCAATGATTAACATAAACAAACCTCTTTTGAATTCATCTGGCAGGATCTTGTCACAAAACAGCAAAAGTGTGCAACTCAACACCAACTTAACACCAGTCTGGTTCGCAGGTCTAGCTAACAGGTCAATGACCCACAGGAGCATCCTTTCACGGCGAGAGAATAAAAACACGAGGGGCAGCAAAATAACCACTCACGTCTACGATCAGGAAGTCAAGCCAGCACCAGTAGTTGGTGAAATATTTCTTGAAGCCGTATGCAATCCACTTGAGAAACATCTCCAGCACGAAGATGTAGGAAAAGATTTTGTCCGCGTACTCCAACACCACCTTAATAACTCTTCTTCTCTCAATGTAGATATCTTCAAACGCCTGCAGTGAAAAACACACCAAGTTGTAACTGCTCAGGTGATTTAGGCCTTTTGTACACTTTCAAAGCTAAAAAGACTAAAAAAAAGTTTAATAAATATTTGAATTAAATAAAATAAAAACGGGATCATTTTAACTAAAAATAAAAGTGAATTAAAATAGCAGCCATTTTGTCTAGAAGACAGTTCTGTACTGAAAGTTTCAAAGAGATGATAAAGGTCCTTTATCATGCAAAATCCACATTATGGAGGCATTGTTACGTCATCTTGGCCCGCTCTTCCCCATTCAAGTAGTCTCCCATCTGGATCCCTCCTCCCCTGGACTGTACACACTAACTCCCACTCTCTCCTAGCAGCTAGTGGGAGTTTTAAACTCCACAGTTGTGAAGATGCACTCAGCAATTGCATAGTGGGCCATTTTTTCTGTGGACGACGTGGTCCTTTTAGCTCCATCAGACCATGACCTTCACCTCTTCCTGGGGAGGTTTGCAGCCAAGTGTGAAGCGACTGCGATGAGGATCAGCTCCTCCAAATCCACCGAAAAAGGGTGGATTGCCAATTCTGGGTTGGGTTGGGGTTTCGGTGGAGGAGTTGAAGTATCTTATGGTCTTGTTCTCAAGTGAAGTAAGGAGGGAGCGGGAGATCGGCTGGTGGAAAGGGGGAGCATGGTGAAGAGGGAGCTAAGCCAGAAAGCAAAGCTCTGAACTTACTGGACGATCATCATCCCAGTTCTCACCTCTGGTCATGAGCTTTAGGTAAGGACCAAACTAACAAGATGATGAATACGAGCGTCTAAAAAGAGTTTCCTTCACACTGAGTGGCCGGGCTCAGCCTTAGAGCAATGAGGGTGAGGAGCTTGGACATCTGGGATCCACTGCTCCTCTACATCGAGTGAATTTGATAAGAATGCCTCCTGGATCCTACCCAGATGAGATGTTTTTGGCAGGTTCTGCCAGCAGGAGACCCTTAGCTCCACCCAGGATATGCTGGGTGGAACATAGCTCCACATTGCCATGGGAACACCTCTGGGTCCTACTGGTGGAGCTGGTGGAGGTTGCTGGGGTGGTTTGGACCTCTCTGTAAGGGTGGCCTCCTCAGTGACCTGGATCTTTATGAATGGATGAACACAAACCAACACACTACACAAGACTTTCTTTTCTTTGTGATTTAAAACGGATCAGTCCAAAGATCTAGGACGTGAAGAATAAAACAGCCATGAACTACAGACCCATACTAGTGTCTACTAGCAGCCTTACCAGAGCTCCGCTGCTCAGCAGGATCATGAAGATGATGAATGTCTCAAACCAGCTGTGCTCCACGATCTGGTAGCAGGTCTTCCTCAGCCTCCACCAGGCCTGACCCAGACCACGGCTGGTGTCGATGCTGCAGCACTGACAGTGTCTCAAGCACACTGGTAACAGCATCAGCACATAAAACACAAAGTGTGATGGAGAAAACATGGCTCTAGAAAACAGTCCTGATGAAATCCCACACTCACATTCAGGGAAGCAGTCCTCTGGCTCCATACTGTCTTCAGCCGTCTCTGATAGGTCGTCCTCCTCCTCTCCAGGCTTCCTCAGGTCCACCGTGCTGCCCTCTGAAAGGCTGATCTTCTCCTGAGATGGAAAAGGTCAATGTTGTACCACGAGTCTCCATTTCAGTAACTCAATATCAGAACTGAACATGGAAATAAAACATGAGAACCGAGTAATGTTTACTTTCTTTCTTTCTTTCTTTCTTTCTTTATTTCATTCAATAAAATGTATAGCATATACATATATATGTATGTATGTATGTATGTATGTATGTATGTATGTATGTATGTATATATATAAAAAAAAACAAAAAAAAAAACAAAACAACAACAACAAAAAAACAACAATAAGAAACACTACATTTTTGAATGAAAAGGGGCCGGAAGAAGAAAATATCTTATATTAACCGCCCCTTATTACGTAATAAAACTAACAAAAAATACATTCCATCATTCATATACATTATATCGCGTCCTGTTCTAACAATTTAAAGTCTCGCTGACAGACACCAACTTAATTTACATTATCATAACTTCTCAGTATCTTAAATTTAATACATCTTTTAAATGTGCTAAATGACCCTATTTCTTTTATTTCATTGTTAAGATTATTCCATAAGTTTACACCATTTACTGAAATTCTCATTTCCTTTACTTTGGTTCTGAACCTGGGTTTTTTAAAGACTGCTTTTCCTTTCAACAAGTAACTGCTCTCTCTTTTTTCAAACATTTTCTGAATGTTTGCTGGTAAAATTTGTGTATTTGCTCTGTACATTGACTGCAGTATTTTCCAATCCACTAAATCATTAATAATGATTTGTGTAATAATGTGACTCTAAAGTCATACTGACGGCTACAACCGAATTAAATATATACATTTATATGTTGTTATGTCTAAGATTTCTTTAAATGTTCAAATAAAAAGGGTAGAATTCCTTCTCCAGGTCAGGGACGAGGTCCTGCCCCAAGTGGATGAGTTTAAGTATCTCAAGGTCTTGTTCACGAGTGAGGGAAAGATGGATAGGTGGATTAGTGGAAGACTGGGCCTCTCTGCTTAGGCTACCATCCCCACGACCCGATCCCGGATAAGCAAAGGATGAAGGAATGGATATATATGGGAGCTTGAGGGTTCTTCCATATCTCAGCTGATCCTAGAGCTGCTCTTTTCTGGACTGAGATGTCTGATGTGTTTCTGGGATCTGCTTTAGCCACTCCTCCAGTTTGGGGGTCACTGCACCGAGTGCCCCGATGACCACGGGCACCACCGATGTCTTCACTCTCCAGGCTTTCTCCAGTTCCTCTTTGAGGTCCTGGTGCTTCTCTAGTTTCTCCTGTTCCTTTTTCCTGATGTTGCATCACTTGGTGTTGCCACGTCAACCACAATAGCTGTCCTCTGTTGTTTGTCCACCACCACAATGTCCGGTTGGTTCACCATCACCATTTTGTCGGTCTGGGTCTGAAAGTCCCACAGGATCTTGGCTCGCTCGTTCTCTACCACCTTAGGGGGAGTTTCCCACTGTGACCTTGGGGCTTCCAGTCCTTACACTGCTCAGATGTTCCTGTACACTATGCCAGCCACCTGGTTGTGGCGTTCCATGTCTGCTTTCCCTGCCAGCATCTTCCACCCTGCAGTTATGTGGTGGATTGTCTCAAGGCCTCTCTGCATAGCCTACACCTTGGGTCTGGTCTGGTCTGGTAGATCTTGGCCTCTGTTGCTCTGGTGTTCAGGGCCTGTTCCTGTGCAGCCATGATGAGTGCCTCTGTGCTGTCCTTCAGACCAGCTCTTTCTAGCCATTGGTAGGATGTCTAGATTTCAGCCACTTCAGTTATCTGTCGGTGGTACATCCCATGTAGGGGTTTGTCCTCCCATGATGGTATTTCCAGCACCTCCTCTTCTGTTCTCCATTGTCTGAGACACTGAGCATGTCATCTGTTGGCGCCTTGTCCTTGATGTACTTATGGATCTTGGATGTTTCATCCTGGACAGTGGCTCTCACACTCACTAGTCCTCGGCCTCCTTCCTTACAGCTGGTGTACAGTCTCAGGGTGCTGGACTTGGGGTGGAACCCTCCATGCATGGTTAGGAGCTTCCGTGTCTTAACATCTGTGGTCTGTATTTCTGCCTTTGGCCAGCTTATTATTCCTGCAGGATATCTGATTACTGGCAGGGCGTAGCTGTTTAATGAACTTGTTCTTGCCTTCTTAGGACTTTTCTTATTCTTTGTAGGTATTTGGCTGTGGCTCCTTTCCTTGTGGCCTCATTAAGGTTGGCATTTGCTTGTGGGATACCAAGATAGCTGTCCTCAATATCTACTATTGTTCCTTTTGGGAGTGAGACAGAGTGTTGCAGAAGAAAGGTCTTTATTTAAAAATTATGTAGAGTTACCATAAGAGGTGTGTTTTTAGTTGTTGACAATGCTGACTAGGTGTTTCCAGATGTGCTCACTCAGAGCAGGACAGCTATCGTTTTCGGTCCTGATTGAGCCAGAGATGGTTTACCCAGTACAGCTGACTCACCTACTGCTGTGCTTCTATTGTCCTCAGAGCTCTAATACAGTTTGAATGAGATTTTCCTATTTTGTAAAAGCTGCATATTTCACATGATGAACAGAATGACGGTGCAGGATCAATCCAATAAAATGGTATCAAGTCTAATCCAGCAGAGATAAGACGTGAACGACGATCACCAGTGTTATGTGTCTGAATCTATGAAGGCAGAGCAGAAACAGCATGTTTGGGCAAAAACTTTTAATTCATGACCAAATTCATAATATTATTGTAAATTGTGTGCATGCGTGTTTGTGTGTGCGTGCATGCGTGTGTGTGTGTGTGCGTGCATGCGTGTGTGTAAAAGGCTGTAAACATAAAATGCATCCTTGTTTTCCTGTGAGCAGCTGCTGTAGGCCAGTTAAGCTGGTGGAGAGTTAAAGGAGGGTGTAGTGATGTGGAGCGCAGACAGCAGGCTGCTCAGCTCAGCATGGATCTCCTCAGCTATGGTTGCCTAATCTGTTTCACAGAACCTGGCTCCACATCTGGCCTGCTCCTGTCTGTCTGCCAGACATGAGCAGAGGAGGCAGAACCTGTTCATCAACAAACGTCAGTCCTGCTGGACGTTCTGTACACGTCCACTCCAAAGCTTTCTAATAAACAAAATCATTCTTGAGATCTTTACAACATCTGAAGGGTAGCCAAGAAATAGTCCAGCAGAACCCTGCAGAAACCATCCATCCATCCATCCATCCATCCATCCATCCATCCATCCATCCATCCATCCATCCATCCATCCATCCATCCATCCATCCATCCATCCATCCATCCATCCATCCATCCATCCATCCATTTTCATCCGCTTATCCGGAGTCGGGTCACGGGGGCAGCAGCCTAAGGAGGGAGGCCCAGACTTCCCTCTCCCCAGCCACTTGGGCCAGCTCCTCCGGGGGAATCCCAAGGCGTTCCCAGGCCAGCTGAGAGACATAGTCCCTCCAGCATGTCCTGGGTCTTCCTTTGGGTCTCCTCCCGGTTGGACGTGCGGAAAACCTCACCAGGGAGGCGTCCAGGAGGCATCCTAACCAGATGCCCGAGCCACCTCAACTGGCTCCTCTCGATGTGGAGGAGCAGCGGGTCTACTCCGAGCCCCTCCCAGATGACCGAGCTCCTCACCCTATCTCTAAGGGAGAGTCCAGACACCCTGCAGAGAAAACTCATTTCGGCCGCTTGTATCCGCGATCTCGTTCTTTCGGTCACTACCCAAAGCTCGTGACCATAGGTGAGGGTAGGAACGTAGATCGACCGGTAAATTGAGAGCTTCATCTTCTAGCTCAGCTCTCTCTTCACCACGACAGACCGGTACAACGCCCCCATCACTGCAGATGCAGCACCAATCCGCCTGTCGATCTCACGCTCCACCCTTCCCTCACTCGTGAACAAGACCCCGAGATACTTAAACTCCTCCACTTGGGGCAGGACCTCGTCCCTGACCTGGAGAAGGCATTCTACCCTTTTCCGACTCAAGACCATGGTCTAGGATTTAGAGGAGCTGATTCTCATCCCAGCTGCTTCACACCCGGCTGCGAACTGCTCCAGCGAAAGCCGGAGATCACGTTCTGACGAAGCCAACAGGACCACATCATCTGCAAAAAGCAGAGACCTGATCCTTAGGCCACCAAAACGGATCCCCTCACCACCTTGGCTGCACCTAGAAATCCTGTCCATAAAAGTTATGAACAGAATCGGTGACAAAGGGCAGCCTTGGCGGAGTCCAACTCTCACTGGAAACGAGCCCGACTTACTGCCGGCAATGCGGACCAAGCTCTGACACTGGTCGTACAGGAACCTCACAGCCCGGATCAAGGGGCCTGGTACCCCATACTCCCAGAGTACCCCCCACAGGGCCCCCCGAGGGACGCGGTCGAACGCCTTCTCCATATCCACAAAACACATGTAGATTGGTTGGGCGAACTCCCACGCACCCTCCAGGACCCCCCCAAGGGTATAGAGCTGGTCCAGTGTTCCACGGCCAGGACCAAAACCACATTGCTCCTCCTGGATCCGAGGTTCGACTATCTGACGGACCCGCCTCTCCAGAACCCCTGAATAGACCTTACCAGGAGTGTGATCCTCCTGTAGTTGGAACACACCCTGCGGTCCCCCTTTTTAAATAGGGGGACCACCACCCCGGTCTGCCAGTCCGGTGGAACTGCCCCCGATATCCACACGATATTGCAGAAACCATGTGTGGCATTCATGTTTGGATTATGTAAATAGGTTGTAACATGCTGTAAAGGTAGGCTGAACATTGAACAGATCAAGGCTATCAAAGATAGCAGACAAGGAAGTTCTTATATGTCTTGATGATACGTCTGAATCATACTTTGGTTTGAGACCCCCAACCAAATTGCATAACCATAGGAACCAAAGGAAAATCATTGAAATGAAACTGTGGCATGAATGTAAATAACCAAGGACTGCATTCTCCAATTGCTGTAACAGACTGATAGTTTATCTAAACCCATGTGGAAAAAGCATCATGACTCTGTGCTACATGGTTAGCTGTCTCAGCAGTGAGACGCAGGTATCCCAAAGTGACTGTTATAAAAAGTTAATAGAATCATTATTCAGAACCAATCATCCATAGACCTGACTCATTTAAAAGTTTTATGTGGCTGTAAGTTAAGTAAATGTTCAATAATCAGTGTGGGTGTACAAGACCTTTAATAAATGCTGCTTTCCAGGGACCTCAGTTATAAACTTTGTGCATAATTCTTAATAAAATTCTACTTAAACTTAGCAAAAATGGTTTATTTACACAAAATAATTTTCGGACTCATAAAATACTTCGTACGCACAACCGCATGCAAATCCCACTTAACAAATCACACCCTTCTTAGAAATGTGCTCAGGGGTTGTTGGATCATACCCAGCCTCCTCACATTCTGCCATACATGGTCAACAAACCTCATGAATATTCTGCATTTACACACTTTTTACTGACACTGAAATGGAGGCTCTTGTGGGTGAGGTAGAGCCACAGAAAAGACACAGAGATAAAAATAGAAGGGGTCAGACTTGAAGGTGGAGGCAAAGAGGAAGATGGCAATAGACATTTTAATGATGTCATCCAAAATGGCTGCATTATGGTGCGTCGGGATTGCTCAGGTATTCCTGATCTCAGGGTAACATCTAATTTAACTCATAGGGGCTTTAGGAAATGTCATTCTTTGATCACTAAATCAAACAAACAGCAGGCTGCATGTCGGCTAATTCCCGCTGGAACGAGCCAGTTGCAGGAAACACAAGCGTGCTGCAGCTGCAGGTATGTTGGTGTTGCACAGTTTCGATAGATCGAACAACCTAAGGCCAGACCAAGCTCAGCACATAAATCTAAAAGGACTGCTCTATGGAATCTAAATCAGTCATAATAATGAACCAGGAAACTTTTATGGTCTCTTAAAACTCTCATTACCATGATCCCCACCCCCCACCTCACATTCTCTTATGTTGTGGATGTCTGAAATATGTGCTTTTATGTGATGAGGTGTTTTTTTGTACCTTTGTCCCCTGTTGTCAGCAGGGTTGAGATGCCCCCCCCTCCCTCTTTCTTGTCTGCCATCAAGTGGCTCCTCCCACAGCCTGCCTGACTCTGTTTATGTCTATGTGTTGTTGTTTGTGTGCTCTTGGACAGACCATGCTGAAATGTAATTTCGTTGTACCGAGATTCTGGTTCAATAACAATAAAGTCTTCTCCTTCTTCTTGTTCGTAAAGAAGACCAGTGCAATGTTGGTTATGTGCAGGGATCGAATTACGGGGGAGCTAAGGGGAGCCCTCAGTTTACACCCAGGGGGAGCCCAAAGAATGATCCAGTATCTAAATATCATTTGCACAAGCTGTTATCACAGTTTTGTGGTTAGAATTGTTTAAGACTAACTGGCCTCATTGTGATTAGTTGTTAACTAACCTATTCTATTGTTCACAATCAGTGATATGCATAATGCATATTTGTTTGAAAGGGAGGTAGAAGTATGTACTTCTTCAGCCTAACCCTCTTCCTTTCCTTACAGGTTAGTTAGTATTCATTCAAAAGTTAAGCTGTTAGAAGAGTTAACTAGAACAGGTCAGTTACTCATAGCTTTTCCACAGAACCCCACTATGTGAACTATCACTTTAACCTTTAATAATTTGTCTAAACTTAAAACAGCTTTTGATGAGGGACTTGTTTCCAATGGAGGTCACCATCTGTGATTCCTAAACAGGTTTATCTTTTCAACATTCAGCACTGCTGTATGTTTGTCTTCAGCCTTAAATTTAGAATATGATTAAATGAAGTTTAGCTCCTAAACTTACATGTTTTCTATCAAAAGAACCTACTGGTTTGTTGTCTTCATCCTCTGAGGACTCTGAGTTC
>SSNS01000196.1:291943-491943 GCA_006937985.1 Aphyosemion australe | reverse complement strand
GGGTGGGCCAAGACTTTGCCAGCTTAAAAACTCTTAACTGGACAGGGTGAAGAAGGTAAATAAAGCAAGCTCATGATACAAGTTAAACAATGCTAAATAATCAGTTAAAAATTACTGATACCAGTCTGAAAGATCTCAGGACAGAAAGCCCCTCCACGTTGGACAGACCCAGTTCCATCAGACTGAGGCAGACAATGATGCCGTCAAAGATGTTCCAGCCCTGCTGGAAGTAGTAATACGGATCCAATGCAATCAGCTTAAACACCATCTCAGCCGTGAAGATCCCTGTGAACACCTGAGGAAAACCCACAGAGGAGCAAACATGATCTTCAGTAAAAACCCTAAACTCTACTGGAGGCTTTTGTTTTCTTATACAAACTTTGCTTTTATTAAAGTGGCTGTGCAATGTGGGTAAAGTGAAGTATGACTGAGCTGGGAGAACAGTGTTTGTTGTAATGATCAACACAGCTGGTGTCGTCCTGGGTCCATACAGTTGCAAGAAAAAGTATGTGAACCCTTTGGAATTATATGGATTCCTGCACAAATTCCAGGAATACTGCTGAACTGAAACAGTTCTGTAAAGAGGAATGGTCAAGGGTTCCTCCTGACCGTTGAGCAGGTCTGATCTGCACCTACATGGGTTGAAGTTTGGTTGAAGTTATTGCTGCCAAAGAAGGTTCAACCAGCTATTAAATCCAGCTTTAGCCAACACTCCAATCTCATCTCATTGATTGGACTCCAGTTGGCTGACAACTGACTCCTCTTGGAGATGTCATTAGTCTAACATACTTTTTACATGGTGTGTTCAATAGAAACATGCAAACACATAATTATGTGCGTGGTATTAGTTTAAGCAGACTGTGATTGATGAAGATCAGATCACATTTTATGACCAATTTGTGCAGAAGTCCACAGAATTCCAAAGGGTTCACTTACTTTTTCTTGCAACTGTATATATATATATATATATATATATATATATATATATATATATATATATATATATATATATATATATATATATCTCATTAGCAACAATAGAGCATAATGCATTTATTTTATTTTAACAGCAGATAGGAAATCAACCATATATGGTTACTTAAGTTTGATTTACTCCTTGAAGAAAAATTTAAAAATATTACAAATGTGTGAAATTTAGAATTTCCAGATATTTCAGTGAGTACTTGTTTAGTGTACTGTTAGAATGTAGAACAAAAACAAAGTTTTAATGGAAAAATTAATTTTATATAGACTCTGTATAATTCGATGAAGGATATTTCATTTATTGGTGCTATTGAGATGTCAAAGAAATTGTTGTTTAAATCACAAAGAAGAAGTAAAGGAAGAGAAAATTAGTGGGTAGGCATATGAAATGATGCAAATCACCTAACTCCTAAACTATTGTTCATTTGTTTTAATTAAAGGCTTACAGATATCAACTTCATTTAATTCACCCGTAGTGGAAGGTCAAAGAAATGGGAACAAAGTAACATATTTCTCACTAGGAAATCAAAAGCAGGCCTAAAACACCACCTTTGACACAGCCTCAGCATCAGAGCTATACAACACACGATGATGATACGAAACCGTTTTATCTGCTCGTGTATCAGCCGACAGCTCTCTGGAGGAAGTGTGTTAATGTAGAAATGTTCCCGCTGCTATCATTTAAAAGGCCTCTCACCAGATTGCCCACTGAGAGCATGGTGTTGAACTCATCGGTCATGGGGTAATGCTCCAGAGCCATGAAGAGGGTGTTCAGCACTATACAGATGGTGATGCCGAGATCCAGAAAGGGATCCATGACCATGAACTTCACATACTCCTTCAGCTTCAGCCACCAGGGGCAGCAGTCCCAGATCAAATACTTCTTGGCAAAAGAGTACCAGCAAGGATGACACTTCTGCCTGGATTCTTCCAGCTCTGTCAGGAGAAACCAACGTAAGCTCTTTCTTAGCAGAAGGAAAACACATATGTGGTATTCCACATTTTTTACATACAGCTTAAAAAAACAAATGTTTAGTAGCAGTTTGGCTATTGGAAATTTAAAATTGAAGATTTTTTTATTTTTACAGCAAAAATATAGCAAGTTTAATCATTTAAAGACCAAGTTCACTTAGAATCCAGTTTTTGCTTGTTATTTTTGAAATATGACGGGTCACTCTGAGTTTAGCATGCAGGCTGAACATGAAACTAGTCTCCTCCTCCTATCTCCTGCATTAGCTTCTGATAGAAAATAGACTCTAGGTGAAACTCTAGGATTAGAAAATCCTGACAGATCTACGTCACACTGTCACTTAACACTCATGCACTCACCCATCTGGACTCACGACGGGGAAGGCTGTTGTTGGTTTAGCGTCCAGGAAACAGCAGAGAACGTCTGGGCTAGTAGAAGCTAATCGTTAGCATTAGCAACTCCACCACACAGCAGAACTCCTCCAGGCTTGTGTTATTGGTGGAGATAAAACATCAACGTTGCAGAGCAAACAGAGTCAGTGGTAGAGTCGTGTTGCTGTTAGCCAATCAGAGGAGAGATGTCCACATATCAGGAAGTAAGACTCCAGATCCTGTCGTCTGAAGCTCACCTCTGCTCTGGCTAACGTCTACTTCCTGAAACAGGAGCGCCAGAGCTTTTTATCCACAGAGAACGACTCACAAGGCATTTATTCATACTAGAGACGGCTGCACATGTTGAAAATAAAATAGTGAACTTGGTCTTTAATAGTTTGGTTATTAAAAGCTGTATGTCATGCCTAAACTATAATCTGCTGATGGTTACTAGAGAATTCTTCTGAAGTGATTTAGTTTGGAACTGGACCCACCCTCCATGGCATCACTGAGGAAGCTGACAGAGCTGCGGGCCCGTTTCCTGCGCACTGAGGTGGGCTCGGTGACTGTGGGGGACGGCTGCAGGAGAAGTCTGGGAGTTATGTCTCCTGTGCCACTGGGTTTCTGGAAAATAAAAGAAAACCCACTAAAGCTTTACTGTTTTTTATTTGGTAAATTAATGACGTATAAATGTGATACTTTTCCTATCATGTGATCAGACAGTCCTCCATCACTTACCGTGTCCTCCCTGACTCTCTCCATGCTGTGAGCCGGCATGGACGTTGGGGTGAGAAGTCCCATAGAGGCGACTCCGTTCTGGTCTAGAGAGATGTTCAGTCGGCCGTTGACATTAAGGATGGGTGTTAAAACCTGAGAGCAGTGGCTTCTAATACTGCCCGTTCTCTTCTTCCAGGGTGTTGCAGTAGAACTGGTGCGACTCCTGAAGACGTCCCCGTGGACGCTGTACTCGTCATCCCCAAACTCAGCTTCTGAGTTGATCCGAGTGCGGAAGGAGCTGAAGATGCTGATCTGGCTTCCTCTCCTGGTGCTAAGAGGGTGAGAGGAGAGCGTGGCAAGTAGAGGGTGGGGTGGCAGTGGGGACAGAGGGGGCTGCAGGGACACACGGGTGATGCATCAGCGTGGACAGCTAAAACTATCTAGACTGTGTTTGATGTGAGCTGTAACACACCACAGCTTCATCCACCAGATCCAGCTTCTCCTCCGCAGCTTCTACTGCAGTCTCCTCAGAGAGAGTCCGATGGGACCGTCTTCTTCTGCTGCTGCTGCGCCGTATGCTTCCTGTCTTCAGACAGGAGGGGGACAGCTCTGGGGACAGGACTGAATCTGTCTCCTGCGCTTGTCTTTTAGCTGCCAACTTCAAACAGAAAGAAATGAAATCACAAAGGATCAGGGTTAAGTATGGTTCCCCTTGAGCTGAAGGTTCTGCGCCTACTCTTTGCTCGCGTCTGAGATGCTCCATGGCCAGCTGGAACTCCCTCTCTTTCTGCCAGGCCTCGGCGATGGTCGCCTGATTCTGCTCCTCATAGGCCATGGCCACTACCGCCAGGATCAGGTTGACCAGGTAGAAGGAGCCGAGGAATATCACCAGCACAAAGAAAACCATGTAGGTCTTCCCAGCAGAGCGCAGCGTCTGAGAAAATCATCAGTGATGTTAAACTAAAGAACAGGGTTTGGGTAGTTCACGACGTTTAGAGCAGACAGAAGAAAAACAGAATCAGAGCAAAGTCCTGAAACATCTGCTGGATTCGTTTCCTATTTGGACTCTTTTACTTTTTCCATCCGGCTTGTCAGGAGTCTACTGAACGTGTCATTCCAATCAAACTGATACAACTACAGAAAAAACCCTCATATTTAAACGTTCCTCTAAATATGTGACAGCTTTCAGTGGTTGCGCTGACGTTCTCACTGTACATCAGAAAGCACACCTGGTGAAACAGTTCCTCCCAGTAGTCTTGGGTCATGAGTCGAAAAAGTGCCAGAAACGCCCAACCGAAGGTGTCAAAACTCGTGTAATCATAGTTTGGGTTCCTTCCTACTTTTAGGCAGTCAAACCCCTCAGGACACTTCCTGTAACGCACACGAGAAGACAAAGACAGGTTAATAACAGGTGAGAACGTTCCAGTCAAGATGCTGCTAAACTAAACTCCCTGCATGTTCTCTTCCTGCCTTTCCCTTGCACAGTAAAGGTGGAGATAACAGAGTGCAGAGCTTTTACCAGCTTATCAACTGAAGAGGGCACTTGAACCATGTTTCAGCCAGAAGCACTAAAATGCACCACGGTAAAGGGATTACACGGAGCCAGATGGATATCAGATTGCAGTTGAAAATATTTCGGCTGAACGCCTCCATCCCCGCGCTTCATTGTCAGCGCAGCGGCGTTACTGCAAATATTTAAGTCCAGCAGCTGAGAACAAGCTGGGCTGCCATGTCACTGTCAGTGTGGAATAATTTCATAATGGCTGGCAAACATCTGGGTGGCAGAGCGCTGCTGCGAGAACAGCTGTAGAGGACAGCTAAGCAGAAATTCTGACTGATATCCAGGACAGCGAGGTCTGCACGGGGCCGTAAAAACACCTTCCTGTTCTCCTCGTCACTCAAAGGCTAAACACAGAACCTGCAGCTCCTCTGGGGTTTGAACAAGGAAGGCTCAGAGTTTCTGCTCATTTAATTTAGATCATTTATACGGCAGTGATTATTTAGTCCAAGACACCGTCAAAAACAGAGCAAATATACACCTCAGTTGAAAATGTTGTATTCTTAAAGCTGGGGAGCCTGGTTAAAAATGTCTTAACAAATGCTTAGATTTGACTCTCTGACCCTGGTCTATGGTATAAAGTATCTTTCATAATTCATATTTCCTCCAAGTCCCTACAGCAAAACTCATCATTTACATGAGCCCAGAACACTGCCAAAGAGAGTTGCGTATCCACAAGAGGGCGCTGTCAATCAACAAGAACGCGCCCTAGTTCCCAGCATGCACTACAGCGTGACGCCGGAAGAAGTTTGCAATGGAGCAACTGAACCAAGAACCAAAGTTAAAAACCCCTCGACTGATTTCTACTTCTCAAGGAATATTTGAAAACAGTTTAAAAGTCCTTCTGCAAAAGTCACCGTGAGACGTTTACGACGGTCGAACAGAACTGGAGAAAAATGATGGAGGGAGCTTCGTAATCTACAAAGGCTCAAAAGTGATGAAGAGTTGGCAAAATGTATTTTATAATCAAATAAAAGAATCAAGTAAAAGAAGTAATGGAGCAGATAATTGTTGTCTGCTGTGACCATATGGCGCTAGCTTGAGCGCTAACTTGACCTGTAATAAAATAATGTCGTCTTCAAGCTAACCGTGGAAGAGGGGGGAGGGAACAAGGGATTTACCTTTTGCCAGCTCTGCATCAAAGTCTTGATGACTAAGCGAACCTGGTGAGGTTACACTGCATCCACGACCCAGCCAGGACTCCTGCGTGCTGCTACGGCGATGAGAAACCACCTCAACGTAGCCCGTTCAAGCTATTATGCTCCATAGGGAACCGGGTGTGTTTTCAAAATGCCCCTAAAGGCCTCACCAAGCTCTTGCATAGACCATTTGTGTATTTTGTAGGGGTGTCAAATTATCGCATTAATTGAGATTAATTAGTTACAGCCACATTTAGTGCACTATTTTTTTAATCTTGTTAATCTCATTTTTTAACCGTTTATTTAAAAAAAATTTTATACTGAACACAGGAAATAAAACAAAACTTTACATTTCCATTTTTAACATATTCAAACGTTTACAGCAACTACATTCAGAAAAATATATACCGGTATATAAATAAACAAATAGATAAATAAAAGTGTCATTTAAGGCAGTTGCAATTGTTGTTTACTAATCAAGAGGACAAGCAAACCAAAATCGTCATCACATTGTGCGGGTGCGTCTTCCAGGGCTAGCCATCTTCCATTAAAAATATCAGATTTTGATTGTAAGCGGGCAGTCAGAGCCTCCATGTTATAAAATAGTTATAAATCTCCCTTAAGCGTTCACACCATTGCATCACTAGGCGGCCGGGCATTTATCCATCTCATTGTCACCATTTTTCTTGCAATCATTAAAAATATATGTATTAGATAATTCTGGCCAATGATATATTTATCTACAGGGGTTAAATCAAGAAGAAATGGTTTTAGATTTAGTTCTAAGTCAATCCCCAGAATTTTGTCTATTTCACCCTTTATCTACCTCCAAAATGAAAGTATAATTGGGCAGTCCCAAAATATGTGTAAATAGTCGTTAATCTCATTTTTAATCTATAACTTTACTGGGACTTTTCTCGCCTACCTGTTGGTATTTTTTATTTAAATTTTTAAAATTTATTTTATGTAATTATATTTACATTTAACTATCGTGCCATTGGACATGTCAGATTTTGTGAAAAAGCGTAATATTCCAGCTCTGTAATCTACAGGTCTATTTTAATTTTAGATAAATGTTTTAGTAACAAGTTCTGTGATCACTATTTGCATTGCTCAAAAACGTGTTCCTTAACTTAGATTATTCTACATGGACCCGATGTTTTATTTTTAATTTCTAATTATTTGAGACTGACAAAAGAGCTCAGTATTATTCTGCCTTGGTGATGTAAAAGGAAAGTTTACAAGTCTGTTAAACAATAAATGACTTTATATTGTTATATATTAATCTTTTAGTCTGCCACAATAATGTTAATTTAAATAAAAATACATCAAAATGAGGGCTTTTGTCAGCCATTAGTAGGTGAGATTAAAAAAGAGATTAATTAGATTAATTAATTAATTACAGGTCATAATTAATTAATCTAAAAAAAATGTAATCTCATGACAGCACTAGTAATTTGTTTTGTTTTACAACATAACAAAGTCATAAATATGTGTGAAGGTGACCTTAAACTGCTGTATGAATGTAGGATTAGTCCTGTAAGTATACCCACAGGGGCTGAGGCCACAACATAGAGCTGGGCAATAAATCAAAAATGTATCGTTATCAAAATTTCTGACTATAACTGATATCATTTTTCCCATGTTAATACATTTGGTAATTATAAAAATGAGAATATGTGTGTAGGTTGGTGACGTCCATGTCCCTTTAAGAAGCTGGACCACCTCGAGTCACATGACAACGTGACTTAACGTAATACACGTGACAGCCCCATCTAGTGGACAACTTGTGTTTTTGCTCATACACGTAGTCATCGAGGTGAACTCCTCAATATACCGTGATACTGATTTTAGGCCGTATCGCCCAGCCCTACAACACCAGCCTTTTAGTAAATGATCTATTTTTGTACCCCTGGAGAGGAGTTGCTCAGTCTTTGCTTAAAGGTCAACCACTACTTAGGCTATCCACTGTTTTAAATTCAGGAAAGCCATGATCTCACTGGGATGTGAAAGTTTGCAACTAGTTGGAGAAATAAAATGACAAGAAATTACTTGAAATCTCCGCTGGAATCAAACTAAATTATTATATAAAAAAAGTTTCAACAGGTTTTATTAATGGCTGGGTCACATGATGCAAATGACAATGTTACAATTTAATTATGGCTGCAGTGTTATTTGCATATTGATCATAAAAACATTGTTGCCAACATTTTTTGAAAATGTTCAGAATTCCAGCCATGCGAGAGTGAGGCGGTGCAACTTATGCACAGGAAGACACTCACAGAAATGTTGAGGGCATTTTGAAAGCTCCCTCAGAAATGTTCCCAACCAGCGGCCAACAGTTGAGATGCTGGCTTAAGGAAAGAACAAGGAAGAGATGCTGAGTCACTGCAAAGCCTTTTGAAAGCGTCATTTAAAAGCAAACTCAAGAGCATGAATCAGTAACTTCCCAGAAAATTACAATCTGAGCATTAAAAATAAAGAATAGCAGATTTATAGGTTTGCGTGTCACCCTTAGCAACAACAGCAACACAGTGTGTAAGAGCTTTGTGAAAGCTCTTAGCTGCATTTTCACTTTGTCATATGTTTTATCTTTGAAGACATAGCATCCATTTCCTGTCGCTAGTTCTATCCACAGCAGCAGAGGAACAGCTGTCCTTTTCCCTCAGTGAGGCTAAAGTGGTGCGTTTCCATGTGCACAAGGGCAAAAGTTGAAAGCATCTATACAGTCAGTCAATAATCCGTAATGCACATTGGCTCGAAGATGTGAGAAGATCGGCATTAGCCTGAAGCCTGCAGTCGGAGTGATGAAAAACAGCCGGAGCAAATCATTTATTGCTAACTTGTTGACCAGGCTGGAAATATTTGAATTTGCATGAATGTTTGTTTTTGTGTGTCTGCATGAGTGTGTGTGTGCGCGCGCGTGTGTGTGTGTGTGTCATCATAACGTATCCAAAGCTTTAATTTGGAAATCTACTCAGGGATTACTTGTTGGAATACACTCAAAAGATTAAGCATCCTCTATGTTTTACGTCCTCCATCCTGACCAGCTTAGTATCTTGCCCATCTCCACAGCCAGCCTCAGAAAGTTGCATCTAAAACGTCACAGAAGTTAAAAGGCTGCCTCAATCATTTCCTGACAAAAAACAAACGCTGCCTCGCAACTCTGCTAACCTATAATCTGGCAACCATGTCAGGAATCTGTGTCACTGATAATGTGGCAGCAGTGGATCTGCAGAAATGTTTCAAAAGGCAACAAACACCATGTGATTAGTGACGATGATACAATACTGAAATCAGAGAAAAACAGCCTAAAAAGGAACAGAGTGGCAGAAAAACAAACAGTCTAAGTACGTTCAGCTGCAGAGACTTGTAGGTGAGACAGCTGCATCGATAGTCTGATCTTACTAACCTACTATTTAAAGAGGTTTAATGACATCACTTCCCCCTCCGAATGCCTTCAAATGCATCCTCATTTTGCTCTGACTTCAACACCGACTGCTGGATCAGATTCTACTTCTTGAGGGATTAAGTTCCTGTGTTTTTTTTTTTTTTTTGGAAGGGAGTGTTTACTAAGCAAGATTAAAAACAGCAGGGTGGCTGCTTTCTGATGCATCATTTTGCAACTAACTACTCCACTAAGAATAAAGACATTTAAAATTCTGTTAATTTAAAGATGAGTGTAATAAAAATAGCTACTTGAAGGTAGAGTTGATTATAACACAAAGGTTTCTACCTTTGCCCAATTAGCAGGCCAGACATGACCATTTCAGTTTTATGTTGGCTTTGTTTGAGGAGGCTCGTCTCCAGCCGCGCTTGGACTTTCCTGGGCAGATGCATGAGTTTTTGCTGGAGCTGATAAAATTATCTGGAGGTCATTCGCATGGCTATGATCGATGTGTGTTGCTTTTTGAAAATGGAGCCCAGTGGTAGAAAACAAAAAGAACTGGACCTAAAATGGAACTCTGAGGTACCCCATATCCAAGAGAGGACTGGGTGGGTTCTCTCTGTGAGGTACATCCACACCTTTAATACCTGATGACGGACGTGATTCCAGCCCGTGTAAAACTTTATCAGTCATGGGAGAAATCATTTGCGTATACAAGAAAAACAAAATAAGAGCACCGTGTCGTTTAATAAGGAAACATTAAAAAGGCTTCATTGTGAAGGCCTTAAAAAGTTACGAGGGCTTACTTTACCAGCATCGAGCTTTCAGAGCAGAAGCTTTCCAATTAAGGATCCAAAGTTCACGTTTTAAAGAGACTGCAGTCTGTTTTCATCAGCAGGTGGTGAGTTCTGCTGTTCAGAATATATAATGCTGTCATCAATATAGACTACATCATCAAACCAATGTAATTATCAACTTGATCAGTTACATTACCTCTACATGGACAGATGGCGTTGCTATTAAAGCAGAGAAGAGCTGCTACAAGAGCCCGAATGTCCAAGCTGCAGACAACGTACATGAAGTAATCTTTGAAAATGTAACTATTTTGAAAATAGTGTGTGTGTGTGTGTGTGTGTGTGTGTGTGCACGTGTGGTATTGCTATTACTTGTAATAGAATAGAATTAGATTTGAGTAAATATGTATGGTTAGAGATGAAATATGACCAGACTTAAAGATGATGAGTTCTGATAAATCAAAAACGTTTTATTACATCAAACAAACTGCTGTCGGATCTGCCAGTGTTTAATTCATCCATATGTGTTTTTATTTGTGAAACAAATGAATTCTGTGGAGTTTTTTCTACTGTAAAATTAAGGAAAAATACAAATAAACATGTAAACAAAAGTTTTCCTGCAGCTATTTCTTCAAATTTCTGATCCAGGATCCTCTGGAGGTTTCTTCCTGTTAAAAGGGAGTTTTCCTTCCCACTGTCGCTACATGCTTGCTTAGTATGAGGATTGTATCAACACACAGTCAGTGTCTTGATGCAATCTGCTGGGTTCCTTATATAGGAAACTTTTTTACTGATTGGCTTAATGAACTGAACTGTACTGGAACGTTTACTTTGTGAAGAGCCTTGAGACGACTCTTGTCGTGATTTGGCGCTATAGAAATAAACTGAATTGAAATTTCAATGGCAGCTCAGTTTCTCAACAGCTAAACAAGAGCAGGACTACAAATACTCAACTACTGCAGTCCTCCGATCAAACAACAGCCCCAATCTGAGTCACATCCACCTCAAAGATGTAATCTGATCAAGACAGAAACAGATTTTACCCAGAAACATGAATCTGACGTAGAAGAAATAAAAAATTCACCTGCTCTGATCTTTCCTGCCTGAGCTTGACAACGTCGTCCTTTTTCCTACTAATTTGAACATGAGCACCTAATGGACGCCATTTGTGGAAGCTGCAGGATTTCAGATTCACACAGATGGGTATTTAGCTCGATGTAACCCTTGAACTGGAC
Organism: Aphyosemion australe; assembly: GCA_006937985.1. NCBI lineage: Eukaryota > Metazoa > Chordata > Actinopteri > Cyprinodontiformes > Nothobranchiidae > Aphyosemion > Aphyosemion australe. The sequence goes on along the minus strand of SSNS01000196.1, from coordinate 480,787 downwards.
CTGGCAGCGGCAGAGTCACTCTGTTGTGCTTGTTTCAAAAGCATTTGGATTTACAGGATTATTCAGTGCGTAGGCTGAGTAGCAATATTTGGAAGGTTTCACACTGTGCCTTTGATTAGGAACAAAGTCCATCACTTCAGAGGGACATCAGCACGAATCAGACGTTTCCCTCAAAAAGAGAAAAACTGTTGGATTATGTCTGAATATCAACTTGGACCTGAAATGTTTTCTGTAGAGCTATTTTAGTTTTTAGTCACATCAGGATGGACTGATTAGGATGATTTATTTCATCATCATCAGTTATTTATAAAGCACCTTCTTACACTTATCATGCTTTACATGATAAAAATAAATAAGTACATAAATAAAAAGAATAAAAATAAAATCTACATCATTAGACCTACTTAAAGAGTAAAATCTATAAAATTCTAAAAGCCAGACAATAGCAGTAGAAACATTAGAGGATAAATCAAGCCTCACCTCAAGAAAGCCAAAGAATAAAAATGGGTCTTTAATCTACTCTGAAAGACTTCCAGGGATGGAGCCCAACCACCAGCGGGAGGTCGTTATATGAAACTTTCTAAAGTTAGATATAAAGATCTTTATGTATTAGCATGATGATCATTTGCATAATATTTGAAACTGTGATGATTTTGCTGATTTGTTGTCTGACAACATTTTTCTTTATTTAAATGGTCTGAGGTTGTTTTTCCACCCTGGTGGATGATTGGCTACATCACCATCTTCTGATGTCATGTGGGACAACATCAGAATCATTTCTATCTGGTTATTTTAGATGCATTTCACTTGGAAAAAATAAACACAATTTATCACAAAGTTCCTGAGCAACGCATGAGCGTGACCGCATCAGTGACAGATCTTTAGAGAAGATGAGATCTCCATTGATCACTCTTTCCAGCTGGTGACTCAGTGTTTCAGAGTAAAAGCTTCCAGCAGAGCCGGCCTGATAATCCTCACCATATGCTGTCTTCCTCTCTCACTCTGCTCTGATAAGATCCTTCCCCTTTACATTATGCCTCTGCGTCACACACAGAATATTAAAAACCTCCATCCAGCTAAAAACCGCCCATGCTGACCTCCATGCTTCCATGTCCTATTGTACACTTGATGAGCGGGGATAAAAATGCATAATGTTAGTAAACAGTTTGATGTTATGCAACAGCCTCCAGAGCTAAAATCCACTTACCCTGCATCACTTCCATATCCACATATTAATGCATCCTTTTCTCCTTCAACTTTGTAGAAATTATCTAAAAACAAGAGGATGTTAAATAATAGAAATATTCTGAGTGCTGTGCATTTGCTTTGAAACCTTAAGCTGACCTTCGTTGGTTAGGAAGTCGTCAGGTGAGCTCCAGGTTCTGTTGTTGCAGGTGAATGACGTGTTGGGGCTGTATGAGAAGTTGATGCAGTGGTTGAGGCTGCGAACACATTTTTGTCGCAGGAGTCCCATGAAAAGCTGCAGGCCGATGAGCGCGAAAACACTGAGACAGAAGACGGTGAGGATCATCACATCCGCCAGCTTCTTCACAGACTGGATCAGGGCGCCCACGATGGTCTTCAGGCCTGGGAGGAGGAGAAGAGGAGGAACTAGCTGCTTCATAACTAAAACCAAGTCAGGAAACAACTAAAACGAGAGGTTTTACCTGGAATAACTGAGATGGTTTTCAGCGCTCGGAGAACTCGGAAGGTTCTCAATGCAGAAACGTTTCCAAGATCAACAAATTCTGTGACGTAGCTGGAATTTAAAAAAAGAGCAGATATGAAGGTTTTTCTGTTAGGTCACAGAGGTGAACTGCACTGTAAAAAATGAAATGTTGAATTAACTCAACCAAGTTATGCCAACTGGTTCCACTACAGCCAACTGCTTAAATGTAAAGAGTAATATACATGTTAAAAACAAATGCATATTTCCATTTAAGCAACTAGGCTTAGTGGAACCAGTTGACATAACTGGGTTGAGTTAATTCAACATTTCCTTTTTAGAGTGTTCTGGGATCTGAATGACCACGAGTCAAGCGTTCTCAGAGTGTGACTTTCTGACCGTCACAACTCAAATCCAGATGTTTTTATTTAAATGAATTCATGTTTAATCAAATTAACCAATGAAGAGAGTGATGACCTTTCTTCTCATTAAAACAAATGCTGAATTCCTTCTGCATGTTTAAATGAAAGACTTGATTTTATTTTAACCTGTCCTGCAGTTGAAGCAGACAGAACAGCTGATCCAGGTGCCACAACATGCCAGAGCCGTTTAAGACTTTGATTCTAAACCATCCAACAGGTAAACCTTTCACCAAAGTTAAACTTTAGCCTTTGACGTCTGATGTCCATAATGATGCAACAACACCAACAAGTTGGCAGATTGATTCATATTTGACTTTATCACCTTTCAGCAACACTTACAGGTGAAACTCTCAAAATTTGAATATTGTGCAAAAGTCCATTTATGTCAGTAATCCATCTTAGACTGAGAGACCATCTAAAGGCTCAGGAACCCTCTGCAGGTGTTCTGGATTCATCAGCTGATTTGATTTGAGTCTAGAATATTGAACCTTTTCACAATATTCTGATTGTCTGAGATGTTGAATGTGGGGTTTCCATCAGCTGTAGCCACAATCATCACAATTATAACAAATAAAGGCTGAAATATCTGGCTTTGCATGGAATGAGTCTGTCTCATAGATTAGTTTCACCTTTTAAGTTGAATTGCTGAAATAAATTAACTTTTGCACCATTTTCTAATTTCTCGAGTTTCACCTGTAGCCATGATCCAATCCAGCTCTGATGAGATTACAACCAAATTAGCCAACTGAACTCTAATTAATCAGAAGTAGATTAATCACTGGAGGTAATGGCAGCTTTCTGTGCGTTTGGATCCATTAGAAGTGATTTAGTGTTGCTGTTTTTCAATCAGGATGATTGGGTTCAGAGAATTTAACGACACTGAGAGGTCATCCATCTAATCCTCCACCTGCATCATGGTGACTGACTGCTTTCTCACAGATCTGTAAGCTGCACAAACGCTCCCGATTATTCAGATCAGCACAGCGGATATGTGTCTGAACCCACTCACAGTAAACACGGGTTCTTTTGCTGCTGATTGTTCCGATTTTAGGACAGACATCCCTCAAAGCAGACATGTTCAAGTATCATGAATTAAAAGGGAAGTTAGTGGTGAACGATTGGCTCGATGGTGGCGTATAAACGGCATCACTACTCACGCCATGATGATGACGGTGAAGTCGAGCCAGTTCCACAGATCTCTCAGGAACGTGAAGGGCACTAAACAAAATCCTCTCGCTAAAATCTTTATCGCTGATTCAAAAGTGTAAATGCCGGTGAAGGTGTACCTGGGAAATAGAGTCAAAACAATTAGTTTGCAGACAAAGTTGACTGGAGCTACGTCTCAGCTTAGAGGAACATCAACAGTGGAGGAATGGAGTATCAGGCAGATTATGACCAACAAATAAAGGTACATGCTGAAATAGTATTTAATGTTACAACAGCTTTTAACTCATTCACTGCCAGCCGTTTTCTGATCAGAAAGCCCCTGACTGCCAGCGTTTTTGAGCGTTTTTACTGTTTTTTGAAGAGTCACAGAACATTGTTCTCTATGATTATGTAAACGCCAAAACTACCAACAGAAAGAGTAGACTCACTTCTTACATCAGGAAGAATCACCGTATTTCTAGCGTTATCCGTTCGTTCACAATCTGGTGCCCAAGCGCTGCTGCAGAAGCATTTCTGGTTGGCGCATCGTGTTTTTTCACAGCAGCGTCCCAAAACAAACTCATAATTAATTGATTTTCCGCTTCCTGATCACGTGATGTGTGACATACACGGATGAAGATCCGCTTTAGACACGTGATATTTGTTCTCACGGTGCGGGGGCTCGTTCTGACGCCCGCCCCGTAAAAAAAATGCAAATGACGACTAAAGTCGTCAATGGAAGTGAATGAGTTAAAAGTCAGAGTGAACACATGAGCATTAAAGAGGACCTAGAATGCAGTGAATCAACAATCTAAAACAGCTCTGAGCCTCTAAAAGCATCAGAAATGTTCTTTAGGCTTTCGTCTGTCCCAGGAGCCCTGATCCAGGCCATTCTAAACCCCCTAAACCAGCCTTGCAGTGAAAAGAGCTGTTGGCCCCTCCCACTCGGCCAGGACATGAATATGATAATGAGCTGCTTGCTGATTGGTTGGTTTCCCCAGAAGGCCTCAGACACATGCAGGTTTGAGGAGGCGTGGCTCCCCCTAGTGGCGTGTTAAGGAAGGTTTTCTCAGATCAGGAGTTTTTCTCTCGCCTTTTTCAACTTTCTAATTTACATAAAAAGTAGGTCACACACGGCTTTGACTCTTTGGCATGCTGCTGTTGACCACCCCAGCTGTCTGATTCAACAACAACAAGGAAAATGTTGGTTTATATTCTAGGTCCTCTTTAACGTTTCAGAAAACATATTTTGAAACATTTTCCAAATTGTCTTTTTAAACGAACGAGACATGTAAAGTTACATTTCTAACCCCAATCTTTGGAAAAACAAAAAATTCTTATCAAATTTCTAAAAGCAGAGCAAAGCAAATGAACATGAACGTCTTTTAACATGTGCCGTGCTAAAAATGAACTGCTGATGATAAAAAACGTAGCCGTGCTTTTTGCTCCATGCTCAGCTTTTTTATTTTATATTCCAAAGCATGCAAGCACGGTGCTGTAACTGTTTTACATACATCTCTTATTCACTTACTTACATTTCAACTTCAGTCACTGATAAAGAAACAAACCCCAGTGAAGTCCACATTAGAACACATTTTAAACTGAGATGAGAGCTCAAACACAGAGATGCAGCGTTACTTACTCCAGGTATTTGGTCCACGTTGGTGGATCAGACATGGCCATGAAGAAACAGTTGGTCAGTATGGTGAACATTATGAAGTAGCTGAATAATGTGGAAAAGGATTAAGGAAAGTGAAGAAAGGCAATCATAATGACAACAACCCAACGTTCTAATCAGATGTTCTATTGGTGACTAGATGGGAATCTGTGGAGTGCACAGCAAATTCAGCATGCTCCAATTAACACTGTCAGAGTTGATTTCAACACTTTTAAAGTGTCCGTATGGGTCCACACCAGTGAGAGTTACTGTAACTCTTTTAGTGTCTGACACCAACTCTTCTGGAGTTGACAATTTAACACTGGTGTTAGTTAATATATCAACTCTTAACACTAGTGTTAAATTGGACCAACACTCCAAAATTAACACTTTTAAAGGGACACTTTGCAACTTTTTAATATTTTTAAATCGTGTTCTTGAGCCAGTTTGTGCTAAAATGACCCTTTACAGGGTGAATGAAATGTCACCCAGCCCCTATTGTCCCCTGTGGCCAGAAAATTCCACTTGCAGCTTCACAGTTGCCGGTCCGGTCTGCTGGGACTTATAAAAATTCTGCTTGACCTACCTGGCTCTGCAGTCTGCTTCCAGCATGTTTCCTGCATGTTTTAGATCATGAATGCAGCTGCTTTGTTTGATTTAGTGATGAACCGCTCCTGTAGACACTAATGAAGGCTGGGAGGACATGTCAGCAGTTAGATTAAGGTGTTAAAAAGACCAACGCACAGCGAGGAGATATAAGTTTTACTTTCGGTTTCGCCAACGAACACTAGGGGGTGCTAAAAGCAAGCCAAAACTGACTAGTGTCCCTTTAACCCTCCCGCTGTCCTATTGGGTGACCCCACCAGGAAAGGTGACGTTTGAGCAGGGTGTGATTGTTTATCCCTTGGGGTCCACGTGGCAGGGGTGAGGTGCTCAGTCCTCACCTCTGCCACGTGGACCCCTAGAATATTTATCTGGAATCACTGACAAATATCAATATGCATGACATGTTTCTGTCTTTTCCTGTTGTACCAAACTCAAACCCAAATATCCCGTTTACAGGCACCACCATCTCTGGAATCAGTCTGCAAGACTCAGGATGGAGTGATGGAAGTCCCACCTACACAACCCTGGTTTTGATGATAGGAGAGTCCAATGGGGTTCAGGTCTGGACTCTGTGGTGGCCAATCCATGTGTGGAAATGATGTCTCATGCTCCCTGAACCACTCTTCCACTATTTGAGCCCCATGAATCCTGGCATTGTCATCTTGGAATATGGCCGTGCCATCAGGGAAGATGGAATAACCTGGTCATTCAGTAGATTCAGGTAGTCAGCTGACCTCATTCTTGGAGCACATCCTGTTGCTGAACCTAGACCTGACCACCTGCAGCAACCCCAGATCATAGCCCCGCCCCCACAGGCTTGTACAGTAGGCACTAGGCATGATGGTGCATCACTTCATCTGCCTCTCTTCTTACCCTGATGCACCCATCACTCTGGAGCAGGGACCAGGTAGAGTCACTGATCAGTGGTTTTCTTCAGTCCCAATGCCTCCAGTTCCCTTCTCATTGTGGAAATGCTCTGATTGTCACTATTAAACAGATCTGAGCGATCACAATCATTCTGGGGTTTTATCTGCCTACATTTCTCCGTCTAAGACGATGATTCCCAACTTTCCTTTAATAATGTATTGGACGATTCTTGACCATCGTTGATTAGTTTATTCGATCCCCTTAGATGTTGTCTCTGCTTGATACCAATGATCTGACCCTTCTTAAACAGACCATCTTTTCCACGACCACAGGATGTCTTACGTTTAAGAAACGAGAAGCTCCTCGATACATCAGTCGTGGTTAAATTGCTTCTCTCCAGGTGTTTGCTTAGATAAATCCAGGTGGAGACTTTTTTGAACAGGTTAAAGGTTGAATATGGAACAATTTAATAAACAGCTATATTTAAAAAAATAATAATAATCCCTCCACCGGGCGTTTAGAGGTGTGCAGCATGAAGGTACTGCGTTTCCTTTAAAAGAAATAATCAAACATTTATTTTGACGGGCACGACACTGGGTTTATGTTTACATCTACCAGCCACTAGAGGGCACTCTGCACAGCGAGGCTGGCACTGTGGAAAAGGGCGGACTCGGCAAGTCAAGCAGCTGCTTCTGAGCCCAGAAGATGTCGTTACCCTTCTCAGAAGAGGAGCGACCATAAAAGATCTAAAACCAGAGTGAGTTTAGGTGAAGCCTCCAGCAGATGGACCCAAATAAAACATTTTCACAACATCAAAAGCAGAGGTTGCAGTCAAAAGTGACCAACACGCCCCCTAGTGGCTGGCTGCAGAGGAGGCGGGGCCTACCTCAGATCTTAACTTTGGCTTCAATAACGTAAAAAGATGGAGACATGTTTTCCATCTTGATTCATGGCTGGAGTGACATTCTAACTATTTCTAACCCTATATTCTCAATTATACGAATAATATCATATATAAAATGTTAATAAGAATGCAGTATAAAATCTTCATTAAAAAAGACACCACACACACACACACACACACACACACACACACACACACACACACACACACACACACATACACACACACACACACACACCAACCAAAAAGGATATGAATGGACTAAAACCTTTATGGCGATAGATCTGATGAAGTGAAATGGACTAATTATGTAAAGTGCAGATGTGGCACTGAATCTGAAGATGGCCTTCCCTTTGTTGAGCACTATAAACGTCTGCAAAGAAAACAAAACAAAAAAATATGTCATGAGAAAAAAAGAATCACATTTTCAAATAAACACATTTGATCTCCCTGATTCCTCTGTTACGTAAGAGCACGCTGACATCCCTCCGTCTACCATCTGTGTTAACGCCCACCGCAGCCAGCCATCGAGGCCAGTTGAGATAATGGAGGCAACTCCAAAGCAGGCTGGATGTTTCCCCAACAGATGTAGCATTTATTTAAATATTTTTCCCCTGTCTTTGGATAATCCTCCCATCCAGCAGCGCATCACATGCCAAAACAAAGAGTCCCTGAGAATGGCTGCCACGTCCTTTTTTCATCTCTCCATTAACACACGACTGCCTGATCGACCAGCTCGGCAAACCTAAACGTCCTGATCCTATTTCTGCACAGGAGATCTAACAAGAAGTGGGCACACTCCGCTGAAGTCTCAGGGAGAGAAAGGAGCTCTAAGGCACATCACTATCAGTTTATATTTAGAAGTTCAGAACAAGGTCGTTATTTTATTTAACATGCAGGAAAAACTGTGCAACTATCAGCTAAAGTGTGTCTCGTTGTTCTGAGATTGTTTCAGATATTTAGCCCATCGACTCTGTTTGCTGCTCAACATTAGCAGGAAGTTCTTCTCATTAAAAAATAAAAGACCTAACTCTTGGGACCACGAGACCCAAAGATCTTTTACTCATGTAGTTACTTTACTTGAGCTTTAAGGGTTGTGTGGGTTTTTGGTACTACTTTGGTATCCCTCCCAATAAATTATCCTCAGTCATTCCTGCTGCAAAGAACGTGGACAACATAATAATGGCCTTTATGCAAAATTTTAAAATAGTCGTAAGCCAATTAAAACCCTAAACGGAAGCGGAAGTGAAGCAGCTTAGCTCAGACGAAGGCCACAGTGATGGTCGAAACGTCAGCATAATAAGGTAAAAAAGATCTCCTATCTGTGTTTTATAAAGAAGGAAAAGTTAAAACAATTAAAACCCTCTTTGCCTCGTCACTGAGGTGGGTGTGCGTCTTCAGCTGATTAATCTAAGCAATATCAACATTACTGTTTTCTGCTAATAACCTCTAATCAGTGTTCACTTTAAAAACATGGCACACTTTAAGATTTATCTATGGGTTACTGCTGTTGGCCAAAAACACTATTTCATTATTATTATTATTATTATTATTATTATTATTATTACTCTGACTTTAGTTTGTTCTGATATTTTATACAATGAAATAATTTCAGTTTAATTTCTTTTCTATTAAGGCCTACTGGTCACTTCAGCAGGAATATCCCAATTTGAACGGATTATAACCCGTCAGACTATTAACACAAATTATCATCAAACCACTTCTGGGCTTAAATAATCCAGATAGGGAGCCTAAAGTCGGCTCATGGGTCTCTGGAACAAAGGAAAAATGAATGGAAGTGAACCGGGCTATAAAGGTTATTTGCTAATCTGCTTTGCAGTACGCCCTGAATCACACATGATGTACTTCAATGAAAAGTAATTATGTGTGTTTCAACTATGTCTGTCATGAACTTTGAGATTTATTAACTCATAATTAAATTCGTAATTAAAACGACTACAAATCAGATATATGACGTCACCACAGAATCTCTTCTCCCCCAGCGTAGCTGCTACTGACCACATGACCAGATCTATGGTGGTTTAATGCTCCTTCTTTCATCCTGGAAGGATTCAAAGCCCGCTAAACTATTTTTCTCCTCTTCTCCGTGTCTGGTTTGATGATGTAAATTTAGTGAGACGAACATTTGTAGTCCTACACGTCTTTTCACACAAAACCTAAAATAACTTTTGCCGCTGTTTGAAAATAAGCGCTTTCTTGGCATCAAATCGTGTCTTTAAAATTCATGGACATCATATGTGAAAGCCATGGAACATATTAATGGGATCAGAAAATTATTTGTATCCTCTCATAGACTCCCATTCCTTGTTTTGGCAGTTGGGGACATAGACATGAATACGTAGACGCCTCATTGGCCACTGGAGAGCATAACAGCGTCACCGCCATATTGGATGGGCGAATGGAGACCCATCTAAGATGGAGCCCGACCCCTACGGCAGCTCCAATAGGCAGCGCCAGTCCACGGGGCGTCTACTCATATGATGTCTGTGGTTGGGGACCCATGGTCCGGAAGTAAGTGGGCGGGACTTAGGCTCCCTATCAGGATTAGTACCTTCATCAATAACTTACCTCATCCAGTCCTATACATGTCTGCTGCCCTCTGGTGGAGGATCTACTCTGTATTACTGTTATATTGTTTTTACACAACAAAATAAAACCTTTTATCATATTGTTGTTAAATTAGCATCAGATAATAAATAGTTCAGATTTAAAAACTAGACTTTAAAATGATTATTATTATTCTATATTTCATGAAATTGTTAAGTGATGTGAAATATCTCTGTAGCCATAGAGACACAATCCCATCAAACACAATTCCAAGCCCTCACCTTCTGGTTCTTGTAGTAAAATGGATCGATGTCTTCCAGCGGCACCCCGACAAGTTCTGTAGGGATGTCACCAAAGATGCGTGGCAGCTGCTTGCCTGCCTCCAGGTCAGCCCTGGGTTTGGGTGGCTCTGCGTTCTTCTGAGCCTCTGAGCCATCCTTGGGGCTCTTGGCCTGGTCCTCCGCAATCCGCCGCTCCAGGGCAGCCAGGGATTCGCGAGTGAACCGCCGCAAGCCATCAGGACCCGTTGGTAACAGCATGGGTGCCATCTTTTCATCCTGATCGTCCTGTAGATTTTACTTACAGCTGCAGACGTGGGAGTGAGCGGTGTTCGCAAGGAAAAGGCAGAGACAAAAGAAGGTCAGACGTTTGTACAATAAACTTCCAGAATGAGTTAAAAATTCCAGAGATGGTCTTTTAAATATTTCAGCTTCGGATAAGTTTTCTATCACTTTACTTTTTATTGTGTTTAAAGCACAAAATGTTGAAGTAAAATCTAAAATGAAGGTTTGGTTTTATATAAACCATTTCACAACAGCCAGCACCTCATAGAACGCTGCAGGTTAAATTCCCTCACACTCAACCAGGACACACATTTAAACTAAAACCAATGAATCTAGTCTACACTCTGACTCCAGCCCAGATGTAGAAAATGAAAAAGATTCTGTCTATTTAAAATGTTGTAAGTAAAACTAAGCTCCGGTGGCCTAGTGGTAGAGTGTCCGCCCCGGGACTGGGAGATCAGGGTTCGATTCCCGGTCGGGCCATACCAAAGACCTTGAAAAAATGGGACCCAATGCCTCCTCGCTTGACACTCAGCACTAAGGGGTTGGATTGGGGGGTTAAACCACCAAATAGTTCCCGAGCGCGGCCACAGCTGCAGCTCACCGCTCCCCACGGGGATGGGTCACATGCGGAGATGTAATTTCACCATTGTGTGATGATGACTTGGGACTTTATCTTTAACCAATGGCCTAAAGTATCATAGACGTTGTTTTATTGTTGAATCGGTTTAATCCTTTTGTCTGGTGTCCTGGTTTGGAAATCTGTCAGTCAAGAAGAAGAGCAGTCTGAGTCAAACAGTGAGTCCTGACACGTTGTTCTGAAGACAAGTAGAGGCTGGCTGGATCCATTTTAGGAGACACCTCTCCTCCACTACACCATGAGTTCCAGCTTCTCCCATCTGGACGCAGATATGGAGATCCACAGAGTAGAACAGTTCCCTTCCACCTCCCATAACCCTCCTAGATGAGGTTCAGCCCTTATGTTGTGATTTTGTTCTTTCTAAATGTTTGTGATATTGTGTTTGATGTTTCTGCCTCACTAAAGCAAATTTACCTTCAGGTACAAATAAAGTCTTAATAAACCCAGTAATGACCTGCACTTGTATATCTCCTTACTGAGTCAGAGGACTCCAAAGTGCTTTACACTACAGTCTTTTACCCATTCACACACTGGTGGTGACACTGTAGCCACAGAACACTGGTGAGGCTGCCATGCACAGAGCACCAGGAAGTGCCCGGTGCTCCCGATGGCCAGTCCACCGCTGCCTCCCACCACCAACTGACAGAGCCTGGGTTTGAACCTGCAACCCAACGATAACAGAGCTAACTCCTGACCCCTGAGCTACCGTCGCCCCACCAGCAGGTTAAGGCTCGTCAGTCCCTGAAGACACCACATCACCCACTGCTTTAAGGAGAGCTTTAAGCTAAGATCATAAAAGTTTAGCTTGTGATATGTAAAACTGACATTTTTGGTGATTTTTGTGTGTGCGTGCATGTGTGTGTGTGTGTGTGTGTGCATGCATGCGTGTGTGTGCATGCTGTGTGTGTGTGCGTGTGTGTGCATGCATGTGTGTGTGTGGTGTGCGTGTGTGTGCATGCGTGTGTGTGTGTGTGTGTGCATGTGTGTGTGTGTGTGTGTGTGTGCGTGTGTGTGTGTGTGTGTGCATGCATGTGTGTGTGTGTGTGTGTGCGTGTGTGCATGCGTGTGTGTTACAGATTATTAAAACAGCATTAAGCATGAAATAAACAATAATAATAATCTCTATTCAGGTGATTCATAACTACCAACATAATGAGGAAGTTTCTCAAACGAGAGGAATTTTATCTTCTGATGATTAGACACGGTGAAATATTTGATCAATTCTATGTTGCAGCAGTTTTGTCTGCATGCCTTCATGTTACTCAGCTACCTTTATGACCATAACTACTATGGACAAAATGAATATTTGCTGCATGGTGTCTGAAAATGACAGATTAACTCCAGATGTTTGGTCTGTTTTGAGCCAATCTGCATTAAGACCGTTTACAGGGAAAGAGAAGGCCCACAAACAAAACTCTAAACAGCTTAAAGTTCTCTTGTGGGTGTCTAAAGGAGACACATCTGGTTCGTTGTTATTGTTTCAATGGACGGAATAAGCTTTTCTATGTTGTTTGATCACAAACCAAAGCCATGTAATCTAAATAAGATGATATTAAAGGGCCTTTCCTCTCCCAAAAATGAACTCATGCATTTGAGCTGGTGACAGAGTGTCATGCTTTAATATCTGGGAAAGCTTTCCAAAAAGAGGATTACATTTCTCTGTTCCCCTGGTAACACAGGAATGCATCCTTTTCACGCGTCTTCCATCGCCGCTTCTCCTCAAATGCATTGATCCCTTTCACACGTCCAACCAGACGCCAGTGATCTGCTTTCTGCTGATCTGCTTATTTTGGCCCGGGTCGATCTCAGATCAAATCACAAGCTGATGCTGCTCTCCTGCGAGTTGTCGCATTTATAACATCAGAGCTACAGGAAATAGAAACAGGTTTGGTATCTGTCAAATCCAGCGTTTCCTGAATGATGCCGAGCCGTAAAAAGCTATGATGTTGACCCAATATGTGGAATATACTCAAACTGTATAATTAATCTACTTCTAAATGCACAGAGACAAATCCTGCCGGCATGCACAGCGGTGATTTGCATGCCAGCGTTCTTGCAGGATGGGGTTATAATGCATTACATTAAACAGAGAGAGAGAGAGAGAGAGAGAGGGAGGGAGAGAGAGAGAGAGAGAGAGAGAGAGAGAGAGAGAGAGAGAGAGAGAGAGAGAGAGAGAGAGAGAGAGAGAGAGAGAGAGAGAATGGGATATGTTCGTTGAATAAAATTTAATTCCCATAACAGCCAGATGTGATATGCTCCTCATCAAATAATTAATATAATTAGATTGAGAGCAGAGCTGCAGGACGCACAAACACACACCCGCCACAGTTCAACCGCTTCAGACGACTGGAACTAAAACTGGTAAATAAAGACTGATGGGATTTCTACTAATGAAACAAATACTTTCTTCTCTTTAATCAGCTCTGCTGAACATATTTTATATAACATTTATATCTGCAGGTTTATGTGAAGAGTAAAACCATCTGATCTGATTGTGAGGGCTAACTGGTCCTGACAGCAGGGTGAGATAATCATTACTCAGCTCAGCTGATATGATCTCCTGAAGTCAAATAAAATAAGAAATCATTCTAGCATGTTTCCACCATAATGATGAATAAATGGTTTATTCCAAGCCAGTATAAAATACTGTACACAATTATACTTTTATATATATATATATTTCTAAATGCAGAAAAACAAACGAGACAAAACTAAAAAAAAAAAAAAAAGCTTTTTTCTGATTCTATTTGAAGTGAATTTAAAAAAATCGAGTCAGAAGAAACTAAAATGGAACCTTGAAGTTTCTAAAAAGATCTTAAAATAGGTCAACTTTACACATCTGTTGTTTCACAAAGCAAAAACAAACCCAGCCAGCACACATAGGTGGGCCCCATATGGGATCTGTATGGGCAATCTGTATGGGTCCCAGTAGGGGTTTGCCGGTGTTTGAGTCAAACCCACTGAAAACCCATGTAGGGCCCGTTAAAATCTATGTGGGCAAAAATCTTTCTGGGCAAACCCCCATGGGGCCAACGTGGAAACAGCAGACAAGCCCTGCTGGGACCCATACGACTTGCCCATACAGATCCCATATGGAGCCCACATATGTGTGCTGGCTGGCAAACGAGCTTCCAGGTTTCTAGTGTCTTCGGGTGATTATTCAGAATGAAATACATCGCTCTTTCATTTCTACGTGTCTTTTTATCCCTTCAGAGGTGGACTTGCTCTCTAAGGTGACAATTCTGAACGTGTGTGTGTGTGTGTGTGTTCAGACTCTTTGAGCTAGCTACTGAAGACTCATCATACCATAGGATGTGGATAAAGTAGAGAAACAGGTGATGCGAGGCACTCTGAGGACTGTTTTTATAGAGAAAGAAAAACAGTCCTCAGAGTGCCTCGCATCGCCTGTTTTTGACACATCATACTATATCTGACTAATGCTTCTCTATCTTTAAATCATTGTGTTGGACAGAGATTTATGTTTAAAACTATATAATGCAAATAAAAAACAATAAAAATCGAGTTAAAACAGGACAATAAAGACTAAAAAGGTCACAAATAATTTTAAGGTGAATATTCCAATGAAAACTGACTGAAGAATACTTGAAAATTGTCATTTAATATTTGTTCAGAGATCTTATTGTGGTGATTCATTAAAGAAGTGACTAGAAAGAGAACATCTGGAGACAGAAAACATCTGGGCCCAGCTCTCTCTCCAACAGGTTCCCCTCTGGGCCGAACGAGCCAATCACAAACTCCCTTTAACGTGGGTCAGGTCTGAAGCACAGCTGAGGCAAAAACGAAGGGTCCAACTCTGATTTAGTAAAAACTAAACTAAAAAAATGGATATGATGTTTATTATCAAACCCTGACCTACTTGTTTAAACATGAAATCTTCATAATATATTGCAAAAGAGGACAAATCAATAATGGAACTCTTCATCTAATTTGGTTCGACACACAATAAATCAGTCGAGAGAATTCAGCCTTAAAGCGGCTGTCCGTAGTTTTCCCCTTTCAGGAATTATGTATGATTTTTCAGAAATCCGTAAAAGTGATTGTCTTATCATGTAGTGTGATATAATGTAAGCAATACCTCTTTTTTTTTTTGCTAAGCCCGCCCCCTGCCCCGTAGAGCTCTGTGAACTGAGCTCTGGTCAGAACTAACCAATAGCGTTAGACTACCGCTTACGTGCTCCAGATTTAAGGAAGCACCTCGGCTGATGCAGCGTTGATGAACTTTTCACGGACAAGTAAGTCTTTAAAATATAAATATATGAAAACAAAACATGACATGAGAATAATACTTGTAAAACAACGTGTTTTAACTCTGTTTGTTGACTACAGAAGCACATTGATAAACAAGAAACGTGCAGTCGCCACCTTAAAAAACCGAATCGAACAACTCTTGGTGTGATATGCTGGTCGGCCACTAGATGGTGCCATCGGATAAAACTCCGGACAGCCGCTTTAAAGATGGCTGATAAATGCATAAAGGTGGAGGAAGCAGCAGATGTGTCCATTTATGTCTCAGTAAATGTTTTAGTATTGTCCAACATTAAAACAAAGGAGAATCTGTGCAGAGAAATGGTGTTATTGATGTGTTTTTGCTAACGTCAGAAAGAAAATAGGACCTGCAGCTGAAATTCAGTCAGCTTCATCGAGACACTAAAGGTAGTGTTTACCAAAAACACGATTATGATATGAAAGTTCTAATGAACCTCACCGCTCAGGGTTTCTCTTCTAGCAACAGTCAAGGCTAAAGTTGCATCCCCTCTCAGAGAATCGCAAAAACATTTTTTCAACATCTACTGTCTGTGAAAACAGGAAACTTCAAATATTCAAAAGACTTTTCTTCAGGCTGCAGGTTTGTGGTACGAACCAGACGGCACCTGTTGTGTAATCCAAACACCTGAGCTTGTTCTACAAGAGCTCACATTAAAGGATAACATTCATGTGATGTTAGAGGGTAAAAACAATAAAAAATACATAAAACCTGTTTTCTGACAACAAAGAAAAGACCATCCGGCCTTAACAGATCGGTGTTTTAACCACCGTCCATGTTTAGATTGATCAAATAGAAATGCATCTATAAAAGGATCCTATAAAAAGTACAGATGTGATCAGCCATAAAAATGAAGTAGATGTCGCAGGAACTAACCATAAGCTGTATAAATTCATTTGGTATAATATCTGTTGCTGGAGGTCAAAGGAGGTCATGGTGTGCATATTGTCTGCTCTCACTCGGCCATGTTGCGCGTCTGTCGCTGTCTCCCAGCCTCACGCTGTGATCCTAGGGGCCCTGGCTAAACTAATGACCTACTTCTTTGGTGCAAACCTTTTAATGTAATTGCACATAGCTTAAACACACAAGTTTCAGAAGAGTTAGACCCAGAAAACAAGACACTCACAAAGCGATCTGCCAACAATCTTAGGATGTCCGTGGACGTCTACCTGGGACATGAAGTCCGCTTTCAAATCAGATCAAACCAAAAGTTCAAAATCAAATTTCAAAGAGAAAACAGAAAACTGTCATTTGGATTATGAAGCTCAGAAAACAGAAAGAATTAGTGGAGTTGGTTTTGATTTAAAGTTAGAAACGTTTGTTTTTGTGAATCTTTACCAGAAACTACCAGGATGGTATTTTCCTGTAACTGTGTTGCCAAAAACCAATGTACTAAAAATAAAACCCAGCTGGTTTTTGTGGTAAACGTTAATCCTAAGACAGGGTGATACTCACATATGAAACTCTGACGTTTACAGCATGCTTCCCAGAGTTAAATTCTTCAGATTTCAGTAGAAAGAACAGGAAAACGTTCCACGCAGAATCCCCATGTCTCCAGTTCAAGGCTTACTTTGCTCCATCTTGAACCCAAACTCCAATCAAAGCAGACAGGTGTCACCAGAATCCAAAGTTTAGCGCTCCGATCACTCAAACACCAGTGCAGTGATTACCCTGTGCTGGGCATCTTTTTAAAAGCTGCTGCAGATGCCATGTATATTCTGTTTTCCTGCAGTGCCATTCTCCTGAATTCATCCCAAAAAAGCAGAAGTCCTGCGCTGTGGAGGCTGGAGAGGATGCTGCGCTGTTTCCAGCAGCAGTGCGCAGCGGCCGAATACAGAGGCGCTCCTAGATTTGCCCTTGAGCAAGAGAGCACGAGGGAGGGAGGATGCAGCTGGACCGAAGAGGATTACTGCTGCGATGCTCCACTCAAACATGGCAGATTGAGATGGGCTGGGGGAGCCGGCAGGATGTCGGAGACCATCACCAAACAGGCCAGGGGAACTTTGTAGAGGTGCAACGTTCAGACGCTGTAGAAGTTTACTGGCATCTCTGTGAGGTGAAGAAGTTGTGGTGACGTGTTCTCTGTATGATAACAGGCTGCTTTCATTTAATCTCATCTAATCCAATCATTATTTGGTACTTCTCACATAAACAAGTAAGCCTGTCAGCACAGGCTTTTTGACGATCACTGAATGCCACATTTGGTTTTTCTGTTTGTTTAATATTTTAAACACAAAGTTTCATGTTTTCAGATGCAAACTCTTCATTATGATCAGAGACGCGCCGTGCTGGCAGGAATCTAAAGATCAACACTTGAGCGAAGCTATGAAAGTTAGTTTGTTTCCCCAAATCAGTCCAAAGGATTATCACTGTGTCTTTTGATAACACTGAGGGGTAAAGTGCGTGTGAGTCTGTGTATTTAGGGTTTAGGCTTTGGATTATTATACACACTTACTGTAGGGTTTCTAATGTGTTGACCGCCCTCTAGTGGCCAACATCAAACCCAACAGTGATGCCAGAGAAAGATGGAGGTTTACATCTTTACTAGAAACAGTTTGATGAACAATTTGAAATAACAGTGAATGTTGATGATAAAAAGTGAAAATGTGGAATCAAAAGAACAATACTGCGAGGAAAAAGGCACAGATGTTATTTTGATTATAAATTAAAGCAAAAATTTAAAGTCCCAAGTCATCATCACACACTGCATGGTGAAATTACATCTCTGCATTTGACCCATCCCCGTGGTGGGGAGCGGTGAGCTGCAGCTGTGGCCGCACTCGGGAACTATTTGGTGGTTTAACCCCCCAACCCAACCCCTTAGTGGTGAGTGTCAAGTGAGGAGGGATTGGGTCCCATTTTTTTCAACTTTGGTATGACCCGACCGGGATTCAAACCCCGATCTCCCAGTCCCGGGGCGGACACTCTACCACTAGGCCACCGGAGCTGGTTTCAAGGTTTCCACAGTCGAGATTTCATTTAATAGGGGTGGAGTGACAAAATAAAAATACGTAATTTCATGAACTGAGCAGAGAAACAAGTGTTAATAGTTTGGCGTAATGTTAAAGTTTTCAGACATTGCTTGAAGTTTGCTTGCTTTTATGTGTCTATGTTTTATGTATTATGTATATGCATGTATGTATTTTTATAGTTTTATACTGTTGTTTACTGTTTTAATTTTTTGTTATGTTTTTGTGTTGTGCTTCAGCGCCTTGGCCTCCCATGATGGGTGTGGAAGGCTCTATAGAAATAAAGCTTTGATTGATTGATTTTAACTTTTGTCTATCTTTTAAAACAATCTGAAAGTCAGTTTTCAAAATGGTACGTCTCCATAAAAAAGTATTTTCCTCCTCATAGATTGTTTCCTGTTATGCTTTTTTCATATTTTCATGTCTCAGATCAGCAGTTTCCATATTAAAGATATAGATAATAAATAGAAAATGCAGTTTTCAAATGACAATTTCATATATTGAGTGAAAAAGTTGTTCAAACCAACTTGACTTTATGTGAAAATGTAATCCCCTCCTTTTTAAATTGCTACATCTGGTGTAAAACTAACATTTCAGAAGAACATCATAGCAACAGCCAGACATGGTGGTGGTAGTGTGATGGTCTGGGGCTGTTCTGCTGCTTCAGGACCACCTGCTGGAACCATGCATTCTGCTCTCCTACAGAGAATCCTAAAGGAGAATGTCTGACCTTTGACCTTAAACTGTTCCGGTCATTCATGCTGGAAGACCCTCTAACATGGCTGTATTAAAACTATTCTGGATAAAGGGGACAAACTCCATTACCCAGAACCCCTTGGTGCACATGTTTTCTTTTTTCCGGATGTAGCATCACATGAATTGACTGTCAACATGCAAGATGGCTACGCATCACAGACAAAATGCTGCTGGGCGGAGGAAAGTGCAGGTAAATTACGCGAGCTGCAGAGTTGCTGCGTGTGTGACAATGACAACTCTGTGATCTCCGTCATAAATAAATGCATAATAGACACTAGAGTGGCTACAAAACGCACCTGCTAAGGTTAGCGATTCGGGTATGACTCATGGCTCAAGCCGGCTAACCTAGCTAGCTTAGCTAACGCAGGGCGTTAGCGTCTTGTGCTAACGAGTGCGTCTAAATGACAACGTGCTTAAGTTGAACGTTGTCGCAAAAGTGCATTTTAAGTAAATTATTAAATGGCTAATCAGCACAAATGACAGAAGTGCCCTTTGGACATGAATTTAATGCTGTTACGGTTTTGGCGGTAGCTAAGCTACACTGAATCCAGGCTCCGTCTAATAGCTGGTATGGGTCTTTTTATCTCAGCCGTGCACCCTGTTTGCTACGATGTGTTAAATCTTAAATTCATTCGTTCCTTAAGCTGAACCGCTTTGGGTTTCATTTTTAATTCAACTAAGCTCGTATTTGTATTTTTATGTCTGTTTCACAATAAACTGTAAGTTTTACAGTAGTACTGCTGTGGGTTCACCCTAAAGTTTTTCAGGAAGGAGTCTGACCCCACTTACCTGTGTTATAGGTATCTTACGTTATTAGAGACGAAGTGGAGAAGTATAATCGAAATGGGGTGAACGCCCTCCAGCTAGACCCTGCTCTGAACCGGCTCTTCACCGCCGGGAGAGACTCCATCATCCGGATATGGAGCGTCTACCAGCACAAGGTAGTTAACGCTCCTCTCAGCTTTATTACAATACCATCTGAGTGGTAGACCGCTGGCTGCATGCATCATTTATGTTGTCTTTTTGTCATCGTAGCAGGATCCTTACATTGCATCCATGGAGCATCACACAGATTGGGTGAATGATATAGTTCTCTGTTGCAATGGAAAAACATGTGAGTTTTACCTGCTGCCAACAGACTGGTTTTATATTTAGAGATGATCAGCTGTTCGTTTCACTTCCTCTGACCAACGCTCCTCTCCTTTTAGTGATATCAGCTTCATCTGATACAACAGTCAAAGTGTGGAATGCACATAAAGGATTTTGCATGTCAACATTACGAACACACAAGGATTATGTAAAAGCTTTGGCGTACGCTAAGGACAAGGAACTGGTGGCGTCAGCTGGCCTGGACCGGCAGATCTTTCTTTGGGACGTGAACACACTAACGGCACTCACAGCTTCCAACAACACTGTCACCAGTGAGTAAAAGCCTTGACCTGTGACTGAGGTGCTCATTTTTGACCTCTTGGCTCTGCTGTTGATTTTTACCGACTGTGTTTCAGATATTTTCTGGATGCTTGTTTGTAGCCCACCTTTGGACTCACAACAATTTGTCTCGTTACAGCTTCATCGCTGAGTGGGAACAAGGACTCGATCTACAGCCTAGCTATGAACCAGATGGGTACAGTTATTGTTTCTGGATCCACTGAAAAGGTTAGTTTTCATTAGACCTCTGAATATTTATCCTGTCTTATTTGACATGTTAATTTGTTTAGTCAGAAACTCGATCTGGCTCAAATAAAAGATGCACATTAAAGCTACTTAAATTGTGGAAGTCTAAAGTTGTTTAGAAAAAGTTTATTGACTTTTTTTCTACAACAAATAGAGAAAATAAATGCTTGGCATTATTAATAATTATTACGACAGTCTTGTTTTTGAATAAAAACTTCTGCTAAATGCATATTTTCTCCTACAGGTTTTGAGAGTGTGGGATCCTCGAACTTGTGCAAAACTAATGAAGCTAAAAGGTCACACAGACAACGTCAAGTCGTTGCTACTGAATCGAGATGGCACTCAGGTGACCCGCAGGGAAAGTAAAAACTAGTCACTTGATTTACAGAAATAGTTTCCAATCCCAGTTTGGTGTTTCCTCTCCTGCAGTGCCTATCAGGCAGCTCAGATGGGACCATCCGCCTGTGGTCGCTCGGCCAGCAGAGGTGTATCGCCACCTACCGGGTGCACGACGAGGGGGTGTGGGCCCTGCAGGTCAACGAGGCTTTTACACATGTTTATTCTGGAGGCAGAGACAAAAAGATTTACTGCACTGACCTGCGTAACCCAGACATCAGAGTGCTCATCTGTGAGGAGAAGGCTCCGGTGCTCAAAGTAAGAACCTGAATGAGATTTGATTGCTGTATAGTCACTAAAATAGTCATTAAAAGTTTGGACCAAATTCTTCAAAAAGTCTCATTCCTGCAGCTATTTGTTCAAATCACTCAACCTTTTCTGCTGTTTTTTTATTTGCTCAGATGGAACTGGACAGATCTGCTGACCCACCTCCAGCGATCTGGGTTTCCACCACCAAGTCATCTGTTAATAAATGGGTAAGCATGCGTGACACCTCTGATCTGCCAGCGTTCAAGTCTGGATGGAAACTTTTCACGGCCAGTCGCGTTCATGTTGAACATTAAACCAGCTGTTTGATTCGGATGGGTGGTACAAAGATAATGACATTGTCAGAGCGTTTATCTTGTTTATTTTGTTTGTTTAGTCTCTAAAAGGAATGCACAACTTCAGATCATCAGGAGAGTACGACAACGACTGCACCACCCCTCTGACTCCACTGTGTACTCAGCCAGAACAAGTCATCAAGGGTAACTTCATATTTGGGGAAAAGTTGTTTTCTAAACGACTTTTTCAGGCTTTCTCTGAAGTTTATAAACATTGTTTTTGCAGGAGGTGCCAGTATTATTCAGTGCCACATTCTGAATGACAAGAGACACATCCTCACCAAAGACACCAACAACAACGTTGCATTTTGGGACGTGCTAAAGGTAATCCAGCCTTCTTGGGTATAATATTTGTTGTAAACGTGATGACATGTATGCTTTTTTTATGAGCCCGTTCCAGAGATGCATGGTCTGCCTGTGTTCAGTATTCATCAGCCTCTTTTATAAAACAATTTGTCACAAAGCTGAGGTGGCCTCAGGGAGCCTTTGGTCGTTCATAAGTGGTCAGACTGTGGCAGTAATGTGGCGTGATCTTTTCTAAAAAGATTACGCGATGGCGGTATAAAGGGGCGTGGGGGCGGTCTCTGTGCTGCCGTGGACTTCCTTTTATCTTGGACATGACTTGTTTTTTATTGTGATTGAAGCTGCACTCCTTAAGTTTTTTTCACAAGCTGCTCCTACAGGCGTCTGACCTCAACAGTCCCCGTGAACCGTCTGGTGGTCTGAGCTTCAGCTCTAACAGCTGCAGCGCTCCAGTTTTCCATCTCATCCTGTTTACTAAAGTAAAACTTACTGCCCGTGTTTTCAGTACAGTTACCGGCCGGGGCTCGGCGGTAATGCCACTCGTGTTCATGTCACCACCCTCTGTTGCTCCATGGCGTAATGTGCATTCACAAGTCCAGCGTTGCAGTAATATTACCACCAAGCGTGGTGACATGGAAGCTGCAAAATTACCTCATCGTCATGCCGCCACGGTGCTTTCAAAAGACACACTGTGGTGGCAGTGTTGCGCTGACTTGCCGGCATTTTGTGGATTATGACAGCGGCTATGGAGTCATGACTGGACAAATAGTGAACATTTTAAACACCACAAAGATGGCTGAGTGAGGCCGGTGTGACAAATATAAAGATATTTGTTTTAGAAGTACCAACTAGTCACAGAGGGTTAGAAAGATGCATCAAAGATGACAGGGTCCTTCAGGAAAACCGTCGTTTTCTTTCCTAATGTGTTGACGACTGTTTGCCAAGTATGAGAAAATGTACTCGATAGGTTTTAGCTAAATACATACTTTTTGTTCATTTACGTAGTTTGCATTGACTTTGTATTATTTTAGGCTTGCAAGGGTGAAGATCTGGGGAAAGTGGAGTTTGATGAAGAAATTAAAAAGCGCTTCAAGATGGTCTACGTGCCAAACTGGTTCTCGGTTGACCTGAAAACTGGGGTGAGTTGCTAATCTGCTAATTCATGAGCTTTTCCTTTTCTCTGGATGTGAAAGAGTTTAGCCTGGTTCTTTTCTTTCATGCTGTTTCCGTTAGATGCTGACCATCACCTTGGATGAGAGCGACTGCTTCGCCGCCTGGGTGTCTGCAAAAGATGCAGGGTTTTCAAGTTCTGATGGATCTGACCCAAAGTGTAGGCTATCATGTTTCATATACACTGAGCTGCCGTAACACTATGTTCTAAAGTAGGGTCCTGTTTACAGCTTTGAGCAGTTTGTGAGTTAAAAAAGAACATTTGTGGTTCTGCTAGAGGGTTTGGTGGTTTGGGTGAGTTGGGTTTGTGTTGCTCAGATCTTTCTGAGTGACTTTATTTCTGTTGTTATCATGTTTTCAGACCCTTTAGTGACAGATCTGGTGACTTTTTCTGTGTTTATTGGGGACTGATTGAAAATATGCAACACTCTCAATAAGTCCCTTCATCCCAAATCACTGACAGGCAGCCCAGTCCTGTCGCTGCAGCAGCAGTCGGAGCAGAGCGTGTTAACCCCTCTCTGTCCTGATCCTGCCTCATTCTCAGTGTTCCTCTCTGATGTATTCATATCTCATCTCTTGTTGTGGGCTCCTTGTGGGCCTTTAGGTTAAAAATCAAACCAGACTCCTACAGAATGTCACTTTTGCCGGTCCCAGTCCCTGACGAAGGAGATGTTTTGGAATTGTGACATTTATAAAATTCAAGAATTGACAAATATGATATTTGTAATTGTAAACATATTTAAGGTGTTGTTTTTATGTCATAACAAAGTATGTGATGCCATTTAGCAGCTTTTAGGACGGCCCATGGCTCCTTTCCTTACTGAGACGTTGGAAACATCGATGCACGTTCCTGATTTTTCCTTTTTGCAGTGAACCTGGGTGGATTGCTGCTCCAAGCTCTGCTGGAGTTCTGGCCCAGAACTCGTATCAACCCCATGGACGAGGAGGAGAATGAGGTGAACCACGGTAAGGAGGCCAATAACACCTGCGGTGCGCCGCTGCATGGCCTCAAAGGTGTTTTCAGAGGAAGTTTGTCCTCTGACAGCTTTGTGCTTTTGTGCCACAGTGAACGGAGAGCAGGAGAACAGGGTCCAGAAAGGAAACGGATATTTCCAGGTTCCTCCTCACACACCAGTCATCTTTGGAGAAGCAGGAGGGAGAACTCTTTTTAGGTATGGTGTCATTAGCATACCATAAACCTGTTAGCCACAGCGTGGTGTGATACAGCAAAAAGAGTCAGTCGCAACATTTAGAGTGTGATGATTTCTAAAGGGGACAATGCTAGCCTGAGCTACTGCTAACATCTTTGTTGGACGAGAGGAAAACAGCTCACATGTAACATTCCAGGATGTACCGGGAATATCCAGACTTTGAATGAATAGCTTCATAGCTATTGACCTTTTTGGATACTGAACAAAGCTGTACAGCAACTCCACCACACAGCAGAACTCCTCCAGGCTTGTGTTATTGGTGGAGATAAAACATCAACGTTGCAGAGCAAACAGAGTCAGTGGTAGAGTCGTGTTGCTGTTAGCCAATCAGAGGAGAGACGTCCACATATCAGGAAATAAAACTCCAGATCCTGTCGTCTGAAGCTACTCCTCTCCTCTGGCTGAATTCTCCGTGTTGAAACAGGTGCACCAGAGCTTTTTTTTCCCTCATGTATAACTTGCAAGGTATCCATTCCTACTAGAGACTGCTGCTAATGTATTAAAAATATGAGTGAAGGACCTCTTTAATATTTATATCCTGGTCTAGTGGGCGGGGTAAACCAGTCCCTCCATTGTAGAGCTTTGTTATGGGGTTGTATTTGGCCATTTATCAGGGCTCCTGGGCCATTCTGAGCCTCAAAAGTTTCATTCGCTTGTTAAAAACGTTTTTCTAGAACCTCTATAAGTCACTGAACAGAAAAACACAACCAGACTAATTCAGTCTGTAAAATCGTCCCCAAAGAAAGAAATAGAAGGTGACATTCAGTTTGATTCTGCAGCGATCCCGCCTACATTAACAAGACTAGCTGAGATAACCTGATGCAGCCACATCGTTAGAATGATTCACATTAGCTTTAGCTCTAGTGACCGCAAATGATGCAATTATACAATTCATGGTAACCAACAGATCCCACAAATAACAAACCTTTAGCTTCCTTTTCCTAACTAGTGATGATGCCTTCAATCATTCATGAGTTAATATGGTCACACCTCGCCTCTAGAGAAAACCAACATAATAGCTTCTGTGGTGATGGATCAAGGATGAAGGTTGACTGAGTCTGTGTTGCTTCTGCTGCAGGCTGCTATGTAGAGATTCAGGTGGAGAGACTGAATCGATGCTGCTGAATGAGACGGTCCCGCAGTGGGTCATCGATATAACTGTAGATGTGAGTACCGCTGCTGCTTTGTTTGGTCTTTCACCTCTCGCTCCAATCAGACTGTTTAGTCTTGCTTCCCTGTCTCTGTCCAACATACCAGCATCTATTATAGATCTTTAGAAAAAGTTCAAATGTAGGTAAATGATGATCGTTCAATTCTCAAAAATAATATTTATTCCCCAATGCTGGTGATGTTTTTGCCTGTGTGCACGTGATTGTTGGTCTGCAACATGTCTCATGAGCCACTGGGTGGATTATAACGAAACCCTCAAAACGTGATCATTGGATATCAATTTAAAACTGATTGGCTTTTAAATACATCTGATTCAAGATGGCCGCCATAGTCTGTCAGTTTTAGCCCACACACAAAACTGGGTATAACTCAGTGTCCTAGATATTGAGGTATGATCTGATGTAGCTAAATCAGCACGTTCACTGAATGCTTCATGTTGGACGTTTTTAAAAATGGAAAATTTGTGAAAAAGAACAGTAGATGCTTGTGGTTTTCACATTTTCTTTTTTATTCCATTTTGTTCCAGAAAAATATGCCCAAGTTCAACAAAATTCCATTCTACCTCCAGCCCCATTCTTCCTCTGGTGCAAAAACTCTAAAAAAGTAAGTCTGGGACGTTCTGCACCTCTGCAGCCAAAAACCGAGTCACCTCTAGTCACCAAGTCTTTGGCGAGTTTCATTTTTCCTCTCCTTTCTGTTCTGCAGGGACCGCCTCTCGGCCAGTGACATGCTGCAGGTTCGGAAGGTGATGGAGCACGTTTACGAGAAGATCATTAACCTGGACAATGAGTCGCAGACCACCAGCTCCTCGGCCAACGATAAACCCGGAGAACAGGAGAAGGAGGAGGACATGGCCATGCTAGCTGAGGAGAAGATTGAGCTAATGTGTCAAGACCAGGCATGCTGACCCTTTTCTTTACCAATCAGATCAAACCATCAAAGAACATGGTTCATGTTAGTAACGTTTGGGTTTTGTTTGTCTTCCTGACAGGTTCTAGACCCCAACATGGACCTGCGGACAGTTAAACATTTTATCTGGAAGAGTGGAGGGGACTTGACACTTCACTATAGGCAGAAGTCCACATGAAAGTCGTCATTTTTACATCCAGAACTTTGTCATTTGCCAATCACCACCCACCTCTGACATGTAGTACCCTAAACCCCATTGTGTGGTCCAGAGTCAATGAAAACTTGTGAGGACATGATTCATGATGTATCATAGGGACGTGACCTGAGCGCTGCGGCGCAGCCAACACACTCCTGGGAACTAGGTGGTCCGCGTTGGTTCTGCACCAGTTTGAGGAACGGACTGTTTTTCCAGTTTTCAGCCACCATTTATTTTCCGTAGATCGTTGCCTGATTGGCGACTGAAGTTCCGGTCTGTGTTTGTGTCTGAGTGTTTATGCACATGGATGTAGTAGACTGACCTAGTACATTCCAGAAACGGTCCTTTTTGCACCGGCCTCAGCAGAACCACCTCTGTAGGAGAACACCTGGTCTCTGGGTAGCATCACAGTCCCCCAAACCAAGCCTCCGCCGCTCCGTTGTAGACTTCCCCTCGGCTCAGACTCCTAGCTATCACGGAACCTCACTGACACACACTCGTCTTTATCTTTTTGTTTTAGCTCTTCGTGGAATGAATGTCCTTTTTTGTAAATATATGTTCAACATTTTTGGTTCAAATGTTTTTTGTTTTTTTTTCTTGTACAGTTTCCATAAAAAGCAACTGTTCGTTTTCTAAATTTAAAGAGCACATTTCACGGTCATGAAGGCGGCTTGACTTGGATGATGAGAACTGCATTTGTTGAATTTGCTGCAACCTAGAAGCTGCAGCTGTCGCTCACAAACATCCTCCATCCAAGCAGCGTTAGCATCTGAAAGTCCTGTGTAGGGATCTACGGCGAAGAGTAACTCGCGAGGGTTGTTTCTTGTGTACATGTCATTTAGAATGAATAAGAGTTAGATTTGACGAGACGGAGACTCTTGAGCATCCAGCCACTGTGGGGAACTCACCAAAGTGAAGTCATCGATAACAGACGTCTTTCTCAGTGATGCAGATGTTTTCTCTTTAGATTTTCTGGAGTTAATTTTGCCATGACACACGTATGTTTGTATGAATGTGAGAGAGACGCCATAATGGAGAACGCCTCGAGTGAGCTCTGATTGGCCAAAACAATAGGACGTGTATTACAATTAGGCCATACTGCTGCAATATTCCTTGTTTTAATAATTTGTGAAATATGTATATTTTAGGCATTTAAAGAGCTGGAATGGTCTTAAGAGTGACAGACTGTAGGGATTATAAGTGGATGTTTGTTGAGTTGTAATGTGTCCGGCTGACAAGCGTGAAATAAAAACAAGGGACACTTTTTTAAAGTGATATGATTGTTTAACAATCAAAAGATTCACCCATTTCCATCAAAACAGTTTGCAGTTAGTCCTAGCAAAACATACACGTCATTAATAAAATATCTGCAAAAATACTTTTCATTATTTTACACACTAGCACTTTTTTCTGACATAAAAAACTTAAGCAGCCCCGATAAGAGATCAGCAGGAAGCGTCTGCCTTGCACGTCTCATCTGTTGGAAGCAAACATTCCTGCGTAGAACAGACGTGTTTTGCATAGACCACGTGGTGCTGATCGGGCGTAAAACTCAGATTACAAACCTGTCATAATTACCACATTATTTAAAACATCCTGAAATGACATAAAAACTAATTTAACACAAAAGGACAAATATTCCTACAGCAAAAGCCCTTTAAAGTCCAACGTGAGACAAACGGTCCTAAAATTCAAAGCTCTATCTGAGAAATGACTGAATAAATGATGCTTCTTTGAAATGTAACAGTGCACCAATAAACAGACTGTTCCCAGCAAACAGTCCACTAGTGTCAGGTTGATGACGTTACAGCTATGAAGGTGCAGCTGTGCTTTGCAGGAGTAAATGTTTTTCTTTGGAACAATTCAAGTATTTATCGCTTTAGTGTACCAGAAGTTCTGTTTCATGACCTGTGGTTGGCTTAAATATGACCCAGTAACTTTAAAACTTGCCTCCAAAAATGTTCCTTTACTTCCCGCCTGTACTTGTAGTGTGACTATTATTAGTGCTGCAGGTTTTTCACAGGAGAAAAACAAAATAAGAGGTCTGCCTTGTGTCCTACGTGTTTTTACATATAAAAAGAAAAACTAAAACAGTGATTGTCAGCATGTTCTTACAGTGTGACCAGATAAAAGCTTACTCCAAAGATGTTTCTCCTTCCTCCTCCTCCTCGTCGTGCTCATGGCCGCACTGATGAGGAGGCTCTGCAGACTCACACGCCGAGGTCTGAGGAGGACAGCTGTCTGCAGAAGAGGTTGGGATGAGGTCATCAGGAGACGGGCAGGGAGGCTCCTCTGCAGGGACCGAAACCTCAGCAGGGTGGAGAGAATCCTCAGAAAAGGATAACGTAGCCACCGGTGGACTTGGACTGTAGCTGGATTCATTGAGGGAGCTTTGTTGGTCTGTGGACTCCGAGGCCAGGTGAGAGGTTTCAGCCGGTGGAACGCCTGAATCAGACCAGGAGTAGAGCGAAGCAGCAGGGAATTCCTCGAGATTGGACGAGAGCTGGACGCTGTCCTCCATCCCCTCTGCAAAAGAAGAACATCAAAAATAAAGCAAATATTGTTTTGCCTCGTTACTGAACAGCACCAAGAATCTGCTGTTTACTCACCAACACCAGACACTTCGCTCTCCTTCTCCTCGTGCATAGCCAGAGCGGTGTGGGTCATGTCGATGGACGAGGTGGACAGGTCCAACTTGTCAATCAGATCTGCAGGCTCTGGGCTCATCACTGCCAAGTCAGAATCAGGAAAGCCTGCAAAGAGCAGTGCCATGCATAGATGGGTGGGTGGCATTCTCATGAGTCATGAGAGACAATCAGCCAGAGTGACGCAGCATCTGAACTAACCGGGATCCACGGTCCTCTGAATGGGTGGAGGTAGTGGTCCATCTTGGAGGATGACCTGATCCAGGTCTAACACGTCTTCATTGTGGCTTGAAGGTGCCATTAGAGGTGTCTGGAGGAAACAGGTGCCAGTTTAAAACTATAAATTTAATCCAATTAAGTGTTTTCTGTAAGAGTCTGTGACTCTGAAGACATTCCTTTGGTAACACCTACCTCCGTGTATCCGTGTGTGGGTTCCTGTGGAGAAGCCGCCTCTTCTGGAACGGGGGTGGAAGGCTTCGCTGTCGGGGCTTCGGGGTTCACAGGGATCCGGTGCAGGTAGCCGTAACCGATGCCACAACCCAAGCTGAGGACCAACAAATCAAACTCTTCAAGAACAGAACCGCTAATTGAGAACCAACACTTCTAGAACACAGGCATGCTGCATCATTTGCAATAGCTTAGAAATATATTGAGCAACAAGCAGTTTTGTGTAACTTTAGAGATAAGTTAAATAGCTAATGTATGATATAAAAGCATGTTGCATTCATCCAACATAATCTGCTTTCACTCAGGTGTTCTGTCCCATACCTGCCCTCGCCTCCCCACGCTCCGTTGGGTGTGACCATCACCTCTCTGCAGCCATCTGTTTCTGTGTTGTACACCAGCAGCTTCAGCGGTTTCCCCTCGTGGGCTTCGATCAGTGAGAAGAAGTCTTCGGACTGTAAAGGTTGATTATTTTTATAGCTATATTTGTAGCACATGAGCTACGAGCTGATTTAAAATGAACCTTACATCTTGCAACACCTGATCTGCTCCAACGATGTAATCGCTGTAGGACTGAAGACCTGCGAGTGCTGCTGGTGAACTGGTTTCCACATCCTGGGACAAACAGGTTTGACGGAACACAAAGATAAAAAGTGTGTTCAAAGGAGACAATAGCAGAGCAGGGGAGGCATGTATGCGTTTGTAATTCCTCAAGGATGCATCTCACCAGAACATGCCAAACATTCTCGTTGGCTCCTTGGTAGCTGCAGAAGCGAACACTGGCACCCAGCAGCCCCTGGCCCCCCCACATGTTACTGGGCACCACTTCCAGCTCTCTGACCCTTGTGCTTTTAGTGCTGTACACCTCCATCTTTATGGCCTTCTCCACGTTAGCTTTCAGGACCTCCTTTAACAGCTCGTTTTCCTCACCCTGACACACAACAAAAAACTGCTACACTCATTTTCACAAACTTTACCTGCAATCTTCTGGAATATCAGCAGAACCTACTAGTCTGTTGTTGTCCAGAGACAAGATGAAGTCAAAGAAAGGCTGCAGTCCTGCCTTTTCTGCAGGAGAATTGGGCTGCACCTGTCAAAACCAGCAAACACTTAGATTACTGGTGACAAAAACAGAAATAACACCAGAACTAAATTACTTTGATCCTGGACAAAGTTTGGGATCTACCTTAATCACGTGATCAAAATGTTTAAACCTCGGATTTGTTCACATCTAAACAAAATAAAATCTGCAGATTTGTTTTAAACTTTAGGGGAAACGTCCCGTTTTACTGTAATGAGAATCCAGGAAACAGGTGTCATCTGTAAAGTGTCTAACTTGAGTTAGCGCTAATAAATATCAGATCAAAACATGAAAGCAGCGGTAGCATAGTCAACCTCAGGCTGAGACAGCAGAGGCTTTCATTTAGGGTTTTTAAAACAAATGAAATAAACAAATGTTTCTGACCGATACCAGAGTCAACGCATGTTAACAGGTAAATAGTGCCACCTCATCATACTTTAGAGGCTGTGCTGAAGCTACAGCTAGCTCTGCGTTAGCAACGTTTCATGATTAAGCTGTTCCAGATTCAAAACACAGTAAATCTGTCAAGCCTTACGCCGTGTACGTGATATCCGTACGTCCCTCCTTCAGCTGCCTCCGAACTCTGCGATAAACCCATCTCTGTTTGACGTTAACGTTCTGTATTAATGTTAAAAAATCTAAATAACGACGGACTACAGCTGACACTTCACGACTGTCCCATTAGCAGCCTAAAGCAATCGAGCGTCGCTGCTATCGATGATGATCAAGCTGCTTTTCGTAGAGCACGGAGTTCACGGAAGCTTCGCGCATGCGTACAATAAACGACCCACTAACGTTTGCTGTTTATATTTTTTTCTATTCAAATATAAACGTAAATGTTTATTATTATTATGCCGATTCAGTTGATGAAGATCAATTAGTTTCAGAATTGCTTCATGTGTTCACTGCTGCTTGCAAAGAAGTAACTTAATACTTCTGATTACTTTTTTAATACTGACTTATTATTATTATTGCATTGTTCTCTGTTTATGGTTGTTGTGTTTCTTTTTTTAATTATATTTAATATAAAGAAGAAACTTAATTATCAAGAACAATAATTATGACACAGAAAAAGAGAAAACGCAGATTAAATAAATAAAAATGTTTATTTTAGAAATCCAGTAAGGAGGTGGTGCTGAAAACACAAAGTTCAGCCCAAAAATGATGTCCACAGTTTGGCCACTTTCAAGCACATTTAATAAAATCTTGATGCTTCTTTCCTTTTGTTGATTGAATAAACAAACAAACAAAAATATCTGTTTACTGGAATCAAATAATGTTAGTCAGTAAAAAAAATAACATCAGACATAGAACAGATAATTAAAAAATAAGACACCTTATTATTACTCAAGTTTCTTTGAAAACAGACACATTATTTTTGCTCAATAGACAAAAGGTTATCATTCATTCTCTGTACACTGAAACATTTTTACAAATATACAAAATAATTTTTTACAATTAATTTTCTGAAATATTCATGTGTTTTCACACGATATATAATTTTATTGATCGGCTGTGAATAAATCACTCAGTCAGGCCGATCAGAGACTCCAGGAGCTGGGTGCTGGACTCGTGTTGAGGTAAACTCTCACAGCTAAACAGCTGCAGGGGCTGCAAAGTGCCCGAGTGTCTGTGCTCTTTGAAGGAGCTGTGCAGCGGTCCAGAAGGATAGTCTCTGTGGAAGAACCCCAGGTCGGAGTCAGAGGAAAGGCTCAGGTCCATGTATCTGCCAAAGGAAAAGTCGAGAGTGGGGGACTGGGTGTGGGGGAAGTCTTCGAGAGAATCACCATCAAAGAAATTTGTGGGCTGATTAGCGTTCTCATCCAGGCAGGTGCTGTTTGGAGCCCTGTTGTCTGTGAGCATGACGGCAGCACGTGGTCCGGTACTCTCAGTAGTGGCTTTGTGAGAGTCAGAGCTGCAGCTGTGCTGCATCAGTGCTTCTCTTTTGTGCCTCTGCTGACTGCATGAGAAGTAGTTATTGTTCCTGGAGTCACAAAGTGCTCGTGTCAAACCATCATCCACCTCAGGATTCCCACTGAGGAATCCTCCTGCCTCAGAGTCAGAGGACAAGCAGGAGGACTCAGACATGTCGCTGCTGCAGCTGTTCTCCTCCACCACCACCCGCTCCGGGACACAGTGGAACGGGGGATTAGCTGGCATGGTGAGAGGAAGGCCGTCCTCCTCCAAGGAATACCCAAAAGGGCATCTCTTTTCCTGTGCACCCTGCTCCGGATGGATCTCATCCTGGTTTTTGAACTCATGCAGCTCTTCGGGAAGTCCCGTCTGGTCCTCTGGGATCAGAGTCTCACCTTGATGCCGACTCTCCAGTTCGAGCCTCATGACTGTGTGGATGTAGTGGGTGTGCACGCGCCTGGCGTCGAACTCAATGCGCCCCTGCATGTTTCCACAGTTTTCTTTAGTACATCCACAAGGGAAGCTGAAGCGATCGACCTGATTTAAAACAAAATGATAAAAGAACAGTCGTTTTTTAATACCAGGGTGTAAATACAACAGAGATATTCACCAACACTAACAGATAACTCAATGAATCCATGACCTCAGGTCATTCCCAGGTATATGATGACGGGGGGTTTTACCTGGCACTTGATGCCTGCGAGGCTGCATGCACAGGTCTCCGGCTCACAGAAACCCTGACAGTCACATCCACAGGCCTCCCTGGAGAGCCGCAGCATGTGAAGCTGCCTCTTCTCCTCCTTGTCAATCATCTTCACGCCTGCAGCCAGCAGGAGGGCTTGTCGTTGTTTGGAGGAGATTGGATGAAGGAAGCCTCCACCCTCCAGCTCCGCGTCACTTACATTTACATCCGTGTCTTCCTCTAGAACTTGATCCACGGTGAGCCTTTCTGCTTCGTGTTGGCTGACAGCTCCACTAACGACCAGCTGGAGTCAGAATAAAACACAGATTAATTTGACATCAGTGGGTAAATACGCTGTCAGATTGAAGAAATACTTACTTTACATTTTAACGCCTCGAACCGCTTCTGTCTCAGTTGTTCTCTGTGCCTCTCTCTGCGCCTGTGCCGCTGCTCCAGCGCGTGCTCTGCCACCGTGTACCTTCGGAGGGCGCTGTGTTTCTGCACCATGCCCAGAGTAGCCCCTCCCCGGCTGGGGACGCTGGTGAAGCCCTGGCAGCGGGAGAAACTGAGCACCGTCACCTGGTCGAAGCGCACGCTGCTCGGCCCTCGTGTCAGCTTGGGCCTCTTCAGGATGGACTCAACTGATTCAGTAGAACAACTAGCATTAGATAAAGTGTTGCCATGGTGACGTCATAATTTAGGTCAAATCATCTGCATGTTTATTGGAGTGGTCCAGATTTGGGTCTGACATTCTGGTCAACCATAATCTAGACTTACTTTAGTGCCTATTATCCTACTTAAGGCAGAGATGCAGCATTTAGTGGTGAATAAATATACAAAAATACAATAATCAAATGAATATTTTAATCATTCAGTCATTAAAATACACCAGCTAAAGTCCATCAGCCACAATAAGACCAGAGAGGAGCTGCTACGGGAGCCTGGAGGTCCAAATAGGGAGTCAGTGAGTTTAAAAATGTGTTTTACTGGAAACATCCGGTCTTGGAAACAGATCCACTCATATTAAAAGCCTAAATAAGAAAATATTGTTTTTCTAAAT
Source organism: Aphyosemion australe (assembly GCA_006937985.1). Classification (NCBI taxonomy): domain Eukaryota; kingdom Metazoa; phylum Chordata; class Actinopteri; order Cyprinodontiformes; family Nothobranchiidae; genus Aphyosemion; species Aphyosemion australe. The sequence goes on along the minus strand of SSNS01000196.1, from coordinate 446,281 downwards.
GAAAAATGCAAATAGAAATAGTGTCTATTGCTTTATTTTGATGTGGACATTAAAGTATAAATGAAAGAAATAAAGTTAGTGACTCAACCATAAAATTCTGTTGATCCTACGTAACAAAACGAGTTTTGGTTTAATCACGGGTTTTCTCTGTTAGGGAAATAAATCTTATTAATACGAGACACAGGCCCCGTTTTCTGTGAAATGTCTCGTTACCTGTTTCCAGGTAAGAACACTTCCTAGAAAAATTCCTAAACCCAGACTCTGATGAAGCAGTTCTCTGAGCATCCACTAGGGGGCGCCCTATAGGTGCTGTACACCACTGCCTGGGGTCAAGAGTTGAACATACATGTGAGAAACAAAACCAAGAAATCAGTCCAGTAACAGCCGTGTCAGACTGCTCTTTTACTCGTCAGAACGTCAGACGACCATCGGGTTACTGTTTTGTGTTTCTAACGACTCGTCTGACTTTTACACACCTCTGAACTCCGACTGTAAACGCTGGTAAAAACAGAGCGAGCAGCTGGCTAAGCTTGTGTCACCTGTCTGTATCAACACCTCTGAATGAGCCCGCTGCGTAGCGTAGAGCGTGTTTGTCCTGAGAGACAGATTACTGTAACCTTCCTGAAAACACCCCTCCAACCCTCTGCCTGTTTGCACACGAGTATCCATGCCGTGTCCGGCTCTTTTCACTCTCCCTCTCTGCTGATTTCCTCCGGCTAGCTTTCTTTCTTCATGGTGATGGGCTAGCTGCCTTCCCAGGATCTGGATGTTCTGGATCAGGATCTTTGTCATCTGGAACACTCTGTCTCTCCTTAGGTGTCAGTTTCACTTGTTCTCTGTGTTTATTTCCTGCTGCTGGAGCACTTCAGTCCACTCTCTGGGTGCTTGTATGCAAAGGAGTCAGGTTTTGTTTGTTTGGATCTATTTGTCAAATTTACCATGTATGTACATGTGAGTGAGTGATCTCCATGCCCTCTGTCCTGGACAGGATCTGCTGTTGTTGCTTTGGTTATCATCAGGGTCCAAGAACGGGTTTAAAAGGGTTTCAACCAACAGAACAGCCTGCAGCTGATGCTCTGTGCTAATTCATATCCACACAAAGCAATTCAATACAACTAGTTTAAAACCCTGCTAGTCAAATGAATCCCAACAACTTCCTACTGCTTGAGCGAACGATCCCGTGCACCAGCGCAGGGCAGTGTTATCTGGAATAGGCTTAAAGCTAGCATTTTCATATCAGTCAGTCATAACCTCTGCTGCAAGCTGATAAGAGACACTCCTATAAAACACCAACGGGAGAGCGGGCCGATAAGGAAGTGGTTTGCATTATTTGAAAGAAGAGAGAAAAAATCAATAAACATCAGTTAGAGACTTACTGGGCAAACTGGAGGCAGGAGCGGGACAGTGAGGTGTGAAATCCTGGTTCTCAGGTGGGCTTCCCTCCCCATCCGACTCCCACTCTGAGGAGGCAGGGGATGAGAGGGAGGAAGGAGAGGAGGAGGAGAAGCTGGGGTATTTCTCTACCTCCATGAACTTTCTCTTAAGGATGCCCCTCATTGTTTGGCTGTGGCGACTCTGCGTGAAAACCAAAGACACATTAAACAGAGACCCGAGGACTCGGTTTGTGATTAATAACAACAGCAGCTCAGCGTCAATGAGGCGTTTCCATTTAACAGAGTTTAAACGTGACAGCTTCAGGACCGAGACACCCTTCCTGGTAAAAGCTGGTCGAGCCGGTTTCAGGCCACACGTTTGTTTAGGATAATTCCATTTTGATAGTGATTTACCTAGAAACTGTCCTATAAGCACGCTCGTGTAACACGAAAACCCACTCACACTCACGAGCTGCTGAGAGAAAAATAAAGAAACTTAACAGCTCCTCTTCTTTTCCCAGCAGAGTCATTAACATTCCTGTGATTCCTTGAGTTTTTTGAAGAGAATACATGGAAACGGAACATCCAGTGGTTGTATGCTCAGGGCTGGGCGTGCAGTACATCAAGTAGCTGCTATTTTTGGATACGAAGATGGAAAATGAATCTAAACAAGAGCACTTTCAGGGAAACAAAGCGTTAGCAGGGGTTTAAGACTGCTAGGTGAAGGAGACGTGTCAGAACGAGGTCATTAATAATGTTTAACTCACTAAGTTAGTGACTGGTTATGCTGCAACAACACAATGTGTGACACTTGGATTAGCATGTTAACAGATGCTAAATCAACTGATTTGGAGTCTAAAAAAGAAAAAGTTCAGTAATCAGTGATGCAGTCATTTAAACACATGATCCTAGAGCTGCAGGTCGTGTGAGGTAGTGCAGAATACTTTTGTTATTAATTAATCATGACTTTTCAACATAAGATGATTTTTGTTGAAAACTCTGGAATAAAGAGCTAGCCTAGTGAACTAGGCACGCTTCATAGGAACCCTCGCTGCCTGTGTCTATCCAATCACAGCTCGCTATAGTTTTGGTTGGGCCAATCACAGCGCTCTATATTGTGGGCCAATCACAGAGCGGGAGTAGCCGATGACGTCAGCGCTGCGGCCGCAAACACAAGCAACATGGCGGCAACTCAGGAACCACGTTGGTTTGAAACAGCTTTGTGTAAGTCTGTCTGATATACTTAGCGGCTTCTTATTTCTATCAAACTAAGTAGTGCAATGTCCCAGTACACCTGATATTCACTTGTTTTTATACAAAAACGTCAGAAATCATTGATGTTAGACGCCATTAAAGCCTCCCGCTTTTCCGTCGCTGTGATTACGTCACGTTGTTCGTCACTCTAATTGGTCCTAGCGCTATCCTAGCGCGTGCTGACATTTTGAAAGACAACCGTAGATCCCGCCTCACGACTGAGAGCCGTCAATGGGTCGTGGCCAGACTATATATTCACATATATAGGATGGGTTGCCAGGCTAATAAAGAGCAGCAGGTGAAATGCATTCCTTCAAGGAACGCTAAGAATGCAATTAGCATTGTTAAAAAAATATTTATTCTGATGTAAAAAATAGGAAATTCCTAAATGTCTCTCAGCCTTTCACCTTCTAATAACAGAAATAAAAGATTCCAGACTAAACTTCAGCAAATGCACTTCCTTGAAATGCAAGCATCTGTGAGTGCTTTACTTGCTGCTATCCCTCTCTAATATTCAGTAGAGCAGAGGTTTCTGTCTGCAGAAAGGATAAAGTAAAAATAGTGAGTGTGTGTGTGGGCAGAGAAAACGACTTCCTGAATTTATTGTTTAAAAAAAACATCTGAAACAAGAGACAGCTCAGTCAGCTTCTTGGGGGAATCACGCTGCATCAAAGACAGATGTCTTTTATTTCCGCTGAAAAATCCAACATCTCCAAAAATAAATCCCTTTTTATTTAATACTCCATCACAGAATTATTATAGCTGCTCCTTGTCCCAGTTACATCACTTTTATTGCCCATCTGACAGAGTAGAGAGACTCCACTGTACATCTAGGTATTAACTCAGACAACATCAATAATTTAAAGGTTCAAAGCAGCAGCAGCAGCTCAGTGTGCACCAGGAGTGGGACTGCACACGGAGTATTAAGAAAAAGGGACGAGATTTCATCTGCATAGCCCTGTCTGGGTGAAACTAACTACCTTGTCGCTTGATAAACACACACACACACACACACACACACACACACGCACGCGCACACACACACACGCGTTTAATCCCTGCAGGAATGTCACACAGGGTTTTCTCTAAAGGAATCGTTTCCTGTTTGGCATAATAACACCCATTAGGCAGCTGACCTGTCGACCTCTCTCTGAGACACGCACGCACGCGCGCGCACGCGCACACACGCACACACACACACACACACACACACACACACACACAGTGATCATGTCAGCTACAATGACAACAGTGTTCCCCTCTGTCCCTTCTCCTGGCCACAGCCTCCAGCTTTTCCTAACGCTGCTCCTCAGTCAGGTTGACTCACAAGTTTTGTTTTGGGTCTTTTTATAAAACTTCCTTCAAGTTTCCTCTAAACATGTTTACAGTAAAATCACCAGTAACTGATCAAACATGGCACCATGCTCACAGAAGGCACCAGCTATAGAATAAATGATGCAGCGGCTACAGATGTTAGCTTAGCTACTCACCACAGAGTGGAGAAGAGCATTTTAGCGAAGAGGACAGAAGTGACACGAAGCCGCGGCTCTCTCGCTGTCTCTCGCTGTTCAGCCAGCTGAGCATTTAGTTGTGTTTATGTGAAGCCTCTCACTTGTACCAGTGTGAATATGAGAGGACTGGCTGGGAGCTCCCAAAGACACGCTGCAGGGCGTCAAGATAGTTCACGCCGGCTGCGAACGGGCTGAAGCGTCGCGCATGCACACAACCGTTCGCCCGGCTCGTTTCGCTGCATGGGGAGGAAAACTCACCTATCTAACTTTTAACTTGATCTTGTTCAGCGCACTGATGTTTGAAACTATTAGAGCACACGTCGGAACAACACGACTACACTTCTGCTCTGACGTGAATCGCGTACAGGCGCGTGCTGAGGCGCTTCTTGAAACAAGCTAGCAAACGAAACCGGAAGTGCCTTGGAGCGCCTCCTCCTGACTGGAGCCCGTCTCTGTGTCCTCTGTCTGCCTTGACGCAGACGGTGACACGCAGAGACTCTCACTGCAGCCCACAGATTCCTGTCTGTTGTGTTCACACTGTGCTGCTAGCAGCAGTAATCATGAGCTGGTAAATAAAGAACCTTTAAACCTCCAGCTGGAGCGCAGATAAACAGCCACGCGCTCGTTTTCTCTCCGGGTGGATGTGGCTTAGGTGTGAGATTCAGAGAAAATCAGAGAACACAACTCTTAATGTGTCCTTTAAATAACTCCAGTAATCTACAGGCTGTTAGGTGTGTATAAACTCCCCCCTACTGGTGTTTTTGGTGACAAACGCTGCTGGTATTCATACTGAAACATGACTCCTCAGGAAAACTCCCGTCAGCAAAGAGGAGCAGTAGATGAAAACAGGATTAGTGATCTACTAATGCCTTCTAATTACAACTTATAAACAGATGTTGTTTATTTATGTAAGACAAACTTTCTAAGTGGTGTTTATTGCTAATGAGTAAACAACAAAGGAACAACATAGCTGCTGTTAAAGGAACTCTTTGGCTACTGAGCAGTCACGACTGGGAGGAAGATGAATCTGAGCTGTGAAGGCGACAGACACAAACATCAGATTAATAGACAGATGAACAGGAAGGCTAAAATTCCCCTGAGGCTGAGCTTTCATCCCACGTGTTGATGTGCATCAGTCTGACCAAAGTGGCCCTTAATGCTGCAGTTTCTGTGAGTCCAAATACACCAGTCAGAGGATGGGCAGTGTGTGATTTGACCCACTTTGGTTTGGACCTCCAGTGTGTGTGTGTGTGTGTGTGTGTGTGTGTGTGTGTGTGTGTGTGTGTGTGTGTGTGTGTGTGTGTGTGTGTGTGTGTGTGTGTGTGTGTGTGTGTGTGTGTGTGTGTGTGTGTGTTTCTCCTCCAGTGCCCTGCATCAGGAGAGGAGGGATTAGTGCAAACAGCACCAGCATTAAACATGACGTGTGTCTTTTCTGTGTGCTGGAACTGAACGTGAAGGCACCGCGCTCTCTCTGAGATTTTGGTGTGACTTACTCACAACACATGATCAAAGAGCTCAGTGAGGCGTAGTGGCTATTTATAGGACAATTACACTTCCTGGACACAAATGCACCTGTGCAGTACAGTTGGAGTTTCCTGTTCCTTTTTTGTGCAGGCTGTCACTACGCACGCACGGTGTGACTTACACATGTCCTAATGCGTCAGCCCGTACCGTTACAGCAGGAACGAGTCACAGAGCCAAAACAACAGTACTCACTATTACTGTTGCTACTGTAGACGGTCAGATTTGACCCCGTTATGATGAAAAAGAGACATTTCAGAGCTGCTTTTTGTCTGGTTCCTCCAGATGGCTCCATCATCCACATCTACAGTCAGAGAACAGGGAGTCCAAACCATTAGTGTGCCTTCAGTCCACCGTTCACATTACATAACCTTACAGCTGACCTACATTCTGGCAGCCTCTCAGGTTGCTCAGACTGGCTGCTGTGGTCCAGTTTTCAGCCAAGCTGTACCACATATGACCCACATGTAGCCCACATACAGAAAAACCCTCGATGGATGGATGGATGGATGGATGGATGGATGGATGGATGGATGGATGGATGGATGGATGGATGGATGGATGGATGGATGGATGGATGGATGGATGGATGGATGGATGGACTCTGATGTCATAGTTTGACCGTGGTAACCATGGATACAGCAGCTAATGTCAGCCATGTTTCTATTTCAGAGGACAGATGGTGAATCAGCAGTCTTGTGAGGAACTTCACAGCCATTATTCCTGTGATTTGACTTCACTCACATCTTTTTTCTTCAGATTTACTCATTTTTCTAATTTTCTGACTAGTTGCATCACAACAACCGTGACACACAAGGCTATTTCTGAGCTTTCAGGCTTTGACTCAGGTTTTTGTTTCACAATTTGAGCAATTTTTACAGATAAAGAATGAAAATATATATATATATATTTCATTATTTGTTTATATTTGTAAAAATCATTTTAACATGTTTTTGTTTGACAGAATAAATTCTGACAGATTATTGTTGTGGCTCGCTCTGCCACTTGTTTTAGATTGATCTAAACTTGACTTTTTCTGCTTTAGTCACTTAGATTAGGGTTAGGGTCAGCTAGGGTTAGGGTTAGGGTCAGCTAGGGTTAACCAACCCTAGCTAACCCTAACCCTATGGTTACACAGATTAACCATAGCTAGTTGCATATCGGCTGCATTCAAACTCCTAATTTAGCTTGAAACACTTAATCTAACTAAATAACAATGTCACAGCTATTTTTTTTATTTTTGCAATTTCTTCTCTGAATCAACTAGTGATTAATGATTATCTAAAAGTATCCAAAAGGGTTGCTGTTTAATAATTAAATGAGAACCTTGTCTAATTACTCATCAATGCTAATTAATAAGATTTTATTCTTATGTAACAGAACACAACAGAAAATGATAATATTGACTAAAGATTTAGATCCGTCAGGTTTGAGGAACAAAACCTATTTGCCTGATTTGGCTCAGCTAAGTTTTCCTCAGAGCAGAAGTGTGCAGCGCCCCCTCACACCTGAAAAACTACGTTTCTACGTGTGACAACGCCGTGCTTCATCTAATAATGTGACTATTGCAAAAACATCATCGCTTTGTGCTGAAAACGGTTGAGATAGAAAGCATACATATCTAAAAGTGATTGTTTTTCTGTTTTCAAATCTAAATGCTAACATCTATGGTGTAAAGTTGGAATAAAGGAGCTGCAGTTCAATCCCATCCAGACTAGGAGGGTTAGTGAGCTACTGCACCGTCAGGCTGAGGCTGCGTCTCATGACCTCTGCCCTTTGTTACTATAATATGATGTTAGTTGTTTATTAGTGACCTTAACCTGGTCAGAGTAACACGTTTAATAACAACAATAGATGCGTCTGATTCTGAGTAAAGCCTGCAGAGTTGAACTTAACAGACCTGAAAGAGCAACAGAGAGACTACTAGAAAAACTAGATGATTGTTTTACAGCAGAGAGTCAATCTGAGTTCTTGGGTCTGGTTTGGATGCTTTGCTGGAGTTTAAGAGTCTTGAGGATCAAAATGACGATGCTGTCTCTGTGAGTTCTTTTAAAATGTCCTCAGATAAAATCTTGGAGGAATTCATTTCCACATTGTGAGACCCTGAGAGCTGCTGTTCTTCTGTAGGTGATGGGTTTGGGGTGGTGTGTGTGTGGGGGGGGGGTACTTCCTGTTGCGCTGTCTGGAATCTTTCCAAGTGTGTCAGAACTACAGAAGCATCGTGGAGCAAATGGATGTTTCTGTATAACCTGTGGGCTCAAACACAAGACCACCTGTCTGCCTGTGCCGGGACCACCTGCAGCACCACGTGAAGTCGACCAGTACCTGCTGCATGGATCACGAGCAAGCACAGCTGCAGCCCACGGTAACAAAGTAGGTTACACAACAACAGAAGTGATCTTATCTCTACATGTCAGTGAGCAGCTCAAGCTGTATGATTGGGTCTGACAGTCCCCCTTTAACAACGACCCTCTCGTCAGCCAGAGAGCTGCGGTGACCTTTCCTACAAACTTTTAAACTCATCTGCATTACGCAACGTGGGCATGCACAGGCATCACAGCCCAGAGTAGGACGCCTCACTGAGCATCGTGTCTGCTGTTTTATCAAACATTCACCATCAGTCCACCAAGTGTGTGTGTGTGTGTGTGTGTGTCTTCCTGTTCTCGTGTTGCCACGGCTGACTGAGTCTGGCTGTCAGCCCGGTTCTAGGAGCTCCTGAGCTCTGAGTTCCAGTACAAAGTGCTCTGCTTGGTGCTGGTCCTCACATGTGGCTCCATGTGAGGCTTGCAGGAGAACAGCAGCAGCAGCAGGAAGGAGACTAGCTCTGATGTCAGCTGTCCTAACCCCCCCCCCCCACACACACACACACACATTAGACTCAGACAGAGTCTCCTAACTCTACCATGGATGCTTTAATGGTTTGTGTCTGTATGAAGCATCGAGTTGGATCCATGTGTGTGTGTGTGTGTGTGTGTGTGTGTGCGCGTGCGTGTGTGTGTGCGTGTGTGTGTGTGTGTGATGGCAAAATTATAAAGCAATAACAGCAATGTTCTGTCAACAAGCAGCAGCCCTTTATTTTTATCTGTTGCTGGGAGGAGTTGTGATGCTGCAGCGCCCCCTCCTGGTGTTAATTAGGTAGTGCATGAACCTGATATAACCGCTCTCAGCTGCTTCCTCCTGGACAGCTCTTTATTCTGGTCAATTCAGAAAGTTTTAATTAAAAATGTTTTTAAAAACTTTAAGATCATTATTTTTGAAGTTTTGAAGCAATAATTTCCCAACACACGTACGAGACCATTTATCTTTAGGATTCAAGTCTAAAAGTGTTTTACAGATTTCATATAGAAATACTTTATAAAGATTCCTGCCTCCGTCCAGCGTCCAGACCACTGAGTTAGACTTCTAACAGGTGCTCAAGTCAACAATTCTGTTTGACTTTATTTGATCATTGTGGGAAACATAAAACCTACAACTGTTCACGTTCTTTTTCATTATAAATAAGCCTTTAATTTGTGCCTTGCTGCCATCTTTAGAGAATGTCGGTCTTGTGTTTTTTTGCTTTTTATTGCACAGGTTCATCATTTGATGTGAAATATAAAAAGTCATTTCCGGGAGCCTTGAATCACAAGGTGCAGAAGGACTTTGTTCACCAGAAAGTGTTCAGTCTTGTGAGAGATGCTCCCAAACCACGAGTAGAACAGAAATACAGACACAGCTGACTTCATCTTCTTCCTGTCCTCAGGTAAGAATTTTGTGTTTCATTTACATTTGACTTTAATTTGTCTGAATGATCTAAAAGATCCCAACGCACCTGGAATGCACCTGCAGCCTCCAGAGCTGTTATACCAAACCTTTATAGAATAAATACATAAAATATGTATTTTTGCTCAAGATTAAGATGCAACTTTTCTTTTATTAAACTAACTGAATGGCCTGAAACAACGTCTAATGAATTCCCTGACTGTGCAGAAACGCGCATCATGAATACGAGATGTTTTAGCGTGGAAGGTTCTAAACATTAACAAAGTCATATGACTGCCAGTGTCAGTCGGTTACAGAGTAACTCAACGTTTAAACTTCATCACCAAATATTCAGGTCAGATTTGATTCAGATGTCGTCTCTTTGATTTGCTCTGAGGTCTGATTAGTAGAAAAATGTTCGTAGTCAAGATGTTCATGAGCACTAATCTTCTTTTCATGCTGAAGATCATTTAGGAGGAAAAACCTGTAATGGAGGCCTTTAGTCTGAGGAGGAGCCAGTCTCTGAGGAGTCTTTCTGGGGCTCAGGAGAGTTCATGGGTCATGTCACCCAAAGCAACCTGGAACAGGAAGTCTGTGTCTCAGCTGGTGCAGCAGTAAGTTCTGAGATACCAGCGTACAGCAGATTTATACGCTTGTTAAGCTGATCTCAGCTGTAAACGTGTTGATAATCATACTTCCACAGGTACCAAAGCTGTGGTGACCTGAGGAGTTCAGACAAAAACGAACAGAACCTCCAGGTAACCTGCTGCCATTAGTTATCATAATAAATAAATAAATAAAAGGAGCTCCTGTCCCCAGGTGTCGGACAGCTGTGTGGACGGTCGCTGGAGGACGCAGGAAGGCAGGGAGACTCTCTGGAATTCTGCACGGAGCTCTAATCTGTCTAGGAGCCGCTCCATGGACGTCCTCCCCCAGAGAGAACCCTCTGGTACCAGAGCTCTGTGTGCGCTGTTTGAGTCCAAGTCCACCCTGCAGCAGGACTTCAGCAGCAGCCCTCGGCTGGACTCTCAGTCTAAACCAGGGAGAGACGGTCCTCTGCAGGACTGGAGAAGTTACAACACTCGTGTAAAGGAGACGTCCACTCAGGTATTATGGTGCTGGTCAGAACACATATTATTATTTATTTATTTTAAATATGAATTAAGGACTGTTCTGTTGAAAATGTGTGGTGTTGATTATAATTGAAATGCAACCACCAGACTCCAGTGTGAATAATCTAAAGCCATGAAGTGATCCACATGCACAGAAGAAGACGCAGCATGCTGTGGCATTCTCTGGAAAGCTGGAACGTATAAGACATGGGTCATATTTAGTCAGAACATCTGGATTTGGGTCACTTGTGACAACGTGGAGAGCCAAATCCTGAAACACATGAATCTCAACTTTCATTAGAGGAGGAAACAGCCTCTGTAAAAGCCCGCTCACCATAAAGCTGCATTTTGGTTAAAATAAAACCAAATATCCAGTTTCATCTCCTGATTATATAATTAAATCTACTTTTTGCCACGATTGCATGTAGAGGTAGCCATTCCATTTATTTTGAAGGGGTTTGGGCCAGTACCACCTTGTGAGATTGCACGCTGTGAGGCCTTCAGTTAGCGGCTAGATAAGCTAAGCTAGCAGAAACGAACATTTGAAGATGAATCCTGACAGCAATTCATGCCTGGTTCTCTGCTTCTGACCCAGTCTCCTCCTGCTGGTTCTGACCAAGACTGATCTCCCAGGAGCGGGCCTCCAGGCTGTTAATTCCTGCCTGGATCTGCATTTGTGAGATGGCACGTCCTCCTGGTTCTGCCCAAAGTTGTGAAACACAGGCGGCCTGCACTGCTGCACATGGTGCCTGGTACTAAACTGCAGGACTATGAAAACTTTTGAGAACCAGAACAGGGAGTGGGAATATCCCGTTTTGGCTCACTAGCTGCGTTTACATGTGCAAAATGTCTTTAATCCGATCATTATTCAGATTAGAATGTGATTGTGCACATGGCCCTGGAAAAATGAATCGGATCATGTCAAGTATTCCGAATGGCTTGTTTACATGACGCATTTTCATTCCGATCAGGCCTTTTTTCCGATTATTGTGTCCATGTAAACGCAGCTAGTGTCTCTGGGATAACTTTCTGTCCCCTGGTTCTCCAAAGCTCTCCCCTACTAAACCACCAACTATCATCGGCCTCCCTTTCCAACACTTCCCACAACTTTTTCTGTTACTTGAGTTTAAGGCGGTAGTAAATAAAAATAGGTAAATAATTATAAAGAGGTTTGGATGTCACTGGAGTGTACGTTCTGTTTACTGCAGTTCCTCTAACGGCCACACGGTGCGCTGCACTCTCTGCAGCGTCAAACTACGCAGAGCAGCTTTAATGTTTTAAACCTCGATACAAGAGAAACGGGCTGATTGATGGCTGTGAGGATCAGGTCAACATACCAGGGTCAGATCATTTCAAAATTAAAATCAGTCTGAAAACATGCAGGAAATTAAAAAATGAGCAGATGATTTCAGAGACTCCCATTATCTTCATTATGCTTTTATTTGTGTTCGTTTTTATGACTCACATATTTTATTTTCATGTGTATTTAGTTCTGAAGCAATTGGAGGTACGTGCTATAAAAACAGAGTTGAGTTAATTCTCCTAACAAGAGTCTCACCACTCCACAGAGAACAACCCAGGTGGACGGTCAAAAGGTCATGAATGGCCTCCTGGAGAGTCACAGCAGAGCCTCCAGGCACACAACCGGTGAGCATGTTTACACTCTGGTGGAGGGCAGGTGGGACCGGTGTCCGCGCGTCCTCAGAGACGTCATTCATGGACGCGTTGGTGTCATACGACAACCAGCTGCTATCATGTCTGTTCAAATAGGAAGGTAGCCACTTTCTTGTGTGTGTGTGTGTGTGTGTGTGTGTGTGTGTGTGTGTGTGTGTGTGTGTGTGTGTGTGTGTGTGTGTGTATTAAGCAGATTTATGTTTGGGTTCCAGCAGACACGTCAGGATCAAGGTCGATGACATTTACCGTGTCGTCGTGCAGATCCTGAAAGAGTTTGATGAGCAGCGACTGAAGCGCTGCGTCGTGGAGGAAAGTCAAAAGCTAAATAAAGACAAGGATGTGGTCGGGTAAAGGCATAGCTATGTGTTCACACACATGCTGAAGATAGGAGTGAGGCTGCCGCTGTGAGTCTGACCGTGACGCAGACCTCGGTCATCTGAGCCCTGGAACTGATGTTGTTTAGATGCTTTTACTCTGATGTGAGTAGAGAGAGATGAGCAGGCATCAGTCCTCACGAGTATATGAGCTGCAATACAAGAAATAGATTTTTTTAGCCATTCTGAGGTTTGTTTTTGTGAAAAACGTAAAATAATTACAACATTATAACCAACAAGACCGATGAGTGAACATGTACTGCTGCTGTCATTCACATGTGTGAAAATCCCCCGTGAACAACGGTGAAAACAGCTGAAAACAGCTGAAAACATTTGGACTAAAGTAGAGATCAAAGCTGTGTCAGTTAGTCTCATCAGGACTTTCAAAGCCATTTCTCTGAACAGAGGCTGTTGGAGCAGCTGTCTCAGGTATGAAGGTAACTTTAACACAGAAACACCCTAAAAAGGCCCAGTCCACTGCTCTTTTTCAGCTTTGCCAAAATAAAACCGTCCGTGAGTTCCTGTGTGTTATTTTAATACCCCCCCCCCCATGCCCACTGACACACATACTAACGGTCCCACCCAGTGGGCCCATAATAGTAGGTGACAATGGAGCTATGGGAAAGGGAGGTGGTGGGGTGTCCCAGTGGCTCGCTGACCAGCAGCATGATGGTCTGAAGCCTGCAGCAGCAGCCAGCCCACAACCCCAAAAATAGCTGAAGTCTGACCAGAGGGAGAGCAGGAGCAGATAAAAATCAGCCGAGACCACAGAACCAGAACGAGTCCAGTCAGAGCTGGAGCTGAGAGGACGCACACCACAGGGGTCCGACGCCGCAGAGACGCCAGGTGAACAGAGCTGAGGAGTTGTTAGTGAGTATCATGAAGCTGCGGCTAACATCATACTAAGAATATTACATATTGATGTTTTTAATGCAGTAATTCTACTTTTGAATCACAAAGCAGCTTTAATTTAGTCTGCTCATCAGAGCTGTGGGTTATCTACAAAGATTTAATGTGTGAGAGCTTAACCGGAGGATTTTCTCATGAACCCTCCAGGGAAACAGAACCAGTTTGACTCTCTGGGTGTAACTTGGTGGTGGGTTCTGACCACAGGGTCAGGAGGCCTCCGGAGCGAGCCGTCCTTTGGTGTCAGGGTCTTCTTTACAGTCTGTGAATGTGGCTACCATCAACAACAGCTGATAGCGGGGAAGGTGGTGAGGAACAAATACCAACGGCACAGCTGCAGCGGTTAAAAACGTGTCTGCCATTGCTGTGCCGCTAATAGCTCCTCTTGGTTCCTGGAGTTAACCCAGATCAGACGTGTCAGCAGAAGTGAGCGTGTGGGAATCACACGATGAAGACCCAACTATGATTTTATGATGCGTGAGCTCAGATCCTGGTGGGTCAGAACAGGCTCGGCCCTCGCTGGCTTCATTCTCTCTGGTCACCCATCTATAAAAATGCTTTAAGTCCAGACTCGTGAGAGGCAGCGGCTCAGCGCTCCATCCTTTTGTCCTGACAGGGCTTAGTGTTTGAAAGGAGAGGCGTGTTTCGCTCGGGACATTAGTCACAGACCGGTGCAGCTCACCCAGCTTCACCGTTTGAACAGATTTGATCAAACTCAGCCTGGATGTTATCATCTTAAAACTGACCGTGTCTGTTCAGAGCCTCCTACTGAGCAGAAACAGGTTCAGGTGATTAGCTACGGTTGTTTCCATGACTTTTACAAGGTCAGGCAGATGCTTTTGAAGGGTCAGGTGATGATAGTTTGATGGCAGGGAGCTCACACAAACAATCTGTGCCGCTCCAGCTGAGCTAGCAGTTGCTGTCGGTTCCCTCTCCTGGGCGTCGCGGTCGGGCCGAGGCATGCGGCCCGCTCTGCTTCTGAGGCTGCGTGGGACGATGACGCAGCCTCAAGGGTCAAATACCTACATGTGTTTAAATTACTTACATTTTTCATGCCTTGATGCAAAAATAAAAGGTTCTGAGAGTTAGCCGGAGCTACAAGATAACATTATAAATAGGCACACTTAGAACAAAGCTAAAAATAGGAGCTGCTATCTCCATTTTAAAAAGCACCAGCTGGGCTACTGAAGTCATATCCTACTTCTAAACGTGCTTTTTCTTTGTTCTTCTCATTGCAGACGATAAATATAATCAACCACTGAGCAAAGGAGGCGCAGAGTCAAGACAAACCAGAGACAGGATATCTTCTTCCTCCTCAGTGAGGGACAGATTAACGCTCTATCTGACCAAAGCAGCAGCCAGCGACTCGACAGGAGGCTCCGTGCAGCCAGTGAGTTCCTGAAATTCCTCCGATTCCTGCACACACAGCGAGGTCAAGGGCTGACAGCAGGGCCCTGCCTCCACACCCTCTCCGTTAGAGCACAATAAGATCACAACAAACCAAACTAACCCAAATCACCTTTTTTGTTGTTTAACAGGAATTCATAGCTGCTCCAGGATCAAAAGCTAAGCACCACAAGGTACAGCTAACGAGCACGTGTGTTGTCATGTGTAACACGCGTCGTGTGTTGTAGCTACTACTCACCTCTTAGTTCATTTACTATTACACAGCAGAAGTTCACCTGTCATGCAGGTAAAAGTCATGCTGTTGTCGTTACACACAAGAAATAGGCTGAATGCAATGAGACGTTCTCTTAACCCTTGGAGGTCCCTTAAAAAAGCGACATTAGCACAAAAAAATGTCCTTGACAAAAAGGTGTAATTAAAACGATATAATGTTTCATACGACAGATTTTTTTACACAGATTCCATCCTTGGCTTCAGCACTCACAAAACACAATAAAATACGTGTGTTTTTTAGATTTAACCCCTTTAATGTCAGGCTTTATAAAAAAATCTGCATTGTAAAAAAGCAAAAAAAAAACAAAACACTGCCTGAACAAAAAATGCACGAGGGACCTCTCAGGGTTAAAGGTTGAATATGGAACAATTTAATAACAGAAATTCCCTCCACGGGGCGTTTAGAGGTGTGCAGAATGAAGGCACAGCGTTTCCTTCAAAAGCTGGATTTTAATTAAAAAAGAATCAAATATTTATTTTGACGGGCACGACACTGGGTTTATGTTTACATCTACCAGCCACTAGAGGGCACCGTTGTGGTTTTCCAAATACAGCAAACGGTCCGCTCAGCATTGTGGAAAATGGCGGACTCGGCAAGTCAAGCAGCTGCTTCTGAGCCCAGAAGATGTCGTTATCCTTCTCAGAGGAGGAGCGACCAGAAAAGATCTAAAGCCAGAGTGAGTTTCGGTCTCTGGACGCGGTGCTGGCTGCTCACTTCACGTATCGGCAGTGAACCTGGCATCCCGACGGCTGGAAACCATGATCTGTTGTTGCAGCTACAGCCTCCACACACTAGATGTCGCTGTGGTGTTCGTGTTCCATGTTCGACCTTTAAATCATGAAGAGAAAATGATCATTAAATTAACAAGTATTTATATTTGCATTTCACTTTTTTCCATTTGACAAAAAACATGTTAAAGTTGAACATCGAGACTTTGAAGAGACTGAGCTCATCAAAGAGGATTTCCTCTCTTCAGTCCTAAAAGGCTGCGTTAGAAAACCGGATTCTCTGAACATTTTCCGACTCGTGTGTGTGAAAACGCCGTGCGTGTGATATCTGCCTACTAACAGCCGTCAGGTGTGTTTTTAACGTTGGTGTGACAGAAGGTGGCTTGCTGTGATAAAACCCTCGTGAGCACAGAGGAAGGTAAAGTATCATCTCTTCTAACCACGCGTGTCCTTCTGCACGTCTCATTTGTACTTGATGACGGCGTCCTTATACTGTTACTCCTTTTCTGTTTTGTTATTTAAAGATGGCCGAAGCAGCCAGGAAATTCACCGTGTCACAACCACGTCCAGATGAAGATGACCTCCCCCTTCCCCCACCTCCCCCTGTACCACCCAGACCCGTTGACTATGACGGACCGGCAGCATTGAGCAGCCTCCCTGTGCCTCCTCCTAAAGAGAGCTTCACCACTCTCTATCAGCAGCGACAGAAGAACGAGCTGAAGAGGCTCTTTAAACACATCCACCCCGACGTACGGGCGAGTCTCGATGACGCCGTGGACGATGAGATCATGAAAGCCGTGCAGTCAGAGAGCGCTCAGGCAGCAGATGGGTCTTATCAGGGTGAGGTCCAGTCCATGAGGTGGATCTTTGAGAACTGGACTCTGGACAACATTGGAGATCCTCATGAAACCAAAAAGCTTCTGGACACAGAGGAGTTCAGAGGCGGAGACGTCAGGAGCACCTCCTCGAAGTTCGAGTACATAGACAGCCCCCGACACACGTCTGCTAAAAGACAGAGCTCCGTCAGAGGAGACGTGAGAACGTCCACATGGCTGTTTGAGACCCAACCTTTAGATTCTCTCAGCAGGTCCAAAGGCGAGGGGGGGGAGCTGGTTGAAGCCGTTCTGAAGGAACCCTTACAGTCTGGAGATGTAAGAGGGACTCGGCTTCTCTTTGAGACGAAACCTCTGAGCAGCTTGGGACGCTGCAATTCCACAGAAGACTGCAGCTTTCTGAAACTAAAATCTGAGCTTCAGGAGCAGAGAGGAGACTTCCAGAAAACCCTGAAACTTTTCCAGACAGACCCCGGCTGCGCCATCAGAGACAAGAACGGCAACGTCCACGCAATCAAGTCCATCTGCAGGGAGGAGATCAGCAGCAGCAACCTCAGCACCGCCCGCTGGCTCTTTGAAACCCAGCCTTTGGACACGATCAATGCAGGAAGTGATGGCACGAAAATAATACGGGGCATTTCCCTGGAGGAGGGGCACAGAGGGGGTGTTGACCAGAAACGGTGGATGTTTGAAACTCAGCCCTTCGACACGATACAAGAGGCTGCAGGAGAGTCTGAAGGAAGAGCAGGAAGGTGTCTGGAGAAAGAAGCTGTCATCGGGGGAGACGTGAGGACTTCTCTCTGGCTGTTTGAAACGCAGCCTGTGGAGACGCTCAGTGACAGCCGTGACGTCGGACGCCTGAAGAAAATCACCCTTTCTGCTGAAGAACAGGGAGAAGTAAAAGGCAAAAAGCTAATGTTTGAAAATGGCAATTTTCAAAACTCCACCTCGCACCAAGAAAACGGTGACGTGAAAGCTTACAAACAACTTTTTGAAACAATTCCTTTGAGCAAAACGTCTCATTTAGAGAACGAAATAACCACGAAGAAGGACGAAAACCCGTTATACGCGATAAGGGACGGCCGTGGAAACCTTCACGAGGTTGTAACAGTCAGCCGAGAGGAACTCATCAAAGGCAAAGTCAAAAACTACAAGTGGATGTTTGAGACCCAGCCTTTGGATCAGCTGGTAGATGGAAGAGGAGATGTTGAAGTAATTAAAGGCATCACCAGACAGGAGGACGCCACGGGTGATGTGAAGATGGCGAAGTGGCTTTTTGACACCCAGACAATCGATGGGATCCATTGTAAGTTCAACCAGAACGAGCAAAGCTCTTCGGCGAAGGAGGAGCCTTGCAGAGGTGATGTCAAGACCTGCAAATGGTTGTTTGAGACTCAGCCGATGGACATGCTGTACGAGAAAACAGAGAAAGCGACAGATAAAGAGTCTGTTGATGCTGATGTCAAGTCCATTACCTGGCTGTTTGAGTCCCAGCCCCTAGACAGCATCAAAGATGGTGACCCACTCAGTCTGAAGCTCTGCAGCACCACGGTGGGTCCGGTCAAATGTGAGGTTCCAGTGGGAACAGCCAAACATCTGTTTGAAACACAAACGTTTGACGTTTCAGAACAGAATCTGAAGTACACCAGCCAGGTCAACCTCCAGTCAGGAGGTGTCTCACGCGTTAAAGAGCTCTTTGAGTCCCAGTCCCTTGATGAAATAGGGTCAGAAATGGTGACGTCTGCTCAGGCGCAGGACCACGATGAACACATCGAAAGAGGCTCAGTTCATAAAGTCACATGGATGTTTGAGAACTGCCCCATGACCCAGACCAGTAAGGACCATGACGGAGTAGGTATGGAGATAGCTGGAGTCATTGAGAAAGGAGATGTTCAAAATAAAAAGTTTATTTTTGAAACCTCTTCACTGGACAAAATTCACCAGGAATCAAGCGAGGAGAAGCCAGTCCCCGAGGAAGAGCCTTTGAGCAAGGTTGACGTCAAGTCGAGCTCCATGATGTTTGAGTCGCTGCCGCTGTACGCCATCAGAGACCAGGAGGGTCAGTTTCACGAGGTGACCACTGTGAGAAAAGAAGAAGTGATGAGCGGAGACGTGAAAGGGGCGAGGTGGATGTTTGAGACAAAACCACTCGACGCCATCAAGGCAGAGAATGACGTGTACGTGATTCGAGCGGTCACACAAGAAGACGTCAAAACGGGGGACGTCAAATCAGCCAGATGGAAGTTTGAGACGCAACCTCTGGATTCCTTCAGCGGTCAAGATGAGCCTCCCGTCAGAAACGCTGAAGAAATAGAGGGCATCAGCGTCCAACAGAACAAAAAGATGTTCGAGTCGGAGCAGTCCTGCCAGAAGTTTGTGAGAATGGTTAGTGTCACTGATGTCAAGAGAGGAGACGTCAGGACCTCCACCTGGCTCTTTGAGAACCAGAGCCTGGACAGTCTGAAAGGAGAACCCGAGGAACAGAGTCCAGTTAAAACCATCCACAGGGAGGACAGCCAGAAGGGCGATGTGAAGCGCTGCACCTGGCTGTTTGAGTCTCAGCCGCTGGACAAGATCAAGGAGCCCGAGGACACCTCGGACCAAGCCGTGGAGCAGATTCCCAAAGCTGACGTGAAGTGCACCACCTGGTTGTTTGAAACCACTCCTCTGGACAGAATCGCTGCCAGCAGCGTGGCTGACACCCTGTCACACTTGTATGAAATGAATCTTATTCACTCAAGCGGAATCATTATAGAAGCAAATGAACAAAATAACGTTAACATGGCGAAATATCAGCTTGGAAGCAGCGAAGGTGTGCTGATTCAGAAAGAAGATGTTGTGACCGGCCAAATCAGGAACATTATGTTACAACTTCTGCTCAAACCAACAATAAAAGCACAAGTTAGTCTCCTGAGAGAAGTCGAGAAGGGCAAAGTCAGCACCGCCGTGATGGAGCTTCCAGTCTTTGAGTCCACCACGACCACTGGCGTTGAGAGCGATCAAAGAATCCAAAACATCATTCAAACCATAGATGAGCTGCTCATCTACAAAAGATGTTTCACAAAGGGGATCATCATGCAAGAGGCTGGAGACGGAAAAGCAGAAATGTCCGTTTATTCTCTGATCAGCAAAGCGGAAATCAAAACTGAGAGTCAGATTGTGGAACGGGGAGATGTTAAAAATACAATCGGAAATCTGCTGGCCACCGCTCATAGCCACCAAGCGTCAGCGTCCTGCCGAGTGGACGAAAACGAGAAGGGAAACGTGAATTTGTTCAAGAGTTGCATTGAAAAGGGAGACCTGCAGTACCTGAAGAGTCTTCACGCCGAGGCCTCTGAGTGTGACGCCGACCACGGCAGCTTGATCAAAGAGCAGGTTGAAACTGTCCAGGGCGGCGTGAAGGAAGCCAAGAGGAGCCTGTGGCAGCAGAAAGAGCAGGTGGAACGAACCATTTGTGATGTTTTACCTGGAGACGTAAAGAACACCAAAAAGGTGTTTGCCTCCGAGTGCTGCGTCAGCGTGGACAGCAGCGTTCCCAAAGAAGAAATAATCCCAGGAGACATCTCTTCAGCAAAGCAGCAACTGGCTGTGAAACAACCTGTGACTGTCGACAAAGAGGAGGTCGTACCTGGAGACATCCGGGCAACGATGGAGTCGTTAGAGCGCGCAAAGCAGCAAAGCATGAGTGTGGAGCGGGAGGTCTTTAAACCTGGAACAATCTACGACATGGACTTATCCTCCCAAGGTCCTGTAGAGGAAGGACGTCAACCCCAGAAGGAGGTTATTATATCTGGAGACGTGAGAGCAGCGAAAAAGTCTCTTGAAATGGCCAAACAGCAAAGCCTGCATGTGGAGCGGGAGGTTGTCGTTCCTGGGAAAATATACAACTTGGGCGTGTCGGCTCAAGAAGAAAGGTCTTCAACAGCGATGCAGGCTACGTCCTCCTCCAGAATCCAGCAGCTCCAGACTAATCCAAAGGTCAGTGAAGCAGAGCAGGGTCCGGAAAGCCTGTTAGTCAGTAACTGTGCCCAACAGCCACTGATAGACTGTGATTTTAATGGTCAGACGACTGAGGAGGAGATGGTTGTTAGAGGGGATGTGAAGGCAGCAATTAGGTCTCTGCAGAGTGCATCAACCGAGCAGAGGTTTGTAGATAAAGAGAACATTGTTAGAGGAAACGTGCAGCTGGCTTTGGAGTCTCTAGAGAGGTCTAGCGTTAACGTGTCCAAAGGAGACTATCAGGCTGCGATGATATACAGGAACTCAGGCAGGGCTTGTTCAGGAAGGAGCAGAACTGTTCACAATCAGTGTGTTGTGGTGTCTGTGCCTCCAACTGACACAACGTTATCTCGTTCAATTACAGTAACCTGTGAAGGACAGCCAAGCATCTCCAGTCAGGTTTCAGTCCCCGACCCCGTAGCAAACGGAAACTCTAAATTACCCGGCTCTGAAAGAGCACCTCCACCTCCACTCACAGAAAATACCGGAAAACCAAAGGAGAAGAAGCCAGCGCTACCACCAAAGCCTCGGTGGATCAGATCCGTAGCTCTGGAAGGACCAAACGCCTCCCCGTCACCTGCCCCTAAGGTCACCAGCTCTGAAGAAGATGAGAAAAGTACAGTGGTTCCCCCAAAGCAAAGACAGCAGCACACTGCACAAGCTACAGATAAAAAACAAGGCATTACAGCAGAGAGTAAAGGGAGTTTCCACGAGCCGCTCCAGCAGAAACACGGATATGAAACACAGCATGGTTCAACCCGGTCAAACGAAGGTCAGGACGAGAGGAAATCAAATGGAAACGTTTCCAACGCTAAAGAAGAGGCGATAGAAAGAAATGTGATACAGAAAATAAACGCTGTTGAGGAGATGAAAAAATATACAGAAGATGGGAAACAGGAAGTAAGCAAGAGCCTGCAGGCTGCCCTGCAGAGCTTTGAACGGAAGGACGGAGAGGACAGGCGAGATCTATCAAAGAAGGTGAAAGTGGTTTCTAATGATGCTAAAGAAGAGAAACACACTGATAAAACCACCGTCAGACAGAACAAACACTCTCCCAACCCAACCAAAGACCAACACAGACCTCCAGCAGGAACATCACAGACCAACGCACCGGATGAAAAGATCCCTCTGAAACCAAACAATCAGGACGCTGGAAGTAAAGTTGTTATGAGAGAGAAGAGAGTAAGAGAAACGGAGGAGGAAAGACGCCAAAGGCTTTCTGTCCACAAGGACGAAATCCTGAAAGGAAACGTGAGGGCGGCCACGGAGATCTTTGAAAATTTAAAGAAACGAGAGGAACTCAAAGGAATCCTGTCTCAGGTGCAGGAGATGGAAGGTGAGGACCGCAGCGTCGACGCTAGCTCCCTGATGACTTTGTATGAGAACGTCCCAGCTTGGATGGTCCCGCCCAGTCGTCGCGCTACAAAATGTAAAATGGAGGAAAAGAAAGTGGAGGTAGCGTGGCAGGACGATGATCTGGAAAGCATCTCCTCGGTTGAAACGGCGTTTGAAGATCTAGAAAAGGCCAGTAAGGAGATCATGAAACTCAAGGAGCAGACGTTGGCCAAACTCGTTGACATTGAAGAAACCATAAAAAAGGCTTTGTACTCTGTGTCCAACCTCAAGTCTGAGGCCGACATCGCAGGCTTGTCGGGGCTCTTCGACGAATCTCTGAAATCTGAGCAGAACCTTCATCCTGCCAAGAACATCAGGAAGATCAGCATCGTGTCAAGCAAGAGCAAACCGGGTCCCACCGCCACCGAGACGAAAGATCCAGACTCAAACCTTCCCAAAGGATCCAACAGAAAGCCTCTCGTTAGGCAGTCCTCCGCTCAGTCCTCCCCGTCCTTCATCTCCATTCACTCTACGAGGAAACCCTCTGAAGACCAGAAACCAACCATGACAACATTTAAACCAGATTCTGAAGTTTCTTCTCAAAGCTGCACAAATGCAACTCATGATCTAGATTCTGCTCCCGAATCCTCAAAGAACGGCCCTAGTCCGGAACGCCAAGTCAGCGTGCTTGAGGTGAAGGCTGTTCCCGAGCAGCGAGCAGGAATAGTCGGCACCAGGACGGTCAGCGAAACGTACGAGGAGAGCGACGGCTTCGGCAACGTCTTCGTTTCCTCCACGACGTCCACATTTATCACCAACCAACCTGACGGCAAAACGCCGGCTCTGTTTGAGGTCATCGGAAGTCCGACCAGATACGGAGTCACGACGTCTCCTTCAGCTCCGAGGCCTGGACGTCCTTCAGGAGACAACGTGTGGAACAGCCCAAAGAAGGAAGGGAGGGTGTTCGTGACATTTAGGCACCCAAAGGAAAAACACTGATGTGATTACAGTTTGGTGAAGTTAGTTTATCTTCCGCTGTTTTTAATTCAAGTATTTTAGTAACGTTTGTGTATTAAACTAATATTATGAGAACAAAGTTACTTTTAAATAGTAAAAAATGTTTTATAGATTTTTCTACTGTAACCAAGGTTTGTGTATTAAAGCTGCTGTTAACACTGTTGTTTTGTAAAATGTCAAATAAATCATTGATAGTTTTAAACCTTATTAGTAATTCTTGTGCTTCATGGTTTCCATCTAACCTAAAATAAAGTGATTATGGTTGAATGTGAGCGTGCTGCAGGCATGGAAAACGTTTTATTTCTCAGACGACTAAAGCAGTGGATCCCAAACTTTTGCTTTTGACATATCTGAGAAAAAAATTCAATATTAGTTTTCCAGACTGTTTCTATCTTTTTGTTACTGTTGAGACTAAAAGTCAGCAAACAAAGAGCCTCGGTACATTATTTTGATCCTTTCATAGCTCATTTCTACGTATCGTAAAGTCTGATGCTAAATAATGGTCATCATCATCAAAGTTATTTGAATGTTTGAAGATTATGCCAAGAGCCCACAGTGGGGTCCTGAGCCACACTTTGAGAACCTATCATTTTAAGGGCACACAGCCAGAGGTGTGCCCATATATGTCATAATTAGTCTTTTGTATTTCTCATTTTACTTGTAAGATTTATCTTGTTCTTGTGAGGTGACCTATAAATTAAATGCATTATTAATATTTTTTTTTTTTCTGAGGTGTCATTAACTTTGTAGTTTCGTCCCACACCTCCAGGTCACTCTGAACATTATTTTAAAACTCCTTCTTGTCCAAATTTGCTAATTAAACACGTTAAAGAGGTTTATTGAGAAACTATTTTTTAATTGTCACTTTAACCCTGAGAGGTCCCGCGTGCGTTTTTTTGTTCAGACAGTGTTTTTTTTTTTTTTGGTTTTTTTTGTTCAATGCAGATTTTTTATAAAACCTGACATTAAAGGGGTTAAATCTAAAAAACACACATATTTTATTATGTTTTGTGAGTGCCGAAGCCGAGGATGGAATCTGTGTAAAAAATCTGTCGTATGAAACATTATATCATTTTAATTACACCTTTCTGTCAAGGACATTTTTTTGTGCTAAGGGTCCCCAATGTTGCTTTTTTTAAGGGACCTCCAAGGGTTAAAAAAATTATTGGTCCCTTTGAGATTCACATGCAGGCTGACCGTGAAAAACCCCCATACCTGCATTAGCTGCCAATAGAAAATAGACGGGGAAGTGCTCGGGTCAGAGAAAAGCCACAGATCTACGGCAAACTGTAAATTAGCATTCATGGACTCACCCATCTTGGCTCACGATGAGGAAAGGAGTCCAGCAGAGCGCGTTTTGACTAGTAGAAGCTAACCGTTAGCATTAGCAACTCCACCACACAGCAGAACTCCTCCAGGCTTGTGTTATTGGTGGAGATAAAACATCAACGTTGCAGAGCAAACAGAGTCAGTGGTAGAGTCGTGTTCTTGTTAGCCAATCAGAGGAGAGATGTCCACGTATCAGGAAGTAATGAGTCAGGCTCTAAATCCTGCTGTTTTCTGCTCCCATCTCTCATGACTAACTTCTACTTCCTGAATCAGGAGCGCCAGAGCTTTTTTCCCCACAGAGATCGACTCACAAAGCGTTCATTCATACTAGAGACCAATGCTAATGTATTAAAAAAACAAATTAACTTGATCTTTAAAGCCATACTATGCAACCTTTTCATATTTTAAAGCACTTTCTTGAGCCAGTATGTGCTAAAATGACCCTTTACAGCAGGGCTATTCAATTCTGGTCCTGGAGGGCCGGTATCCAGCACATTTTAGTTTTAGCCCTGCTTCAACACACCTGATTCAATCAGCAGATAATTAACAGGCTTCTGCAGAGCCTGATGAGCTGCTGCACAGGTGATTCAACAACTGAATCAAGTGTGCTGGAGCAGAGAAACAACTAAAACGTGCTGGATACCAGCTCTCCAGGACCAGGATTGAATACCCCTGCTTTACAGGAATAATGAAATGTCACTCAGACCCCTAACGCCCCCGATGGCCCGAATCCCACATTTGCAACTTCAGAGTGGCGGGACTTAGAAAAAAGTGGAGCTGACATGCCTGGTGCTGCAGTCTGCTTCCAGCATGTTTCCTGCATGTTTTAGATCATGAACACAGCTGATGTGTTTGATTTAGTGATGAACCGCTCCTGTAGACACTAATGAAGGCTGAGGAGACGTTTCAGCTGTTAGATTAAGGTGTTAAAAAGACCAACGCACAGCGAGGACAGAAGTTTCACTTTTGGTTTCACTAACGGACACTAGGGGGTGCTAAAAACAAGCAAAACTGCCAAGTGTGCCTTTAATAATTCTGTTTTAATCTGGTTTTATAAATGACCCAACCAAATGAGACTAATGAACTAAATAAAAATACATAGAGCCCAGTAAAAACTCAGAAGACTAAAGAAAAAATATGAAACAATATGGTTATAATAGAAATTGTTCTCATCATCACAGTTCCCATTGCCTGCCAGGGAAATGTGCTCTGCCTGCCTGACTCCCGTCTATCCAGTGGAAAGACTGGTGGTGAATAAAGTAGCACTCCACTACAACTGTTTCTGCTGTAGGCACTGTAAGAAAAAGCTCAGGTGAGATGTTTTTATGATCATTAAAATCATTTGAATGATTAAATATTGGCATTCATGAACTTTTATTTTTATATCTAATATGATGAAATCTGTCAAATCAGCTCTTCAGACAAGAACATAATGCGACAAATATTTTTGTTCTCACTGCAGCATGCACAACTATTCATCTCTTTATGGAGAGTTTTACTGCATTTCTCACTACCAGCAGCTTTTCAAAAGAAAAGGAAATTACGACGAAGGGTTTGGGCGCACGCAGCATAAAGACCGCTGGCTGCTCAAGGACAAAGGAGCAGATGAACCAGACACCAGATCCACTCCCAGAACCACCCAAAAACACCAAAACCCTGCTGCTGATGTGGTCGTCACAAAGGCAAGGACAACAGAGCCGGGAGGCCAAAGTGGTGCTGATGTTAAAGGCAAACTGAAAATCAGCTGGCCACCAGAGAAGAAGACAGCAGGAGTGAGTCCAGCTCTGTTAAGAAATGAGTCAGTGCTGAAAAATAAGATATCCGACATCAACAAAGCAGCTTCTGTTAGTGCACCTGAGAGTCAGAGCTGGGACAAACTCAACCACAGAGGTCAAGTGACCAAGGAGCAGTCTAAAGCAAGTCCAGCTGGCCATTTCCATATCGCCATCTCATCAACAGAGCCTAAAGCTACTTCACCTCTCCCAGAAAATGGTCCATCCGTTAAAAACCAAGAAGCAGCTCAGGCCAGGTCGGCACCAACCTTGAAATCCATCAATAGTCCTGTTTCCAACAGACTGGAAACATCTTCAGGTAAACAGAAAAAATCTGTTCGGTTCGCTCCAAGCGTTGATGAGGCTCAGAGCGACCCGTCCAATCAGCTGAGCTCTGGAGCTGAACGTGGAATTCTCTCAGGTCAATCTGAGCAAAACCAGTCAAACAAACCCAGAGAAGTATCACAGCTGATCGACAGCACTAATGAGGAACCTTCCAGTAAAGAAGAGAAGAACAGCGAGGGAACTGTTGAAGATGAAAGCTACAGAGAAACAACCAACGAGATGGACCAAGAGCTTGATGCTGAAGTGTTGAGGAGTCAGGAAACTTCAAAAATGGACAAACCTCTGACTGAAGTCAAGGTAGACATGAGACAACCAGAGTCATCCGAGAGGCTGGATGAAAGTTCAGAAGACGCAATCAACAAGATCCCCTCTGAGGAGCCAAGTGGTCCACAAACTCCTGCAGGACATGAGACCAAAGACGAGGCCTGTCTTCAAACAACGGAAAACCAGTTGGCAACACCTGAGTCAACTAATGACCAAGACACCAGCGGTAACCAGAAGAAACCTGTTGCAAGAACAACTTCTAAAACCATAGGATCCTGGTCTAAAGGAAAGAGTCCTTTATCAAAGCTCTTCACATCAAGAGGAACTGACAAAACCACCAGGGCTGAAGCAAAGGATGCCAAAAAACCTGACGTCAAACCCAGTGGTGGACTCCTAGGAAGGCTGTTTCAGGCCTCCCCGGACGTCCCCAAACCCCCAGCACAACTCGAACGCAACACCACAACACACGATGATGACAAGAGCGTAGACAAAGAGGCTGTGACAGAAGAAAGGCAGGAGAATGTGTCTGAAGTTGGACCGTTGGAAGCAAATGTTGCCAAGTTAGAGTTTTCTGAAACTGATGCAGAAGGGAGTAACTGCAGATCTACAGACGAAACCAACCACAACCAGAGTCTGATCAGTGAGGACCCAACTGGTCAAGGTTCAGAACCACAGAGCAATGTAGTCGTGGATGCTCGTGATCCCCAAACACAGCCTGAAGACCCACTCTCTTCTGTGATTAAAGCTGTGTCTGAGGAGCCAATCAGCTCATCCGTACCTGAGAGAAGAACCGATGAGAGCTTCAACAATGACACCTTTGGAGAATGCTCCAGTTCAGTCCTCAGTGGTGAAGTTCTGGTTACAGATGAACTTTCTCCAAAGGCAAACAAACTGAGCGAAGAGCCAAAGGAAGAGGGTGGAGCTCTTTTGGATCTCAGTAATGATTTGTTTGGCCTTTCCAGTCTGACAGAAACACCTGAGCCTGCAGCTGAAAACATGAACCTGATGGACTCTCATCCATTACCTGCTGAAACTCAAGTGGCTCCAACCATGACAGATCTATTTAACGGTCACGATTCAGCTCCCCATAAACAAGAAGATCCAACAGATCCGTTTGGTGCAAATGAGCAGACAAGAGAAGAGAAGGCTGACTTTGACCTTTTCAGCTCAACCGATCAGCTGTTCCCTCCTGCTGTGAACGTACCCGACCAAGGAGGAGCTTCCACGACTCTCATATCTTCTTTTCCTGACGACATCTTCGGTGTTAACGATATCTCCAGCGGTGCAGATGTTTTTGCAGTGCTATCAAGCAGTCCAGCCGCTGCTAATTCACTAAATGACCTCCTTGGGTCTGACCTAGCCTCTGCTGCTGCTCCTCCTGCTCAGATTGATCTGTTTGCTGAAGATTTGTTTGCATCAGAAGCACTATTGCTGCCCACATCTGGGCCGAGAGATGCAGACGTGTTTGAGGACGGCCTGCTGGCGTCAGGAGATAAAAACACTGAGCAGAAATCAGAGAGCAGCAGCTGGATGGATGATCTGCTGGGATGAATGCAGGACTGTTAAAACTAAAACAATCACTCTTGAATGCATAGATGTGGAAACGATCAGGTTCCTTTCATAGATCTGTATAAATCAAAGGCATTATTTGAGATTTAAAGTTCTAGTTAAAAATGACTTATTTCAGCAAAAATGAAAAATAAAGTTTTTTAGGAGATTAAAGCTGTAATTTATGTTGATTCTGCAGGACAACAATCTAGAAATTAGAACCACAAAATACAAAGGTTTGCTCTGTTCATGAATGTACAAAAGTGTGATGTAATAAATATTCACTTGTATGAACTGAGATGGTTTAATTGGATTACTTTTCTTAATTTCAGTTCCAATTTATTTATAAAGCACTAATAAAAACAGTGACGTGTGCCAAAGTGCTGTACAATAAAAACAAAATCACAAAAAAATAAAACACTACAGTGGCAACAAGAGTATCCACGTCACAGTAAAACCAACCACTTCCATTAAAGGCCAGAGAAACAAGGTGAGTCTTCAGGTGAGATTTAAACACAGTCTGCCTGTTTTACATTTGCAGCTCGTTCCACAACCTGGGACCGATCACCAAAAACGCTCTGTCTCCTCTGCGTTTGCTCTGGGGAACCACGAGTAGCCCACGATCAGCACATGCGACGTCAGCAATACCGACAGGTAGTGCAGGGCAAGGCCATTGTGGCATTTAAAAACAAACAAAATTCTAAAATCAATTTGGTAAATTCGGTACTTGACCAGGAGCCAATGAAGGGCTGATAGGACCGGTGAAATATGGTCGCGCTTACGAGTTAAAAGACGTGCCGCAGCATTCTGGACCAGCTGCAGGCGTGAAATCAAAGACTGGCTGATGCCCTCATACAGGGCGTTACAGTAGTCCAGTCTAGTCGTCACAAAATCATGGATAAGAATTTCAAAACGATGTCGATGTTTTTATATCTTCGCCTTCTGTCTCAGGTGAAAAGAACTAGCACTCACCACCGAGCTTATGTGTTTATCAAAACAGAAATGCCTATCCATCTTCACACCTAGATTAGAGACAGTGGGCTGAAGAAACTGGGTTAACAGTCCCAAATCCAGACAGTCCCACCTGCGTGTCTACGGCCAATTTGTAAAACCTCGGTTTTGGTTTAATTGAAATACAGAAAGTTTGCAGACATCCATGATTTAACCACAGCTATACTGACAATCCAATAATTTTGCTGCACAGAAATTTTTCTCACCGCTAAGGGGCACATAGATTTGGCTATCATCCGCATAGAGGTGAAAAGTCATCCCAAACTGTCCTCAGGGGAAGCAGGTACGAGGTGAACAACAGTGGCCCAAGAATGGGCCCCTGAGGAACACCACATGTCAGGGGAGCTGTGGAGGACCAGTTTTTTTTCTTAACAACAGCTCATGTTTTCAGGGTGCTTAATGATGTCACATTTAGTGGAAAAACCCAACTGATTTTCCCGTCAGGAGTCAAATATATTATCGGCACGTTTCTGAAACGAAAGGAAACTTGAACTGATATGTTTAGTTTAGGTCTGAAGGTGTGTTGGGTTTTAAAGCAACAAAAACAGAAATACACTAACAGTGAATAAATTTACTAAAGTCTTAAATTTAAGACAATGGCTTCACTTTATGTTTTGGATTATCTTGTAGTTTATTAAGTGCACATTTAAAGGCAGTCCACACAGTCATACAAACATTCATAATCTTGAAAACTGAACAAGTTGAAAACTGGCTGCTGGTGTTTCAGTCCTGAAACATACAGATTTATTCATAATTAATAGATGGAGCTTTTCCAAAGATGTGTCACATCACCCACCACTACCTGTTATTTTCAGCATCTTCAACTGTCTCAGGAAGCTCTTTCCCTCTGGTCTCTGGGAGGAGGACTCCCAGAGCTCCACTGACCAGCGTCAGGCTGCTGGAGGCTGCGATGGGGATGGCCCAGTGGTACACAGCCAGCAGGTTAAGCAGTGGAGCCACTAATCCACCTGCTCTCCCTGACATTGACCCCAACGCTGTGGCTGTCTGTCTGAAAAGGAACCTCCTAGTCACAAGGTTTCACAGCACTCTGGTTCTTTTCACTGCAGACTGTGACCACTTACCGAACGGATGTTGGAGACACCTCCTGCATGTAGACAAAGGTCACAGAGCCGGCCCACACCAGGAAAAAACGAGCTGCGACAGCTAAAGCTGTCACAGCTATAGGATGATCTAGGAAGGAGGTGGGACACACACAATACATACATATAAAATATATACATGAAACATGGAACAAGACACAAAAACACACTCAGGAAACCAACAGGTTACCTTGTAAAACAGCCAGGATGAGCATGGACGAAAGCCCTCCTGTCACCATGGTAGACACAAAGAGGATCTTTCTACCAAAAACCTCCAAGAGCCACATGGAGAGTAAATTAGCTGGGATTTCAAAAGCTCCGAAAAGGAACTGAGTCACAAAGATGCTGAAGCCGAGGCTTCCCATGTCAAAGTACAGGCAGTAAATGGAAAGGTTCAGACAAAACCTTAAAACAGACAAAACCGTTTTAGTTAAATGATTTCACCAAATAAGAATCAGTGGTTGGGTCATCACCATGACTCACCAGCCCAGCGTTACCGTGAGGAAGTACCTGGTCAGCCTCCGAGATCTGAAAATGAGTTTAATCCCTCCGTTGTTTTGGGTTTTATTCACGTCAATCTGTAGCAGAAACACTGAAAAGTCACTCCCATATCATCGTCTCTACTGATAAAACAGGTAACCATGGTTACATTTCCTAGCTTAGCTTTACAGTTTTGAAAATAATTTAAACCTAACCCTTCTTCTAAAGTTAATGAAGAGTTGGGTTTATCAAGTCTGACTACCATAGTCCAGACAGTACTGATGCATGACCCTTTCACAATAAAAGCCCCTTGCAAATGCACACAATTACCTAAAAGAAAACGAAACCGTCACATTTGAATTTTTTTCTTAAACACTGTAGTTTCCTCTCTGCTTGTAAAATCCACAGTGGTCTAAATGCTGGGTGCAGATTATATGAGTAAGATCACATATTTGTTTATTTATTAATCAGCAAGAGCTGAATTTTTCCAACATTGAGTGAGGGATTAGAGGCAGTACATGTCTGAGTGAAAGGATATAAAGGAAAAAAATACAAATTAAATAATAATAAATAACATAAAAAAATAACAAAATAAAATACTCATACAATGTGAATACTAATACCACAGACATATGTACATAGACGCCTTTTGGACTGGAGCTGCCATAGTGGCCGGCCGCCATCTTAGTTGGGTCTCCATTCGCCCCCAGTGCATTCATTTCTACTGAGGAAGGTGCTTACCCAGCTACAAAACACATTTTATCAAGCTTTTTCACAAATTCAGACATATGGTATGGCATGATAATTAAAATATAAACATAATTAAACAAAATAAATGAAAATAAATAAAAATATAAAATCTCATCAGGTAGGCTAGAAAAGTCAATAGTAATCCGACATGATCTGATTTCAATAGTACGCCGATTGTTGCAACCGTAGGCTGCACAAAAACGGGCATAGTTGCTCACTCTGCATTGACTTTGGACAGTGAGGAGACCCATCCAATATGGCGGCGACGCTCTCCAACGTCCAATGGGGCGTCTACGTATTCATGTCTATGACTAATACCAAAAAAACAATAGAAGAAGAAGAAGACAACAGTAGTTCTTTCAGACAGATGGAGAATCCAGTGATGATGCTGGCTCAACAGCTTGTTTGTTCTGCCACACCATTTTAAGTGTTTCAGGTGCAATAAGTAAAATAAACAAACAAACAAATAAATAAATAAGTAAAGGAAATAAATTAATAAATAAATAAGTAAAATAAACAAATAAATAAGTAAAATAAATAAATAGGTAAAATAAATAAATAAATTAATTAATTAATAAATAAGTAAAATAAACAAATAAATAAAAAAAACATAAGTAAAATAAATAAATAAATCATCGTTGAAATGTTAAAGGAGACTGTAACACCTTGTCCAGCAGAGCGTGTGGGACAGGTTGTTTGTTAACGGCTGCTGCTTTGACGATGAGCTGTTTAGCCTCCTCTGTTCTCCCTCTGCTCAGCAACCATCTGGCAGACTCTGGAATAAACCTTCAAACAACAACAAACATTTTTAATTAAACATCAGAAAGCCCAGTCCAATAAGGGGCTTCAAAATGAAATTTTCACTTTCATTCATTTGTGGATAACAGTGTTGGTGAGTTTGTGATTGTCCTCAGATATTTCTGTGGGAACAAACAAGTTAAAGTGAACTGAACTGGACGATAATGAATGGAGCACACATACCATATGTAGACAATGACTAGAGCTAGCGGCGCCGCTAAGATCAGCTGAGCTAATCTCCAGTCTCTGATGAAAAAGATCATACCGGCAAGGAAGCACTGACCGATTGAGGCAAAAAGCTGGGTCACACACGCTCCCCATGACCGCTTGGACATGCCGATCCACTCAGTAGCTGCAGCAAGGTAAAAATAATCCCAGTGAACTGAAATGCAGGACTGTGAAAAATATTTGTTGTCTTACAGTTCAAAATATGAGCAGACCCAGACCATCACACTACCACCACCATGTCTGGTGTTAGTTTAGCACCAGATGTAACGAGACACACACCTTCCAGAAAGTTCCACTTTTGAACTTTGACCTTAATGAGTCCTGCAGAACTGTAGCTGTTGTTCTGGGTTCTTTTGTTTTAAAAGGTCTGTGTGATGTGGCTTTGTTAGGTGTTTTAGTCTACGTCATGTATGAAATATGGTGAATTTAGCTTAATCCAGTAGTTTACACTTACTGTAAAACATACATACACAGTATAATGCTGTTGACCCGGAATCCTCCACCCCCAAATCCCATCAGGCAAAGGGATGCTAAATATAAGTAAACATTGGGACACAGCGCTGTCGTCACGGTGAACACAAACAGTATAACTGCTGGAATTTGACAGCCACGTTTACGACCAAATCTGGGAAACAAAAGAAGAAATGCTGTAAGAATTCAACTAAGATTTTGAAGTGAATGAATGAATTTGCAAATGATTAAGACTTAGAATCGCTTTAATAATTTCTGATCACCTGCTGCCTGCCATGCCAGAGTTTTAAGGAGTCACTCTGAGTGTTTCCTGCAGGCTGAACATGAAACTAGTCTCCTCCACCTATCTCCTGCATTAGCTTCTGATAGAAAATAGACTCTAGGTGAAACTCTAGGATTAGAAAATCCTGACAGATCTACGTCACACTGTCACTAACATTCATGGACTCACCCATCTTGACTCACGACGGGGAAGGCTGTTGTTGGTTTAGCGTCCAGGAAACAGCAGAGAACATCTGGGCTAGTAGAAGCTAACCGTTAGCATTAGCAACTCCACCACACAGCAGAACTCCTCCAGGCTTGTGTTATTGGTGGAGATAAAACATCAACGTTGCAGAGCAAACAGAGTCAGTGGTAGAGTTGTGTTGCTGTTAGCCAATCAGAGGAGAGATGTCCACATATCAGGAAATAGGGAGCCTTAAGACTCCTCCCCTTCCGGTCGGCTCATGGGTCCCCGGAACAAAAGAGTGAATTTAAGTGAATGGGGCTATAAAAGTTATTTTCTGGTCTGCTTTGCCTCACGCCCTGAATCACACCTACTGCATGTTGAGAGGTGATGGAGCTGTGGTTGCTTTTCAGTGTATCTTTGCAGAAATGCTTTTGCATTTTGTTCTGAACACTGACAGTATTTATGTAGGAGCCCTGTCAAACTTGGATTGATAATGAGAAAAACCTCTGCTCCAACACAGGAGAAACAGGACTGGCTGTTACTTTTGTCGTAATACAACCAGCAATTCAGAAGTGTGAAAGGTGCAGCTGGGATTTGAACATGTGACCTTCTTGCTGCAAGGCAACAATGCTACCCACTGCACCACCATAAAGTAACAGTGGCCCACATGATTTAAATTCTGTTTTTCTTGGTATTTTAAACCTGTTTTAGAAAAGACATGACAGTCCGGCAGAGATGTACCAGTTTAGATCATACTTACGACTCTGCTAAAGGTCCAAAGATGAAAGAACCCAGTAGAACCGAGGTCAAAAACAGGAACTGGATCACTCCCACTAAAGCTGACTGACCGCAGACCAGATCAAACTGAAAACAGTTACAGATTAAACAGCTGTTTCATCAAAGTTTCTGTAAAACAAAAGAAAAATAATTTACTTTCATCACTCACATCAGTGACTATAGTGGCCTCATACAGCGTGTTACTGTACACCCATCCATCCAGACACCCTGTGGTGTCGTTGAGTCCGTGCTCCCTGATGGTACCGATGTCCCAGTCCACAGGGACGAACATCTGACACCTGCTGAAGGTCCCGTCCTCCTCCTGGGGCAGAGTCAGGTTCAGCTGCTCCTCCGTGCTCAGGTTTGGAGCGGTCCTGAGGATCCAGTCTGTGTTGCAGCGTCGCTCTGGATCCGGCTGGATAAAGAGAAGGCTTGCCAACATAAAAGGCGAAATAAAATTTGGAGAACAAAGTGCAATCAGAGTGAGTTTCTGGAATAACCCGAAGTCTCCGATGCTTTTTAGGATCTCTCCAAAGTCTGTCATCTTGATAGCAACTTTTTCTTTGTGCAGTGACTGAACTACAGCTTCAGACACTAATGTTTAACCTGCTACCTTACCTCAAAGCTGTCAGGAAGCTCTTTAATTCAGACGGTCATCACCTGAACAGCACTAAAATGTAATCATTTCCAGAGGGATTAGACAGAGGAAGATGCTGCATACCTGATATCAGATATTATTTCTCCATTAAACAAACCTTCAGAGGTTTGCATAAAAAGATTTTATATCACCATCATCTGAAGATGTCATTTAGGAATTCAGTCAGCAAAAACATAGTTTTCATCTTTTGACCAGGTTTTTTGCTCCTGGAAGGAAAAACTGAGGTTAAAGATGACCTTTGAGATTTCTCTTTATAGTTTATGGGCAACACATTACATATGATACATTTACAGTTCAGCTGAGGGTCCAGTGATAACACTAAACCATGTTTAAATGATTGTATGACTAGAACATACAACAGTTTTCTTCAACTATACAGAATTATAAATGTCTTTTACACAAAAGTTGGTTTTGAACTGCACAGATGATAGACCTCTCTTGTAGGCGTGTGTGTGTGTGTGTGTGTGTGTGTGTGTGTGTGTGTGTGTGTGTGTGTGTGTGTGTGTGTAGCTCAGTGAAAGGCTGTAAATTGAGAAAAAAAAGAACTAGAGTGGTTTTAAAGGGCAAATAAACCCTTAACTTCAGCGTGTCACAGTAATCAGGAAAGAGCTGCTATGTGAAGATTTAAACAAGTTAAAATTTAACTAGTGAAACAAAATGCTTTTGTACATGTTAAATGTCATTCCCACAATACCTCACTACAAGCCAGTTCTCCCAGTTACCCATGGTCGTCATCTTCTATGTAAAAACAGTTTTACAGGCTAGAAGTTTCCTGCAATTATTGACAAAGCTCACAAGTTTGCTTCCATTATTAGGAAAAAAAGAAAACTGCATAGAAAAAACAGTCACAAACTTATTTAACTGAGAATGTTTATTGCACAGTGTGACGTACACTTACATAAATAAAACCTTCAAATTTATGAATTTAATTGCAAAGTCCCTCTTTGCAATGAAAGTTAACTTAATCCCAAAATAAATGTTCCCCTACAAACTTGAAGAAGGTTTTAGGGAGCCCAAGTTCAGCAGAGAAGTTCCTAAAGCTGTTGGATTAGGGAAAACGTTCTTCTGTCCAAGGAGAAAACACCAGGAACTGACTGATGCTGTTAAAGCTCCAGGAATTGGACTGTTGATGAAGAGGAGGAATGTCATTTCACTGTTTCATTGTTAACATTGAACAGATGACTAGTCATTTTGATATGCAATGTACATCTGTTTAGATTTCACCCTTTAGGATTTTAAAGACTGGGCGCAGGGCAGAACCGTGGCTGTCTGACGCGACTCGGGCCTGCAGGAGAGCTGATAGAAAATGGAAACAAGTTAAACTACATGTCTCTCATGATAAATACAAACAGTCACTATTTAATTACCTTTGGCGTTCGTATGGGGAAAAACTCCTTGACTTGGGTGGGACTCTAATGAGGTGTGCCACAGGATTCCGTGTTGGGTCCCCTTCTTTTTGCCATCTATCTACTACCATTGGAGTTTCTTCTTCAGTGGTATGGGCTGTGATTCTATCTGTATGCTCATGATTGTCAGATCCACCTTCCCCTTCAGCGGGGGTTGGGGTGGGGTTGGTTGGTTGGTTGGTTGGTTGATCTATCTCAACACTCCTAGAAGCTTTAGGGGACTTTAGTTCCTGGATGGATTTAAATGAGGTCATAATTCTCAGCCCTGGTATGTTGAATCGCACTTGCAACGACGTGGACCTGGGCCCTTTTGACGCTTAATGTGAAGACCATCAGAAATTTAGGGATACAAATGGATTCGGTGCTCAAGTTCAATGCAAAAATTAAATAAGTTGTGCAGTCGTGATTTTTTTAATTTGCACCAATTGGCCAGACTCAAGCCCCTGTTGTCTACAGCCCACCTCGAGTCTGTCACTTTGCCTTTGTCTTATCTAGACTGGACTACTGCAATGCATTGTATGCCGGCCTGAGTCAGGGCGTGGTGGTACAATTGCTGTTAGTCCTACACTTTAGAATGAGTTGCCTTTGGTAGTGCATCAGTCATCTTCTCTGACAGTTTTCATCTGAAGGCACACTTTTATGTTAAGACATTCCAACAATAACTACCTCAGCATGGTATGATTGTCCATGTTTTTATTGCTCTGCAGTGTTTAATTGTTTTTAATCTAGTCTTTTATGACTGTTTACGTATTTATTGATAGATTTTACATTGTGATGTATTGTTGTTAGCACCTTGGGCGTCTGATAAGGTCGCGGAAGGAGTTTTATAAGTAAATTAAATGAAACTAGATAAATTGCATTTCTTGCAGAAATGCGTTTGAATGCTTTATTGCTGAAAATTATAGCTGAAGCTGCTTAAGAAATTAACTGAAGCTTAAATTGAGCTTCATTGTCAAAAAGAGCAGAATGGATTTGAAGATTTAGGAGCAAAAATCCCTAAGAAGTGTTATGAAGCTCAAAAAATAGGTGAAGAATCAAGAAAAACTGCTAAACAGAAAGCTCAAATCTCCGTATACAGTTAAAAAAGCTGGACAGTGGAAATGTTTAAACAGCTGGTATTTGAGTAGGAATAGTTTAATAGTTAAATTTTCACAATTAGCTGAACTGTGAATTTAGCAGGGTATGCTGAATTCTGAAGCTGACAGCTTAACATGCCTAAGAACTGAAGTGAAGCTGAAATTGAGTTCAGTTGTCAAAGTTAGCAGAATGAAATCAAAATTAATGAATTTTTTTTTTTTGTTTGCAGTTTTAGGTTCAAAGTTATATTTATTTTTTATTATTTACTGTTTCTATTTACGGGGCTGCACAGTGGCGCGGTGGTTAGCGCAGTTGCTTTGCAGCAAGAAGGTCCTGGGTTCACATCCCAGCCTGGGGCCCCTCTGCATGAAGCCTGCATGCTCTCCCTGTGCAGACATGGGCTCCCCCTGGCTACCCCAGCCTCCCCCCACAATCCAAAAACATGACTGTCAGGTTGTTTGGGCTCTCTAAATTGTCCTTAGGTGTGAGTGTGTGCTTGGTTGTTTGTCCTGTGTGTCTGTGTTGCCCTGTAACAGACCAGTGTCACCTGTCCAGGGTGCACCCCGCCTGCCTGCCCGGTGACCGCTGGAGATAGGCACCAGCCTCCCGTGACCCTGTGAGGATAAGTGGTTACAGTAAGATGGATGTTTTTATTTACATTTTATTTAAGTTTTTGGGTTCGAATTTACAATTTCTTTTTTCAAGTTTTCAATTTTTATTTGAATTTACAATTTATTTTTTCGAGTTTACATGGAGCTGAGCCCATTTTGACCCCAAATGGGCTCAGCTCCATGTAAACTCGAAAAAATAAATTGTAAATTCGAACCAAAAAACTTGAAAAAATAAATTGTAAATAAAAACATTAAATAAAAACATAAATATAACTTTGAACCTAAAACTGCAACCAAAAAACAAAAAACAAATTTCATGAAGGAAAACTAAAAGAAACAAAAGTTGTGGCCGAGTTTACGTTTCTCTTCCTCCTCTGCTCTCAGGCCTGAGTTTACGTTTCCAATACTTTCTTTTCGTTTACGATGCTGAGCCTGATTTGACATGGGGGGGCGGGCTTTGGGCTCATTGGCTGCATGGGAAATGAATGACAGCTGGGTGAAAGCGCTTAGGTTTGACGTCATTTCCGCCCAGGTCGTGTTTCTGTTGTTAGCAGTAGCACCATGGTTAGCACATCCACATTGCACAATGGTGAGCCTACCTGCGTTGGGCAGACCACCGTTCATCTGCAGTAAGTTAATTTTTTCTGTTCATTTACCGTTTATGCAGTTAAAAGTTTTGTTTTTGTCTGAGTTTTTCAATGTGATTGAGCAGCGTGTGCTTCCTGTTAGCGGCTAGCAAGGTTAGCCTTAGCTCAATTCTGAATTACACAGCATCTTTGTCAGATCACATCCATTTCTATTTAGCTCATTTTAACTTGAAAGTGAATGTGTGCGGATTCTCACAGATCTCAGTAACATGGAAGGTAGCCTAACCACCAAGCATGAAGCATATGCATCATTTTACACACAAGATTAATGCTAAGTTGCATCTAATTACTGATAATATGTCTCCAATCCTGGTCCACGAGATCTGCTATCCAGCATGTTTTACTTTCTAACTCCTGCACACCTGATTTTAAAAACCAGAAGGTCTGCAGAGCTTAAAGACCACTAATTCAACCACTGACTCAGTTCTGTAGGAGCGTGTAAACTTGGGTTTAATAAATTAGCAATAATATTGGATGAGACCTGTTTTACATTCTGCATTTTTGTTGTTTTCAGGAAATGTTGGAGAAGCAAGTTATGGGAAGATTTCTACTAAGAGTTCAAGAGGCAGGTCACCACCAGACCACACTGCTTTTTGTCACAGATAATGAGAAGGTGGTATTGCCGTTTTGGTCTGGTGAATGGTTATCATACACTATAACACTACATCTTTGTCTCCATGTGTTTTTCAGGCTGACACCAACTACCTTGCCCCTCAGACGAGTGAACTTGTAGTATCAAGCACACCAAAGAAGTTACTTTAGGATATTCTGACTGAACTTGAGGTAATGTATTGACATTATCCAGTTGCCTACTAAACAATATAGCAAATTATAGTTATTAAATAATAGCTACAGGTCTGAGGGGAATGTCCCTTTTTAAGCTTTTTGTCACACTGTAAAAACTAAATAAAAACAAAACATTCTGATACAAAACTAATCATGAGTCATGCTTTTCTCCCAAGATAGCCATCCAGCCAGCAGAGATGACCAGCTGACTGTCCTGAAGGTCATGCAGTGGTTCACAGGAGTCACATCGGCACCTCCTACTGTCAGAAAGATGATGGTTCAAAATGAGTCTGTTTTGAACACATGCCTGATAACTTGTGCTTTCCTGTTGTGAGTGCATGTTCACACACTAACATTTCCAACTGCTCACCTCTGCACTTATGAAGAGTTCGTACTAAACTTGACAACTGCAATTACGTCTGGCAAAGAATCACATATGATCTGAAAAGATTTGTAGTTTTGCAGTTTAGGTCACAGCTCTTTACTTCAAACTTTTTGTAATTCTGTTACACACAAATTTAACCTGTTATTGTATTGAGCTTGAGTAGTTGTTTATTGTATATTAAAGCTTGTAAAATAACAGTCATGCTGTTACTCCACAACTACTGTAATTGTGTTTCACCCGTTTATTTTTCAGGGTGTGTGCTTATGTTTATGTTTGCTCAATAAACTCAATATTTCAGTCTCCCATGAGTCCATGATCATCTGATGGTACATTGTTTGCCCAGGTATTGAATTCTGAACAACCTACAAACAAACCCACTGCCCTGCAGACTGAGTCAGCAATGTGCTATCACTTTATTTAAAGCTGTAATACGGAGTTTTCCTCTTTCAGGAATTATGTATGATTTTTTTAGAAAGCCATAAAAGTAATTGTCTTATCTTGTATTGTGATATAATGTAGGCAATGTGTCTTTTTTTGTTTTGCTAAGCCCACCCCCTGTCTCATAGAGTTCTATGCAATATGATCTGAGCACCGGTAGCATTAGACTACCGCTTACGTACAGAGATTAATCACAGAGCGTGCTCGAAAGGTTTAGACAGATTTGTAAAACCCAAGAATTTAACTTTAGACATTGTCCATATTTATCTTTTCAGCTGTTATTTAATTTGAACTATTACTGGCCAAGTTTATTACTGATCATTTCAATAAATGTACTCATGGGAGACTGAAATATTGAGTTTATTGAGCAAACATAAACATAAGTGCAAAGGTTCAACGAAGAGTAATTTATCATGGTTATCCCAAGTGATTAAAAACTGGGTAGTTGAAGTACTGAATTTTAAATTTAGTTTTCAGAAGTCAATAAATGCTACCAGCAAGATCACAATTAATTTTAATTTAAAATCTTCAGGACACATTGATTCATTGTCCGTGTGTGGTAGCTCAGTCTGTAGGGCAGTGGGTTTATATGCAAGTGGTTCAGAGTTCAATACCTGGACAAACAATGACTTTTAGACTTTGTGTGAATTTCTGGACCACATGAAATGGTCTAAAAAAGCAAATGAGTATCACCTACTTGCGTAGCTTGGTCTGTTGGGGCATTGGCTTTGTGTGCAGGTGGTTCAGGATTCAAACCCAGAACATAGCAATTTTAGGCTTTGTGTGAATTCTGGACAACATGAAATGCTCAAAAACCAAGTAGTGAGTGTCTGCTTGTCTAGTTTGCCCTGTAAGTTACTGGGTTGGCATGCTGATGGTTCAGGGTTCAAAATAAACAATGTCTTTTAGACTTTGTGTGAATTCTTGACAGCATGAAATGCTCTAAAAATCTAAGCAGTTGTGTTCTTGTGTAGCTCATTCTCTAAGTCCTTGGCTTGGAGTGTGAGTGGTTCAGGGTTCAATCCCCAGAGGAATACTTGTGTTGTGGAAATTGAGAGTCCAAACCTTATGACTGAACAAGTTTTTAAGTACAAAAGCTAAAAATAAGTTCAAATGTCCCACCAGAACATGTCCAAGTGTTCACACATTCATTCACAGGTGTGTTCAGAGTAAACACGCTGTGAAACGTGTTATATGGATATGTCAGTTGGCCAACTTAAGTAAGGTGGCCATCTCTACTTGCCAGGCAACTTAAGTTTCTTGGTGAAATTTAATTAAGTTGGCCAACTGACATATCCATATAACACGTTTCACAGCGTGTTTACTCTGAACACACATGTGAATGAATGTGTGCACCACGCTCCGGTTGGTTTGAAGGCTGCATCCATGGCCACCATTAGGTCACTTTCACCTAAAAACCTATACACATGTTCACAGCTGGATCTGAGGAAATCCAGCTGTGAACATCTGTATATTCCTGCACAGAAAATGTCTCATTTGTTAGCTTTAACCCTAACCAGCCTATAGGGGGCGCTTGATTAGTTTTAGCTTCAAATTTTGGACTTTTTTTGGGGTCTAGTTAAAGGTTGAATATGGAACAATTTAATAAAAATCTATATTTAAAATAATAAATAAGACCTCCATGGAGTGTTTAAAGGTATGAGAATGAATGTTCAGTATTTCCTTTAAAAGTTATATTCCTGCACAGAAAATGTCTCATTTGTTAGCCTTAACCCTAACCAGCCTATAGGGGGCGCTTGATTAGTTTTAGCTTCAAATTTTGGACTTTTTTTGGGGTCTAGTTAAAGGTTGAATATGGAACAATTTAATAAAAATCTATATTTAAAATAATAAATAAGACCTCCATGGAGTGTTTAAAGGTATGAGAATGAATGTTCAGTATTTCCTTTAAAAGTTATATTCCTGCACAGAAAATGTCTCATTTGTTAGCCTTAACCAGCCTATAGGGGGCGCTTGATTAGTTTTAGCTTCAAATTTTAGACTTTATTAACTAGACCCCAAATAAAGTACAAAATTTGAAGCTAAAACTAATCAATTAATGCAATGTAATGTGCATGCATTCATGCAATGTGATGCTTGTGTGTGCAAGGCCCACTCTGACCTGAGTGTCACATGCCACTCATGTGCATGAATGCATGCACGCACACACACACAACTTCATGTTGAGTTTGGTCTTTATTTTTCCATTTAACTTTTCTATCACATGTTCATTTCGTAATACATTTTCAGGGCCTATTTGTATTTCTAATGCAGTAATTTAGAAGCAACACCACATAAGCAAAAGTGCAAAACAAATAGGCCCCCTCCCCAGGTAGGTTGCACTGCTCAAGGTCCAGGAGGTAGTGGGATTTGAACTTGCTGCCTCATCACTGGCAACTTCCCAACCATCAACACTTCTACTACACCACCAGAGCCCTTTGTGCCTACATGTGTTCTGATGGAACATTTGAACTTGCAATTTTTAGTTTTTGTCCTTCAAAAGTTGATGGGTCTTAAGGTTTAAAGTCATTGATTGACTTTGTGAAGTTTAACTTCCAGAATTGATCACACAGTCTTGAGTGGGATTTGAACCTGTTGCCTTACTACTGACAATGTCCCAACCATCAACAATTCCACTACGCCACCAGAGCCCTTTACACCCACACATGTTCTGATGGAACATTTGAACTTGTGATCTTTTGTTTTTTTCCTTCAAAAGTTGATGAGTCATAATGTTTAAAGTCATTGATTGATTTTGTGAAGTGTAACTTCAAGTATTGATCACACAGACTCAAGTACAGTCACTAGTGGGATTTGAACCTGCTGTCTTATTACTGGCAACTTCACAACCAAAATTTGAAGCTACAACTAATCAAGTGCCCCCTATAGGCTGGTTAGGGTTAAAGCTAACAAATGAGACATTTTCTGTGCAGGAATATACACATGTTCACAGCTGGATTTCAGAGAATCCAGCTGTGAACATGTGTATGGTTTTTTAGGTGAGAGTGACCTAATGGTGGCCATGGATG
Organism: Aphyosemion australe; assembly: GCA_006937985.1. Lineage (NCBI taxonomy): Eukaryota > Metazoa > Chordata > Actinopteri > Cyprinodontiformes > Nothobranchiidae > Aphyosemion > Aphyosemion australe. Next base: position 402,864 of record SSNS01000196.1, on the reverse strand, counting down.
CAGCCTTCAAACCAACCGGAGCGTGGTGCACACATTCATTCACATGTGTGTTCAGAGTAAACACGCTGTGAAACGTGTTATATGGATATGTCAGTTGGCCAACTTAATTAAATTTCACCAAGAAACTTAAGTTGCCTGGCAAGTAGAGATGGCCACCTTACTTAAGGGCCTAGTAACTGCAAAGTCCAGTTACTTTAAATAAGTTGGTCCAACCTAAGTTACTTGGCAATACTTGCTCTTAGTTGTTGTTTTTAGCTTTTGTACTTAAAAACTTGCTCAGTCATAAGGTTTGAAGTCTCAATTTCCACAACACAAGTATTTCTCTGGGGATTGAACCCTGAACCACTCACACTCCTTACAGCCTTACAGACTGAGCTACACAAGAACACAACTGCTTGGATTTTTAGAGCATTTCATGCTGTCAAGAATTCACACAAAGTCTAAAAGACATTGTTTGTTTTGAACCCTGAACCATCAGGATGCCAACCCAGTAACTTACAGGGCAAACTAGACAAGCTGACACTTAATACTTGGTTTTTGAGCATTTCATGTTGTCCAGAATTCACACAAAGCCTAAAATTGACATGTCCTGGGTTTGAACCCTGAACCACCTGCACACCAAGCCAATGCCCCAACAGACCAAGCTACGCAAGTGGATGATACTCATTTGCTTTTTAGACCATTTCATGTGGTCCAGAAATTCACACAAAGTCTAAAAGTCATTGTTTGTCCAGGTATTGAACTCTGAACCACAGGCATATAAAAGCACTGCCCTACAGACTGAGCTACCACACACAATGACTCAATGTGTCCTGAAGATTTGAAACAAAAATTGTGATCTCAGTACCCCATTTGTGGTCTGCTGGTAGCATTTATTGACTTCCGAAAACTAAATTTAAAATTCAGTACTTGAACTACCCAGTTTTTAATCACTTGGGATAACCATGTTAAATTACTCTTCGTTGAACCTTTGCACTCTTTTCCCCAATTCTAAAAACTCAGAAATTTGAAACTTTTTCCAAGACCCACAACCTGAACCTGAAGTACTTTAATCTTGTAAAGTTTGTCAGAAAGTTCCTGTCGCTGCTTCAGAAATGTCAAGTCCTTGTAAACATATTCTTAAAAGTCTTACCGATACTGACTCTTGACTTTCATGCGAGACACTTGTGTTTTCTAGCTTCTCACATTTTAGAAAGAGATTAAATCAAGCTGTTGGATTTGATTCTTCACACCCAAGTTCTCCAACTCTTTTTCTTACTGCTTGAGCTACCCACCTCAAACACAAACTGCCATTGTTCATCTTGATTAGATAATAAAGACTGGTTTAAAGCTACAATGGCAAATCTGCAAAACAAGCTAGCTTAAAACACTCTTTTTCATGCCTCTTAACAATGTTCCAACATAGTATAGCTATAAATATATTGTAGGGATTAAAAAAAACCAATGAAGTGGTTCTCTCGCAAATGTCTAAAAACCGCAGCCAATAACACGGCTTGGTCCAAAACCAATGATTGGACCATCCGGTTGTTGGTTTCGCCGAACCACCTCACTTCCACATTTACCTGGGTCCTCCACTCATTACACACTCACACAGAATACCACTGGTGTGAAAGGTTCTCCGCTCAATAATATCAGAGAAGGAGAAACAGCTGGCTGCTACCACTTCAACTTTAGGACAAACTGCCAGAGTCCCAAAAAGAAAAACACTATTTGAAGTCACGGACAACAAAAGATGGTTGGACCTGGAAAACGGCGACTGGTGCAATGCAGGTTCTGGTATCAGACGGACGTTAGTGATGCGTGGGTTAGGGCTTTTTTCAACCCCCGGGTACCGCAGATTTCAAAACGTCTGACCCACACCAAACCACCCCGCATCGCTTTGTCTAGTTTTACAACCCACGTTGCACCGCCTCATTAAAAACAAGTTATAATATTGAGCTTCATACCTCGCTGAATCTTTCCCAAACACGCGATTAGTTTGTCCCTCCTTTCTTTTAAGAATAGAAACTCCCGATCGTTTTGTTGATGTGGCTGCCTGCCACCTGCTTGAAGCGCACTTCACTGGCGCTTTCTGTACATGTCTACGTCATAGGGGTCGAAGGTTATCTGCACGTTATGTTTTAAAACATGACGTGTTTAAATAACTGTCTTTAATATTGTGTTTTACAACATTAAGCATTAATTACTTTATCTTCAGTGTGCATATCTATATAATATATATATTTGATGAACCTGCCCCAAACCGCACCGCACTAAAGTAATAATTTATTGACCCAACCCAACCCAACCCGCGGCTAACCCGCGGGTTGGAAGACAATCCGCGCATCACTAATGGACGTGATCAAGAAATGATACCCAACGGGAGGGGTGAGGGTTCCATGACCATGTTTGTGTTTAAAATCTAGCTTGTTTTGCAGATTTGAAATTGCAGCTTTAATCAAATATCTCATGCTTTTCTGTATCACAAACTGATATTTTTATCTTGGTAACACTTTACAATAAGGTACGCAAAATAGTGCTTAGTTACTAGGGAACTACGTAGGGGTTAATGTGTAATGAAGCAGGGACTAATAGGTAGTTAACCAGTAGTTACTGCTGCAAACTCATTTATATTGTGCTTTGTTACTAGGGAATGACTTAGGGGGTAATGAGTAATGAAGCAGGGACTAATGGGTAGTTAATCAGTAGTTACTGGTGAAAATGCTCATCACTCTTATTCAGGGACTAATGGGTAGTTAACCAGTAGTTATTGGTAAAAACTCTCATCAGTCTTATTCAAGGATTGATGGGTAGTTATTTATGAAAGCAATAAGGAATGAATCCCAGATTAATGTAGTGCCTGTAGACTCTGTTTTGTGAACTTCATGAAGGATGCAGATAATTTGCAATGTCACAGTGATTTAACATCCCTGCATCATCTTGATTTCACTTGTCTGTCACTTCGTCGTCCCTCGTCGGCATCCGTCCGTCTCCGGAGACGATGGAAAGTGAAGCCTCCTTCCAAGTACCTGAGGAACTAATCAGTAACTACTAGGTACTTAACCATTACCTACTGCTTATGTGTACCCTAAAGTAAAGTAATGCCTCCTCCCAAGTACCTACTGAGGAACGAATCAGTAACTACTAGGTACTTAACCATTACTTACTGCTTTTATTATACAATCTTGACAAAATAAATTATTTATTACAAATACAACACTTTACATATCTCATGCCCCAAAACTACACAGGACAGATAAGAATAGCAGAAGACAGTTTTTACTCTAGAGACTATACAGTTTTATTCACTCACACTCACACACACATACACGCACGCACACACCACTAAATGGTGGTGGAAGAAAGGTACCGGTCCCCACTCCAGGTCGGTAGGTGGCGGTAATGCACCTTATGTTGTTTCCAGGCTGCCATAAAAACCCTAATAGTAGAAGGAGAATTCGGATGAGTGCATAAACAATGTCAAAGCAACATTTATAATACCAAGCACTGTTTTAGTAGTCCATTAGCACTTCACTAGTCCCCCAATTTCCAGACCGGAATGATGAAGAACAGCCTCCATAGTTCGCTGAGTTAGCTAAACCAGAACAGCTATTAGCAAACTCTTAACTATTCAGTTAAGTCACTTTTAAGTGCAAAAGAAACATAACTACCGGACAAACTTCAAGTTGAAAAATGCCTATACGTAGTTCAAAACCCCAGAAACAATTTTCCATTACCAACCATCGAGTTAACGATCCATAAACTTGTTTAATTAGTCCAAATCACCGCGCAGCACGGGCGGATTTAGGATTGAAAAAATTCGGGGCTTAGCCCAGATGAGTGACGTTCACATTTTTGACCACTTTAACGCAGACAAAAAGCACTAGATTACATTTATGAACTGATATAATGAATATATTGTTAACTTCTTTCCAGTACAATCAAAACAAATCCCCTCTTGGATTTTACATTAAGATTTGAGCCATGTTTATATAGTAATCCTCAAATTTATTCATATCCTATGAAAAGGCATAATTCACAATAGTCACAGAAATAATTAGAAACTCAAAATATAACAAATTAAAAATAGCTAAATTATAATTAAGCAAAAATAATAAGAACTGGAAAGCTTTATTATCATTGTACAACAACAGAATATGCTGCTGGCACAACGACAATGCAAAAATGCGGGTCCTAATGTTTACATGAGTAAGAAAATGGAATAATTCATAGGATAAACTTGCATTCAGAGTGGTGATCACTTGGGGGGAAAGAAACTGATTTTGAGCCTTGAAATAAAACATTGCTTTTGAAATGTGGTTGAGAAGAATAATTTAAAAAACAAACCAAACTGTCCCAGAAGAGTTAGAACACTTTACTAATGAGCAGTGGGTCAAAACACCTGTCAACAGGTGCAGAAGTCTGATTTGGTCACAGAAATAATTTGGCTGCTGTGGTCGCCTCAAAGTGTTGTTCAACAAAATATTAGTTTATGGATTCCATCATGCTTGTCTTTTAAATATTACTGTTGAACCACAATTTAAGCAATTTCATGATTTTCATTAAGTTTAAATGTACTTTTGTCATTTTAAACACAGCTGTTCTTCATCCTAGGGAGAGTATGAAAAATGACTAAAATTATTAAATAATGAATTTCATCTATCCACGTTATTTTTGTATAGCCTCATGGAGAAACGCTGATGAAAGCAACATCCGGTGAGATACCGGAAGTAGCACATACTCATTGGTTTGCATTGTGAGGTTTCGTTGCCAGTAGCAGTTTATTTGAACATTTGAAGAGGATTTAAAAAAATATTTACCCCCGAAAAATGTAGTCACACGCCTCGGGAAGATGTTGCGCTGTTCGCGCTTGTACTAACAACCAGAGAAAATTAAATTTGTAGCTACGAGAGCGATGTTTAAAACATGCACCTCCAGAGTGAGAGTGTGGCTGCGAGCGTCGGTACGGTTCTCACCGCCTCTCCAGAGATGAGAGCCCCCGAAGGATGTGGCTGAAAAATCTTAACTTAAAACCACCACGAACTTGATTTGTGTGTTCCTTTCATTTTATTGTGAAAACCCCCAGAGAGGAACACCCGCATCCTACTTTGTAGTTGGATATGACAAACCTCCGGAGAAGAGATGCTGAGTAGTAAAGAGATCTGACAGCAGTCTCACAACAACAGGAATTATTTTATGTGTACAATATTCTGAATAGTTATAATTTAAAGTGTGTTTATAATATGTGTGGGTGCGTATTTCTGTTAACCAATAAGAAGCTTGAACTCTCTCAGCCAATCAGAGAGCAGGGATGTGGGGTGGGGGGGCACTGGGTTCCTTAGACCAAGCTGAACGTTTTAATGTATAATATGTGTGGGTGTGTATGTCTGTTTAAGCAGCAGAAATTTGAAAACTCTCAGCCAATCAGGGAGAAGGGATGGAGCAGCTGTGCTTTTCCACCTTTTTACTGGCTTCTGGGGTCAGACAGATACAGACACACTGACAGACAGACACACACACAGAAAGATAGACAGAAAGACACTCACGCACGCACGCACGCACACACACACACACAGACAGGTGAACTTGACTCATAAGGAAAAGCCTTTGATCCTTTGATCTTTAATTGTTTATAATTAGGCTTAACGAGCCGTCTGCATGTGTTAACGAGCCGTCTGCATGTGTTAACGACCTGTCTGCATGTACTTACAGTCAGCTTCAGCTGTTAGATGTCAGATCGGAGGCCTCCAACTTCTCATCACCATTCAAAAAGTATTGCACCGATTTGAAAAATTCCAAAAGCATCAGCATCAGAAGGCTTTCGTGGTGCTATATTGAAATTTTTGTGTGCCTACCTAGAATATTTGTAGGAGATATGATGAGATGATTTCTACTGTCTCTAGCAGAAAATGCTGTTATTTAGAATGGCACTGAATGGGAGAATTATCTGGCTGAATCATCCTGAGGCTCGTAGCGTATGAACTGTGACAGCCACAGCTAAAACGAAGACATCCCATCGAAGCAGACGAGTAAAACTACTGTTTTTGAGTAATTGATGAGTGTACTCAAAAAAATGTGGTCGTAGCAGATTTTTTTTAGAGAAATTCATCAGAATCTGCAGATCGCCTGTTCTGCAGCTCCAAACGTCAAAATGGAGGCCTCGAACGTAAGTGGCTGAAGGCTTCGATGGTGCTCTGTGTGAATTTTTGTGTGGCTACGTTGAATATTGTAGGAGATATGACGAGACGATTTCAGCTCTAAGACAGCGATCGAAGCACAAAAGCTGAGAATTATTTGAATGGCCGCCAATGGGAGAAAATCTAGCTGACTCCTCCTTCTGAGCCTCGTAGCGCAAAACCCGTGGCAGCTACAGCAAAGTCGAAGCCATCCCATTGAAGCAGACAAAGAAACCTACTGTTTTTGAGAAAATTACGCGTCTACCCTAAAAGATGTGGTCATAGCAGAATTTTGTTGTCTGGATTGAGATCTGAAGCTGTCAGTCAGAGTGGGAACTGCATGACCATATATGGGTTAGCAGACATCAGTGGCTGGAAGGAGAAATATTTTAAACCTTTTCCAAACTAAATAACGCTACGACCACATTTTTTTGAGTACGTCCATAAATTATACATCAAAACGGAGGAAAATCCGTCAGCTTTCATCCAGCGCAAGTCTCATTTCCATCGGTTCTACGGTTTTTTCAGGACACTGCCTGAAGTCGAGTAAAGTCGGTTTTCGGCCCTATTCTTTTGAATGGGGGAAGGAGGAGAAATTCCTGAACTTTTCCAAATCGTACCTCAAGTTTAACCTGTGATTATAGAAAAACCATAAAAGATATCAAGAAGCTGAATAATCAGGTAAGAGCTGAATGTGTTCTGAGTTTGTTAAAAGTTGAATGAAGTCTCTAGGTTGGAGTATGCTGAAGTAGTTAAAGTTCAAACAAGCTGAATGATTTTTTTGAAAATTTGAAGGATTTGAAGCATTTCCCATTCATTTCAATGGGCTGAAAAATCGCAGAAAAAGCTGAATATCTCCTAAAATATTAAACATATCAATACCAAAAGTAATCGCCGGAAAGAGCTTAACGAGCTGAACGTTTTGATACCAAACTTGCTGAAATAGCTGAAAATTTTAAGGAGTTGAAAAGATTCAAAAAAGCGTACGGAATACGGAAGAATAATAATAAATAGAAACAGAAAAACAATAGTTTGAATGCTTAACAGCATTCAAACTAATAATAGCACACCAGGGTGAACTCTTGAATAACAAACCAACATAGGAAATATTCACTCGTTGCATAAACTTTATGTAATGTCCAACAAAAGTCTTTTAAACTTGTGAAAAAAAGAAAATTTCTGAGCTCTTTATCGAGCAGTGTGAGTTCTACTAAATAACCTGTATTTACCTGCTCTGGTTGTCCAGCAGGTGGCGCTAATGCAGCATTTAAAAATACATTCTTGAATAAAGTAGACCGTCCTCTATAAGGACCATTTCTACAGCTGTTTCTGGAGTTTGGAGTTTCAGAATGAAGTCATTTATAGCAGCTTGTTGACGTTTATTTATTTATAGTAAAAAAGAGTAAAATAAAACAAGTGGGTAAATTAAAGAGGATGTGTACATCACAGGTTTAACATGTTCTCTCTTTACATTTAACAGAAACATGAATCTGTTTGTTTTTCCCATTAGAAGAAAAAATAATGAAGTTTGCATTTATGTTTTTATAAATACTGGAAAAGAGACAAACGTCTTTTACTCATTCTGATAAAATGATCAAATTAGTAAACTAAAACAGAATCTAACATAAAAACTACAACTCTGTGGAATCGTTTTGTGAAGGTTGGTTTGCTCCATGTAGAGGCTTCAGGAGGGCCTTCCTGTGGAGACAAAACCAAGTTTATGTTTGAGACGTCAACCAGCTCGTCTTCTAGTAAAACAATGTAGCTGTATCTGTGTGGCTGGTTAAACAGACGAGTCTAAAAATTAGGGGTGGGACTCGATTAAAAAAATTTATCTAATTAATTAGAGGCTTTGTAATTAATTAATCTTGATTAATCGCATTTTAATCATTCAAGAAAATTTGCCCCGAAAGCAATTTTTTTAAATGAAAAATAATGAGACAGAAATGCTTTTAAATTTTATTTCAATTTAAAACAGGAGAAAAAAATATATATGTATATCACTGGCAAAAATAGGACAGACCCAAAAGTACAATACTATTTTAAGTACATTTTGATAATGGTATTGTCTTTAAAACAATAATAATAATAATAATAATAATAATAATGGGTTGATAGAATGTGTGCAATTTGATTTGATTTAGCATCATTAGAGACAGAAATGAAGGCAAAAACACATGAAGAGGGATTTCTGATCACTCATTTGATTGTAGATTTAGTTGTGTTTGGAGCACATAAAGAAGGTTTACATGGTCTTGTAGCCAAGGTTCTGAGCTTTCTTTAGAGGTGCAGCTTGACTAGATTGATATTTAGGGCATGTATTTTGCTGCTAAACTTCAACATCCCCCAACTGGGGAACCCTTGTGCTTAAAGGGTTAAATGCGTTAATTTTTTTTAACGCGTTATTTTTTCTAATTAATCAATCATAATTAACGTGTTAAATTCCCACCCCTACTAAAAATACAAGTTTATATGTTTTATACTTGTTGCAGGAGCTTAGAGACACAGACATATAGTTATGCCTAACCCTAACCCAGTTCAACCATAGGACCTGGATGTGGTCCTGACAAAAACTACTGGGCTCATGATTAGAACCTAAGAGGGGGAAAAACAGAGGCACACACAAAAAACATAACCAAAATCATTTTAAAATAAAATATAATAGGAGCAAAAGTGTAATATATGTAACATAATAATCCCGCCACAAAAAGTCTGAAAAATAGTTACCATTAGTTTAGTAAACCGTGCGTGTAGATTTACTCGTCTGAAGGATTAAAAACTAAATCTGTCTATAGTTTTCTTAGCTGAGGCAACTTGTTTCCAGTATTATTTTATTTTATTTTCAGACTAACCCTTTCAGGACTCCATAAAAATTGGCATTTTATTGACACAAATATTTCTGGTTTACATGAACTGATTATGCAGAATATTCTAAAGTCAAAAACATTTTCCTTACTTGTATCTCTCAGCCTCATCCATGGAATCTGGCAGCTCTCTCCGTCTGGTTTCAGGAAGCAGGAAGCTCAGCGCTCCACTGATCAGTGGAAGGCAGCTGAAGATGAGGATGGGTATGGACCAGTGGTACACAACCAACATGTTGAGTAGAGGGGAAATTAACCCGCCAACTCGGCTCGTAATGGAGCCCAAACCAGAAGCTGTCTGTCTACAACAGGAAGGTGACAGCCTCAGCATCAACAGTTAACTCAGGGCTATGGTGAGGAAAGGTCAGACTGAGCGTACCGAAAAGACGTTGGAAACAGCTCCTGAACATAAACGTTGCATATGGATCCTGCCCAGTTAGTGAAAAATCTGCCTCCGATGGCTAATGAGGTGACAGCAACAGCGTTCCCTGGAGCGGAGCAGCAGAGCGTTGGGATAAACAGCAGGTGGAAAATGATCAAGCATCAACATTAAACTAAATAATCCTCCATTTTTATTGGTGCTGACCTTCTATCTAATGCACTTTGCAACAACAACAATGATCTGAGTTTTATCCCACACTGACCTTTTATCTAAAGTTTTTGTGTTATTGAACGTTTCAGTGTGTTGTAAAATGTAGTGTAAAGGCTGGCTGGACAACAACATTGCTAACTTAAGCTATAAGCTAATAATAATAATCCATCAGTTCGCTCCTGTGTGGAGGATTTCATTTAAGGTGGAAGATTTCATTTAAGGTGGACACAAGGACAGAACTGAGATTTTACGACCAGACCTGAAGGACTTTACCTGTAGGAACAGCTAGGATGGAGATGCAGGAGAATCCACCCATCAGAAGTGTTGAGATCAGAGAGACTTTTCTCCCCACTGCCTCCAGCAGCCAGATGCACAGAATGTGAGCTGGTAGCTCACAGAGGCCAAACAGGGCCTGAGTCAGGAAAACATCCAGGCCAAAGTTCCCAACATTCAGCGAAAGACAGTAGTAGGTGACGTTCAGCGAGAACCTGAAGGAGACAGGGAGAGTCAGACATGTTGACTGAAAACAGTTGATGTGTCATGAAGAGTTACCTACCAAGCAAAAATGATGGTAAGGAAATACTTCCTGAGCACAGGTGATTGAATGAGAGCTTTTACACCTCCCCTTTCCTCTGTTTCTTTCATAACAATCTGTAAAATGCAGAAACTATTAGCTTATCTTATCGGGGCGCACAGTTTGCCTTTCTGGCATTCCAATCATGACTTTTTTCAAAGACCACGTTCACTCATTTTTCAACATGTGCTGTGGTCTCTAGTATAAATGAATGCCTTGTGAGTGGATCTCTGTGGGGGGGAAGCTCTGGCGCTCCTGTTTCAGGAACTAGAAGTGAACCAGAGAAGAAGGGAGTCTTCCTTCCATCTGTTCTCGTTTGCTTATCCGGGGTGGATCACGGGGGCAGAAGCCTAAGCAGAGAGGCCCAGACTTCCCTCTCCCCAGCCACTTGGGCCAGGTTTTTGGGGTTTTGGAGTCTTACTTCCTGATATGTGGACATCTCTCCTCTGATTGGCTAACAGCAACACGACTCTACCACTGACTCTGTTTGCTCTGCAACGTTGATGTTTTATCTCCACAAATAACACAAGCCTGGAGGAGTTCTGCTGTGTGGTGGAGTTGCTCATGCTAACGGTTAGCTTCTACTAGCCCAGGGTTTATACAGGAATCCTAGAGTTTAATTTACTACCTTTTAGTACTATTTCACTACCTCTAAAATAGGTTTTCCTACCAACACGACATCAAACAGCAGCCTTTTTCAGGGGGAGGGGTGGATACGCAGCACTGACCCATGCATGATGATGGTCCATCCTTCACCCAGGACCATTGATATCACTCTTACTTGAAGTCACTCTTGACTAAAACATCACACACATCCTAAAAATACCAAACCCATTTCCAAAAGACTTGGGACAGGAGAGGTCTGGGCATTTTGGACCAGACCAGTCACCACATTCAATAACACACACCTGTTTGGCCTGTGTGTACAGCAGTGCATACTTTAAGCCAATTACCAGGAATCAGTGAATCAGTTAAATACTTATCATTTATTACCACTACAAGCAGGTAAATTCCACCGCTACATCACAGTAATGAGAGTGTGTGTTTCAGGTTTTATGAGCTGATAAATAAAACAAGTGACTGGAGTTCTGTCGGTCCAGACAGCACGTCAGCCCACTGGTACACCAGACAGCCACTGGTACACCAGACAGCCACTGGTACACCAGACAGCCAGTCCATCCCTGCCCATGACCAGCTTAAGCCAGTCTCTAAATGCTGGATCATTGAGACAAAGTTGGGAAAACCTTTCCCATTGCGAGGCGGAAAGTCGCTTGCTAGTATCAACATGAGCCGTCCTGAGCATGGCACAACACATCTGACAATGGAACCAATCCTACCAACGCTGCAGGTCCTGACAGCACATAAAAAAGATTTTTTTAGTTAGATGAACTTAAAAAAATACATCAATGGAAAAGTTACAATATATTAAAGGGGTTAGAAGAATTTACTATCAAACATGCTAGTTTTACCTTTTAAGGGCTTTAATTTGAGCTTATTTAATTTACTATCTTTTACTACGGCACAGAAACCCTGCAGCTGAGGCGTGCTCTACTCTCTCCTGGATGCTAAATCAACAGCCTTCCCTGTCACGAGCAATGATGGGTAAGTCCATGAAAGCTCATTTTCAATAAGACATACGTGGCTTTTCTAATCTGATCATTTCCCCAGCGGCTAATGCAGGAAATAGGGGTAGAAGACTATTTTCACGTTTAGCCTGTATGTAAAACTCAGAGTGATGGATCATATTAAAAAACAGTTTCTCAGTGAACTTGGTCTGTATTTAAAAATGAAGAACGTGAGAAGTACCTTCTGGAGCAGAGACCTTGGAACAGCCTTTTTGTTGAAATTTGCCACTTTAATGATCAGCTGTTTAGCCTCTTCGGTTCTTCCTCTGCTCAACAACCACCTGGCTGATTCTGGAATAAACCTGCCAGAGACAGGCCCCTCTCATTAATCCGTTACCGACATGTGGACCAAACCAGGTCTGGGTGATGGAGAGTGTTCATGCAAACCATATGTATATGGTGATCACTGCTAGAGGAGCAGCAGTGATCAGCTGAGCCCGTCTCCAGTCTCTGATGAAGTAGATCAAACCAGCGAGGATGGACTGTCCGACGGCAGCGACTAGCTGAGTCAGACACGCTCCCAGTGACCTTTTAGTCGGCCCGATCCATTCAGTAGCTGAAAGCATAATCGTAACATTATTATAACCCTCCAAACACAGAAACTTCACTAATTGTTACTTCAGGCCTGAAAATGATCATGTGTAGGTTACAGTGCCAAGAACAATTATTTACACTTTTTTTTTATTTTTGCTTTTCTGTCACTAAAAAGTTTCAAATCAGCAAACAAAGTTCAATATCAGACACAGAAATATGAGTGAATACAAGGTGTAATTGTGAAATGATAATTGCATTAAAAAATAAAAAGTAGGGGTGGGAATTTAACGCGTTAATTATGATTAATTAATTAATTAGAAAAAAAGAACGCGTTAAAAAAGGGGGTCTGTCCTATTTTTGCCATTGATATACATATATTTGTTTTCTCCTGTTTTGAATTGAAATACAATTTAAAAGCATTTTTTTTATTAAAAGCGCTTGTGTTTACAATAATAATGTCAATGACTATTGTTTGATTCTCTGTCTCATTATTTTTAATTTTAAAAAATTGATTCGAGGCAAAATTTCTTGAATGATTAAAATGTGATTAATCAAGATTAATTAATTACAAAGCCTCTAATTAGATTAATTTTTTTAATCGAGTCCCGCCCCTAATAAAAAGGTATCTAAAACAAACTGGGTCTGTGTGAAAAAGGAGCAGTCTCTTTGTTAAAGGCTTCGTATTCGTTCCTGGGAAAAGTCGTTTTTATTTATTTATTCTTTATTTAACCAGGAAGGTCCCTTTGAGATTAAAAACCTCATTTTCAAGGGAGTCCTGGCCAAGAGGCAGCAAAAGTTACAGTTACAAAAGTTTATCAGTTACACAGACATGTTATGTACAGAATTACAGAAGGCAGTTACAACACAGGGAATCTGTCTCAAGGGCTGTCAGTCTGGTTTTAAATGTATTCAAGGAGATGAGCTCGGTTAGTTTCCAGTTTTCCTGCAGCCTGTTCCATGCAGAAGGAGCAGAGTGAACAAAAGCCCTTTTACCCAGTTCAGTGCGAGCAAACGGAACACAGAGTAACAACTGATCGTTTGCACGCAGACTGTGAGAAGTTACACTTCTCCGTGAGATTAAGTTACAGATGTAGTTGGGTAGTAATCCAAGCATGGCCTTGTAAATGAAAGTGTACCAATGTGCCAACCTCCTGGTGGACAAAGAAGGCCATCCCACTCGAGAATACAGTTCACAATTATGGGTCAGTGGTCTACAGTTAGTAATAAACCTCAGCGAGGCATGATAAACCACATCAATCTTACCAAGACACTGTGCTGAGGCATTCATATACAAAAGGTCTCCATAATCCAGAATAGACAGAAATGTTGCAGTAACAAGTCGTTTTTTGGCCTCAAAAGAAAAACAGTTTATTTTGAAAAAAGAAACCCAGTCTGAGTTTGAGTTTCTTCACAAGATTATCTATATGGGGCTTGAAGGAGAGGGAGTCATGGAGCCAGACACCAAGGTATTTGTATGTGTGGACCACCTCTATGATATTTCCCTCCAGAGTGGTCACTGGGGCATACTTACAGGTCTTTTTTTAGAGTTTGAAAACAACATTAGTTTAGTTTTGTCAGCATTGAGGACCAATTTTAACTGCAGAAGTGTTTGTTGGACCTCATTAAAAGCTTTCTGTAAGAATTCAACAGCTTTCGTTACAGCCAAATAAAGGACCGCTGTTTTCCCCTGTGGTCTCTGAGCTTTACTGGGTTGTAATGTTGATTCATGAAAAACCAAATATCTGGTTGATTCTTTGAATCTCTGAATAATTTATAGCATAAATACACTGCTCACAAAAATTAAAGGAACACTTTTTTATTGGGCCTGGCATGAAATCAATTAAACCTGACTGATAATTTTCTGGTTGATGAAGCAGCTGAGGGCATTGTTAATCACTTTCAGCTGTATTGGTGTTCATGGACTTAACGACAGGTGCACTAAAGTGGCAACAATTACAAGAGCAGGTTCACCCTGAGCACCTGTGATAGACGTGAAAGAGTCTGGAGAAGACAAGGAGAACGTTATGCTGCCTGCAACGTCGTTCAACATGACAGGTTTGGTGGTGGGTCAGTGATGGTCTGGGGAGGCATATCCATGGAGGGACGCACAGACCTCTACTGCCTAGGAAATGGTGCTCTGACTGCCATAAGGTATCCAGATGAAATCCTTGAACCCTTTGTCAGACCCTACGCTGATGCAGTAGGTCCTGGTTTTCTCCTAATGCACGACAATGCCCGGCCTCATGTGGCAAGAGTATGCAGGCAGTACCTGGAGGATGAAGGAATTGAAACAATTGAATGGCCTTCACGATCCCCTGACTTAAACCCAATAGAACATCTGTGGGACATTATGTTTGGGTCCATTAGGCGGCGCCAGGTTGCTCCTCAGACTGTACAAGAGCTCAGGGATGCCCTCACACAGATCTGGGAGGAAATGCCACAAGACACCATCCGTTGTCTCATTAGGAGCATGCCCCGACGTTGTCAAGCATGCACACAAGCTCGTGGGGGCCACACAAGATACTGAAAAGCATTTTGAGTTGCAGAAATTAAGTTTTTGAAATAATGGACTAGCCTGCCACATCTTCATTTCACTCTGATTTTAGGGTGTCTACACAATTGAGCCCTCTGTAGGCTGAACACTTTTATTTCCATTAAAAGACTTGGCATCCTTTTGTTCCTAAGACATTGCCCTGTCGTTATTTGTATAGATATCCAACTTCATATTGAGATCTGATGCATCTAATGTGTTTCTTTAAAGTGTTCCTTTCATTTTTGGGAGCAGTGTATATCAAATCCCTCCATAAACTGCAGCGTCTCCAGAATGCTGCAGCACGTGTCATCACGAGGACTCCCACCTCTCATCACATCACCCCCATCCTGCAACAACTGCACTGGCTTCCATTAAACAGAGAATCAGTTTCAAAGCTCTTCATAACCTGGCTCCATCTTTTATAAGTGATCTCATTCACATCATGACTGCTGTCCGCTCACTTCGCTCTTCAACTCTCAGCTTCCTCCGCTCGCCTCGTCACCATGGGGAGTAGAGCCTTTAGCCGCTCTGCTCCCCACCTCTGGAATTCTCTTCCCCCTGACCTTCGTACCACTCACTCTCTCCCACGTTTTAAATCCAAACTCAAAACCTTCTTATTCAAACAATCCTACAACACATAGCACCCATTTTACCATTTGAATGTTTTATTTTGTATATTTCTGTTTCATGTTTATGTTGTTCTTGCTCTCTTTTATCTGCCTTTTGTAAAGTCTCTTTGGGTGTCTTGAAAGGTGCTTTTAAATAAAATGTATTATTACTATTATTATTATTGTTATTGCTATTATTATTATCATTTATTTTTTATTGTTATTGTTATTATTATTGTTGGTATTATTTTATTATTATAAGAAAGTTTTTATTGCAGCGCTGATTGCTCATTTTAAATTCCAGCTGATATTTTTGAATATCATTTCCAGCTCAGACAAAGTTTATCTAAAACCATTTTCACTGTTTTCATTCAAACTTGAATGTCTGTGAACTCCTGTTTGACCCTTGCATCAAGACTTTTCTGGAGAACAACAAACGGATAGCCAGTGTTGTTCCAAAGGAATAATGAGACTCCACGTTTAGGAAGACCGACAAGAAGAGAAAGCATGAAGCGACTATACCTAATATGACACAGTTAAGTCGATAGCCTCCGTAGCCGATTCCCACCATGAACTGGGACAGCAGGTATAGGTAGAAGGTGGGACTTAATCCAGTAGTCACAGTAAAAACAACCATCACAACCACTGGGATCTGAGCGGCTCGTTTACGACCAAACCTGAAACAGACACCTCTGATCAGCTCAACCATGCCAGAGCAACAATTAATGGTTTACAGAGAAAAACAAATAAGAGGAAAAACAAAATTTAAAAAGTGATTTTAAGAGTTTGTGCTTTCTATTTCTAGTCAGTCAGGCATCAAGAAGGCTTACGATTCAGCAAAAGGTCCAAGTAAGAGACATCCGACCAGGATGCCAGCCATCAGCACTGTTTGTGCTACGCCCAACAAACTAGCCTGTTCACAAACTAGATCAAACTGGAAAAAAAGAACGATCCAACTAGTTTGTGAAATTAGAAGCTTTTGCAATGTGAAAGCCTGAGAAAGATTCATCACTCACATCAGTGACTATAGTGGCCTCATACAGCGTGTTACTGTACACCCATCCATCCAGACACCCTGTGGTGTCGTTGAGTCCGTGCTCCCTGATGGTACCGATGTCCCAGTCCACAGGGACGAACATCTGACACCTGCTGAAGGTCCCGTGCTCCTCCCGGGGCAGAGTCAGGTTCAGCTGCTCCTCTGTGCTCAGGTTTGGAGCGGTCCTGAGGATCCAGTCTGTGTTGCAGCGTCGCTCTGGATCCGACTGGATGAAATACACACTGGCAAAGTGAAAAGGCATGACGAGATTCGGAAAACAAAGCGCAAACAGGATGGTCTTCTGAAATAATCCAAACTCTCCAATATTTTGCAGGATTTCCCCAAATTCAGCCATTTCTGGAGAGCAGACTTTCCCTTTCAGAGATGTTGCTGCGGAGCGACCTTTAAACAAAGCTGTTAATGTTTCAACCCATGACGAAGCACTTCAGGAAAGCTGAGAAGGCACGTCACAGTGGGTGTTTTATGTTAGAGCAGCAGCTCACGGGGTTACTTAACCAAACGCATCACATCTGTGTCCGTCACTCCATACCTCCCCCATACCTCCCCCTTACCTCCCCTATACCTCCCCTTAGAAAGGTTTGTTCTGCCCTGCAGTTCAGATTTGAACTTTTACAAACAGATAATAAGTTATTGAATGGAATCAGAAGTCATGAACCCTATTAGATCATATTTTTGATAACATAGAGCCAAGGTGAGCAAAGCTGCACCTGTAACCTGTAACTAGCAAAGGCATCTTCATTTCATTTCTCACAAGTCGGCTCCTTTTCTTCCAAACTGTGAGTTAATGTGACGAGAGGAAAGAACCGTTCTATTTCCAGCATAATTACAAACATCTGGGTGTTGTACCACCACTCATAAGCAAACCAGAAACACACAACTGCACAGATTTAGCTGATCCACCAGAGTCCTGCTCATGTAAACCAGCCTGCAGCCATTGTCCTCTTGTAAATACGTCTCTGTCTAAAGTTTCCAGTCAAACTTGGTTTGTGAGAAGAGCCAGAAGAAAAACCCACAGCAGCAGGAGTTCATTAGTGAGCCTGGAGTCAGAGCTTTATCAAAGTGAAATCTAGCTGTCTCAGGTTTGCAGGCTTGGCAGTCCAACGTGTGTCCAGGGGCACATGCACAAGCCCCATCCCAGCACAAAAGGAACCCGTCTCTGAGAGAACATTCACTCAGTAAAGAAAGAACAAAAAGTACCATGAAAATGAGAATTTAGTTTTTTTAATCCAGTGACAATAAGGAAAGTGGTAAATTGACACAAATCTAACTATATCATGCTGCCTTTATGGAGTTATGGAGTAGCTTTCCTTAGTGGCGGTTTGCTTTAAAAAACATTCTATTAAGTATTTAACTCACTTTTACACAGTTTTCTGCTAACTGATGTGACTAAAAACAGCTTTAGAGATGTGTTGAGACCTTATATGCTGACAGTTCTATTAATCTGACTGTGACTCTTCTCCATCATTCCTACTAAACGTTTTTACTAAACGCAAACGTCCTACAACTCCTAAAGGAAATTGAATTTGATGTGATTCCATCAAGGCTGTTCATGCTCTTCAGAAATGTTAATCCTTCACCAGCTTTTGCTGCAACGCCCCCTGATCTGCTGAAGTCCTCTTCAGCTAAACCACATGTAACGTTCCTGCACGTGTAACGGTCCTGCTTGTGCAACGTTCCTGCACGTGCAACGTTCCTGCACGTGTAACGTTCCTGCACGTGCAACGTTCCTGCACGTGTAACGTTCCTGCACGTGTAACGTTCCTGCACGTGCAACGGTCCTGCACGTGCAACTTTCCTGCACGTGCAACGTTCCTGCACGTGCAACGTTCCTGCACGTGCAACGTTCCTGCACGTGCAACTTTCCTGCACGTGCAACGTTCCTGCACGTGCAACGTTCCTGCACGTGTAACGTTCCTGCACGTGTAACGTTCCTGCACGTGCAACGGTCCTGCACGTGCAACGTTCCTGCACGTGTAACGTTCCTGCACGTGTAACGTTCCTGCACGTGTAACGTTCCTGCACGTGTAACGGTACTGCACGTGTAACGGTCCTGCACGTGTAAAGTTCCTGCACGTGTAACGTTCCTGCACGTGTAACGTTCCTGCACGTGCAACGTTCCTGCACGTGCAACGTTCCTGCACGTGCAACGTTCCTGCACGTGCAACGTTCCTGCACGTGCAACGTTCCTGCACGTGTAACGTTCCTGCACGTGCAACGTTCCTGCACGTGTAACGTTCCTGCACGTGTAACGTTCCTGCACGTGTAACGTTCCTGCACGTGTAACGGTACTGCACGTGTAACGGTCCTGCACGTGCAACGTTCCTGCACGTGCAACGTTCCTGCACGTGTAACGGTACTGCACGTGTAACGGTCCTGCACGTGCAACGTTCCTGCACGTGCAACGTTCCTGCACGTGTAACGTTCCTGCACGTGTAACGGTACTGCACGTGTAACGGTCCTGCACGTGCAACGTTCCTGCACGTGCAACGTTCCTGCATGTGTAACGTTCTGGGACATCTCCTTTGGGACATCCAGGCTCCCATAGCAGCTTTTCTCTGCTTTTATAACAGTGCTGTCTATCCATGTTTGGTTTACATGACTGATCAAGCAGAAAATGACGTGTTTATTGTATCAACCAGTAACTGAAACTACATTTTAACTTGATAAACTCAGAATTTAAAGATATGTTGATCACGGTATTCTAATTTACACAATTTGGGGTTTTATTATTTAACTTTCATTTAGTTTGTATTTGATGCTAAACAACAAATTAAAGAATCTGCTGACAGTAATAAGGTTTATAAATCCTTCTGAAATTCCATAACCACTGAGATAAAACATGAATTCATACTGTAACGTGTTTTTGTGGTTTGGTGTGGTTTGAGACAGCGGTGTCTGTTAACCTCATCCAGCAGGTTCTCTGGGATTTCCTTTTCATTGATCGCTGCAACTTTTCTTATCAGTTTCTTTGCTTCATCCGTTCTTCTTCCCCGTCCCAACAGCCACCTCGCTGATTCAGGAATCCACCTTAAATAAATCACAGTTCAAAAGGTCAATTAGATGATCCAGTCTGTGTTACAACGTCGCTCCGGATCCGGCTGGATAAAGAGAAAGCTGCAGAAAAAAAACTGAAAACTGAAAATTGGAAAGGCTAACCCAAACACAACCAGCTTTTGGAAGAAACCAGCGTCTCCAATGGTCCTGAGGATTTCTCCAAAATCCACCTGAAGTCTGGTTTCAGCTCAGACACAAATCCATACGCAACAGTCTGGCTACAATCAGTAACTCAATTTGTAAAAAACAAACAAACAAAAACAAAGTTCAAGACCACGTAGTTAACATGTTAAAGACAGAAATCTGCTGTCTAATGTGGAGTTCTGCTGAAATGGACATCTTTACTAATCTACTAGAACATACAAACGTATTTAATTATGTTGAGAAAGCTGAGTTAAGAATTTCACTTAAACTGATATAAATGTATTAATTTAAAGAGTTATTACAAACCGGGTCCACTCTGGTAAATGAACTGCTTTTACAAGAATTCTCTGAGAACTTTAACAAGCAGCAGTTCTGTTTGAAAACTTTCTGTCTACATGTTTGGTTTGGCCTCTGGGTGGCGCTCAAGCATGGTCAACTACAATATCAAAACAAGGCAGTTGTGCTTTTTGTTTCTGCCAACAGCTGCAGCAATGGTACTCACTCTCTTTACAGCAGTAGACTACAGACCTGGGGCCTCATGTATAAAACTACTAGAATCTTTACTAAATCCCTACTTAAACGCAGCAAAAAAACGAATTTTCCGACTTTTGTTTTATAAATCACACCCGTCCTAGAAATGCTCTCAGGTGTTTTTGGATCACTTCCCTCCTCCTACACGCCCATTTTCTGCCATAAATAGACAATACAAACTATGTTATGAATATTTAGTAGCCTATATAAACTTGCTTATTGAAGGCATTTTACGGGTAACCATGGCAACCGAGGCGGTAATCCAGGGTCTGGGGCATGACCACTGACTGTGTAAATACTGGACAAACCAGTGCCAGATTTCTGCCAGAGTGCCAGATTTCTATGCAGCTAAATTAATGTTACTGTTATTCATAGACATAATAAAGAATAGACCCTGCATTGGCTGCTGGGGCGCAAGAAATGTCTATGCTGCCTGATGGTGCGTTCCATTGACCTCGAAAGAAATCACAACTACATGTAACATTGATTTAAATGCACCCTTAAATGCACCCCTAAATGCACCCTTACAATGTGTCTTGTAAGATAAACACGTTTCCACCACAGCTGCTGTTGTTGTTACGAGGAGATGCCACTTTGAACCTAGAATATGGATTAAAAAACATTCTCTGACTTTCTTAGTGGGAAATCTGACTTCAGGTGTTTTCCAGTAGATTTTTCCTACTCAGAAGTTGGAAATTGTGAGAACTTCAGTACAAATGGAACGCACCATTAATATGGGGAAGCATCAAACCACTCCCGAGTCCCTGAGTCACACCGTTTTCTTTTTTTTGTAATCATTTGGGCTGACTTATTTTTCTTTAGGCAAACAAGTCAGAAGATTCATTTACAAAAATTGAAAAGTGACTATATTGAAAAATAGTTATTGTTTAATTCACATAAAACTACTGTTTTCTTCTCAACTCCTAAACCCACGCATGACAGGAAACCTTATGGAAACGGTTTATTGTGCAGGACCGTTTGTTTTACATAAAAACACCAAATATTTCTGCCAACAGATATTTTATTTATTAGTCACTCACAATCCAGCCAGGACACCGACTCTCTTAGTGCGTTATTTCCCTGAGTCAGAGGCACGACCCCAGCAAACAAACAAGCTAATACTTCAGTTAATCATCTACAGTAATAATTGGACCCATAAAGAGGTCCGCTCCTCCAGTTAGAGTTTGGTGGAAACATTTCTGTGTTCAGTCACGTAGTCGATTCCTGTCGTCCTGTTGGTTCCATTTCTGTTAAAACAAAAAATAATAAAAATGAAAAATTATGTAAATAACAAAAATATTAAAGGTGTTGAACGCTCATTTAATCAATACATCTGCAGGGGTCTCTAGTAGGAATGAATGCCTTGTAAGTCGTACTGAGGAAAAAAGCTCTGGTGCTCCTGTTTCAGCACGTAGAAGTGAGCCACATCACAGCTTCAGTCGGCAGGATCTGGACTCTTACTTCCTGATGTGTGGACATCTCTCCTCTGATTGGCTAACAGCAACACGACTCTACCACTGACTCTGTTTGCTCTGCAACGTTGATGTTTTATCTCCACCAATAACACAAGCCTGGAGGAGTTCTGCTGTGTGGTGGAGCTGCTAATGCTAACGGTTAGCTTCTACTAGCCCAGACGTTCTCTGCTGTTTCCTGGACGCTAAACCAACAACAGCCTTCCCCGTCGTGAGTCAAGATGGGTGAGTCCATGAATGTTCAGTGACAGTGTGACGTAGATCTGTCAGGATTTTCTAATCCTAGAGTTTCACCTAGAGTCTATTTTCTATCAGAAGCTAATGCAGGAGATAGGTGGAGGAGACTATTTTCATGTTCAGCCTGCAGGAAACACTCAGAGTGACCCGTTAGAGTCAGAGATAATCATTAAAACATGGTTTTCCAGTCTTCCACACCTTTAATAAAAATGATTAGCTGTATCTTTATAAATGTTTCGTATAACTCATTCTAATAAGATGAATCCAAATGTATTGCAGAAAATGGGTAGAAGCAAAAGCCGACAGAACAGTTTAGCTTACCCAAGGTTCTTGGCATCATCGGCTGTATCAGGAAGCTCTTCTCTGGCGGTCTCAGGCAGTAGGAAGATGAGAGCTCCACTGAGCACAGCCAGGCTGCTGAAGACGACGGTGGGTATAGCGCGATGGTACACAACCAACATGTTGAGTAACGGAGACAGTAATCCTGCCAGTCTAAAGGCGATGGAGCCCAGTCCAACAGCAGTCTGTCTAAAAAATAAGAGCACAACTTTTCATCCCAAGGCTGTGGCTTAAAATCGTATTTGTGCCCAAAGTCAATCAGACTCCTTAACAGTGTGACTTGAGCCTTAAAGATTTATCTGATGTTGTGGTTTGATGGGATTCTAGGTGCATGTGCGATACTTGTTATTAAGGCATTAGGGATTATTAGCAATGTGCAGTTAGTATGGCTAAGCTTTATTGTTAAGTGTGTGTCCTCATGACCGACACAGCTGGTGCTGCTATGTGTACATTTGTTTTGTTTAACTGTGAAGTGCTGCACATTGAGTCAAAGATAAATTCCTTCATTAGGTCAGTAAAGTAAGTTGCATCAGTTATAACCTCCAAAAGGTTATGATGAGTGATCTGATGAGTTCCAATTGTTATGGTATCCCTTTGTTATGAAATGATAGGGGGAAATTTGTGAAGAAGGGTTCAAGTCACCCTAAAAGTCCATCAAGCACCAGGAGCATCTCCTAAAGTTGAAATAGTTGTGGGATCCACCAATCCACAGCTGCTGCAGGCCGTGTGCAGCCATCTAGTGACGGTATCCTTGTTAACCACGAAAGTAAAAGTAGTTTTTGATGGAGGCTAAACTTTGCACTTTTCCACTTGAACAAAAATGAGAGATTAAACGTTTAGGGTTACTGGACTTTTGATCGTCGGTTATTGGAAAACCTGCACAGAGGAAAGATCAACATGCACCTTTTTCTGTTTCATAACGTGAACATCACTGCTGGTGAGTGACCCTTTATTTGTAAAGATTGCATTTTTGAATTTCATTTATGTAAAACTGCTTTTCTGGTGAGTACGTTTGTGCTATTTTATGTGTTTTGTTTAATATTGATTAAAATCAGCTTGTATACATCACAGAACAATAAGTTGCTGCTAACAGCTGTTGAGCCTCATTTAACTTATCATGCCTGAGACGCCACTGATCCTGAGACCATTCCTGTGTGGGGGTGCTTCTCAGCCAAGGGAGTGGACTCACTCATTGACATGGATAAAGCATGGTCCTAAACATCTTCCCAGAGGAACTCCTATAACCGTCCAACAACAGTTTGGCAGTGAACAATGCCTTCTCTAGCACAGTGGAACCCTGTGTCATGAGTTTAAAGTCAGAACTAATTGGATCAGGAGTTAAAACATCTGAATTTTGGGTCCATTACCAGGACACTCGCCAGATAACCAACCAACAAACAATAACCAACAAATTCTGACCAACTCCAATCACTGATGAAGAACAATGAGCTTCATCAGTCAGGATTTGCACCAACAACATGCTGGGTGAACTATAGAGGTCATAAAAAGAAGGATCAACCCTGAAAATGTGGCCTCTTTACATAAACTTTATGTTTTAGTCAATAAAGAAACTTAAGAACTGCTCGTGATTACACTTTAGTAACCATGGAAACATCTGACACAAGGATCTATATATACTGAGTGAGTGAGCTTTGTGAAAACCAACACCTGTGGCTTTCTCTAAACGTTTCACCATGGTTGTATCATTTAGAAATACCTAAAAAGAAAGCAGAAACCTTTTATATGATTTAATTATACACACCTGACAGAAGTGGGGAAGAGTTCCTGAATGTAGATAATAGACACTGAACTGGCCAAGATCAGGAAGAACTTCCCTGTGGTCACCAGGACTGTGACGACCACAGCTCCGTCTGACGTATAAAAGAAGGACAGTTAGCCTCTCAAGCTGAAATGAGTTTATCTCTCTGGCTTTCATAAGATCAGGGTTCACCTTGAGGAAAAGCCAGAGTTAAGAGGCAAACTAATCCACCGAGCAAATGTGACGATATCAGAGACGTTTTCCTCCCCAGGACCTCCAGAGCCCAGATGCAGAGGAGATGTGCTGGAATCTCAGTGATCCCAAACAGAAACTGAACCAGGAAGATGCTCAGACCAAAATTGCCCACATTCAGGAAAAGGCAGAAGTAACCCAGGTTTGATGAAAACCTTGACATTCCAAACACACATCAAAAAAACAAAAGACATAACAGAATATAAAACAAAGGTCCATCAGAGGTGCTTCACTTACCAGGAAAAAGATATAATAAGAATGTTCTTCATCAGCACCGCCGAGGTAAAAATCACTTTGATTCCTCCAGTTTGGAGGTCCTGATCTCCAGATACCTGAGCGAGAGCAGCAACCTTCAATAGTGTTTATTAAGTCTAGTTTACAAGTTAATTCAGGCTCAAATGAGTAAAACTCATTAAAGAAAGAAAAAATTCATTTATTAAAGCCACATTCCGCAACTTTTACACCTTAAAATAATGTTTTTTGCAAAGTTTTGGTGGCATACTATCATCTATGTTCATTTCCTGAGCTGTGATGGTGTTAGGGCGTCCCACATCTGTTTACCGCACTATACAGTTTTTCACCTACGACCCGACACCGAAAGTTCTGACTGCGTGTTGCTTTACGGCACCATATGGCAAGCCAAAGGGGTGAAAAAAGCGTGTGTTCATAACGCACGTTTAGAATGTGTGATGTTAGAATGCGTGCTTTTTTGCCCCCTTTGGCGTCAAAATGCGTGTTCAAGATGCGCGTTTTGGCGGACATAACGCGCATTTAGAACTTGCGCCCTTTGGCTGGCCATATAACGTAGACCTTGAGCTTTTCTTTAAGTCAAGAGCAGATAGAGGTACTTAAGTCCTTTATTTAGAAAAAGGATGGATTTGCGTCTTCTTCAACCGATTATGGCGGACTGCCCCGTTGACTGACATCCGTAGCGGTGAGTACGCCACTTTGTTCGTTGTCCAATAGCATGCTGAGACAGTCTGAAAGACAACCGTAGATTCTGCCCCATGATCGAGCTCTGTCTATGGGTCGGGGGCAGACTAGATATTCACACACAGGTCAGAAGGTTAGAATATCAGTGTGGGCCACCAGCAGGATCTTTTCCCTACTGGGATCTGATGGGTTTTCAGTGTTCGTTCCACTGTTGGAGGAGTGAATTTACTAAGTGCATGTTTACTTCTATTTCTATAACTTTCTTACGTTCCTACCCTCACCTATGGTCACAAGCTTTGGGTAGTGACCGAAAGAACAAAATCACGGATACAAGCGGCTGAAATGAGTTTTCTCTGTAGGGTGTCTGGGCTCTCCCTTAGAGATAGGGTGAGAAGCTCAGTCATCCGGGAGGGGCTTGGAGTAGACCTGCTGCTCCTCCACATACAGAGGAGCCAGTTGAGGTGGCTCGGGCATCTGGTTAGGATGCTTCCTGGATGCCTCCCTGGTGAGGTTTTCTGGGCATGTCCAACCGGGAGGAGACCCAAAGGAAGACCCAGGACACGCTGGAGAGACCATTCCTCTCAGCTGGCCAGGGAACGCCTTGGGATTCCCCCGGAGGAGCTGGCCCAAGTGGCTGGGGAGAGGGAAGTCTGGGCCTCTTTGCTTAGGCTGCTGCCCCCATGACCTGACCCCAGATAAGGGGAGGAAAATGGTTGGTCGATCTCTCGGTCTGGATGGATGGATTGAAAAAAGGACAAACTATATTTCATCGTGTTACTATTAACACGTTCTAAAGTTCAGAAACTGATAATTACTTAAGAACAAAGAAATTAAAGATGAAATGATTTCTTATTTCAACACATTACCAGCAGTTTCAGTTTGGGGTTTATTAACCTGTTTCAGCATACTCACCTGTGACTGACATCATCCATAAATAACTTCTACATCACAGCCTTCATGGTCACGGTGTGAAAGCCGTCTCTATGACCTCTCAGATAAAGACTTGTTTCCTAGACAGGACATTAAAGTCTAGCTCAGACCTAAAACATTAGGACAGCGGTGTCTGTTAACCTCGTCCAGCAGGTTCTCTGGGATTTCCTTTTTATTGATCGCTGCAACGTTTCTTATCAGTTTCTTCGCTTCATCACGTCTTCCCCGTCCCAACAGCCACCTCGCCGATTCAGGAATCCACCTTAAAATGATCACAGTTGAAAAAGTCAATCAGAAAACTGTTCAACAGGCTTTCTCATGCACACACAGACGTCTCTGCACGCAGCACCCACCATATGTAGAAGAACACACAGGCTTGTCCTCCTGCCATGATGTACTGAGCTTTTCTCCAGTCACGAACAACGTAGACCAGACCAGCCATGGCAACCTGACCAAGGCTTCCACACATCTGGCCCATGCAGGAGGCAAAGGACCGTTTAGTGATCCCAATCCACTCTGTAGCTGCAGACACAGTTTAACCACCAAAGTATAGGAATTTCTTCTCTAAATTCAAGAACTTTAGATAAATTCTAATGCCAAAGAGATTTCCTTAAGTCCAGAACAGAAGGCATACCCAACACAATGGAGCTGATCCTGTTTCCTGCAAGAGCAGCTCCTACAATGAACTGAGACGCAGCGTAGGATTCAAAGTTTGGAGACACTCCAGCAACTATGACGAATATCAGCAGGAGGACAACTGGGAGCTGGGTGGATCTCCTGCGGCCGTACCTGAAGTTTAGACGGTGAGGCAATTACACGAGTGGTCTAAAGCATCAGGAACAAGCTGGCGTAGCTTTGATCAGATTGGGTTTAAGGCACTCACAAGTCGGCCATTGGTCCAAAGATAAACGAACCGGCGAGAACACCCGTCATGAAGACGGTCTGTGCCACTTCAGCCATGTTGGACTTTTCACAAACGAGATCAAACTGCAAAACGACACAGAAAGGTCAGCAGGCTGGTCAACACTGATGGTGTCATGGAGGAAAACGACATGCTGGACTCACATCAGTGACTATAGTGGCTTCATACAGCGTGTTACTGTACACCCATCCATCCAGACACCCTGTGGTGTCGTTGAGTCCGTGCTCCCTGATGGTGCCGATGTCCCAGTCCACAGGGACGAACATCTGACACCTGCTGAAGGTCCCGTCCTCCTCCCGGGGCAGAGTCAGGTTCAGCTGCTCCTCCGTGCTCAGGTTTGGAGCGGTCCTGAGGATCCAGTCTGTGTTGCAGCGTCGCTCTGGATCCGGCTGGATGAAGAGAAAGCTGCAGAAAAAAACTGATAATAAAAAATTAGGAAAGGCTAACCCAAACACCACCAGCTTTTGGAAGAAGCCAAAGTCTCCAATGGTCCTGAGGATTTCTCCAAACTCCACCATCTTCACACTGATGAAGGAAACTCCTGAAGGCTGGTTTCAGCTCAGATCCAAATCAATAATTAACGCTGAATCGGTAACTCAACATGTAGGAAGACCACAATAAATGTCTAAACTCCACTTTTAGTCACGCTAGAGGAGACTCAACAGCAATAAAAAAGGATGTTACCACTCGTTTCATTCCATCATCTGACTTTATTCAAAGACTACAAATCAGGTTTATGTGAACAACGTAGATAATCATTTAGGAATCTCCTTCAACACGTCTTCTGCTTTAAATTATGTGTCTGGTTGTTCTCATTTACCAATTAAACATCAAGTTTTACATTTGTATCGGAAACGCCTTAAAACAGAAACAAAGCCTTGCCAATCAGAGTGAATCATCATTCAGAGACCTTACGAAGAGGCAGAAGACCAACGAGACATGAACATAAAATCCTCAAAACTCAATTATTTTATCCTCACATCAGTCTGGTGAAAGGTTATCCGTCTGGTTCAGATGTCTTGAACTGGTTTCAGAGGAGAACAAAGCAGTGACTACAGCTCCCTGTCAGGTCACGTTTCTGAGGTGCAGCAGCCTGACCCAGGAGTCTGTCTGATCAGGCTGATGAAGGCCAAGAGTGGAAAACACTACAAAACAAATCAAACCTTGTGATCTGGAACTGAATCCGTTGCTTTGATATGTACAAGTGAAATGTTCGTTCTGCGACCATTAAAACAGTCGAAGCGTTGGCCGTTACAAACCAATCTGGAGGTGTGTGTGGCGGTGCCTTCGTATGTACATTTACTACACCGCCGACCTAGGGGCCGGGTCACAGCCCTTTGCACACGGTACAAAACAGCCACGCTGGGAGTGGTGGGGGTGGTCTGATGTGTGTTAATAAAAATAAAAACATTACAGTCAAAGTTACAGAGAAGTTGCTTTGAGTGAGTTTGCCTATTGTTGCCCATGCAGACAGCCCCGACCGCTTTAATACAACAGAGAAGGTAAATTTAGGGGTTAAACTGCTGCTCATCCGAGCGCGTCGGCATGCCAACGACGACACAAAAAATTCATCCCGACAGGTCGGCGCACACTTGCTGACAATTAATCAAAAGCTATGCAAAGGCACTGAATGAAACTAAAAACATCAAGATCTGGGGAAGTTTAACGGACCAGAGTTCAGACTTTCACCATTTCTGGGTCCTTTGAAATATTTTGACAATTGAAAATTTGGGGACATTTAAAAAATGTGAGTAACCTCTTTTCTGCTGAAACCACGTCCTGTGCCAACGTCTCTCTCTCACACACACACACACACACACTCACACACACACACACACACACACACACACACACACAGAATACCAATAAAAGTGAAGCAGACGTCATGAATACTTTTCCAGTCACGGACAAATACCAGACACGGCCCGCTACTGCCACCCCCAGGACTGGAGACGTTTGAGTTGATCGTATGGTGGTGGCAGCTGAAGCTCGGAGGTGTTTCTGGTAACGGTTTTAAAAACGACCTGCGAGCCAAAAACAAACCCGATGAGCTTTATTACACTTTGGAAGAACATTGGAAGTTTTGAGCATGCATACCACAGAAGTTCACCGCAACACAAAGCACCTCATCAGCAGCATCAGCACCCCCACCCACCCGTCAGACCCTCAGAGGCTGAGTTCTATCGTTACAGATGAAAACGCTCCGTTCTCAGGGTCTGAGAGTTTCGTGATGTTGAACTCCCGTAGAGGCGCACAGACAAAAAGCAGCTTTATGCCAAACGAAACGAGCATCAACAGCAACCGGTGCTCACACACGACAACACGAACGGCTCTATTGCATAGTAGAAGACCAGGCAGGTGTCAGGGAGTGGAAATCAACCTGTCTTTACTACATCACCAAACCCGACGGCGTGTTTTAAATGGAGCCGCCGCTGCTTAAGAGCTAAAACTCTTATTATAGTTCAGAAAACAAATCTACATTTATAACATTGACAGAATTCCTCTGGATGCCTTAAATAGGATTTATGAATGTTTTGGGGGCCAACTTCAATCTGAGTTCAGATAAAAGAGCGTTCAGGTGCCGTGAGGGATAATCTCAGCTGGGATCGGGACTGATCGGGTCTTTTAGAACTAAGGCTGAACTTACACTTCTTAGTTTGAGTGTAGCGTAAAGCGCCCTGCTTAGGTGGCACGACGGATTTTAAGAATAAAGAGAAATAAAGGCAATAATTTCCACTACTAGATGTTTTGGATTGTGCTCGTGTGTGAGGAGGGAGGTTTAAACAGAAACAAATTAGGAGTTAATATAATTGATTGCATTTCTTCTCTCATTTACTGTTTAAGCGCACTGTAAACATTTCAAGTGTGATTCCCGTGATGAACTGAACCCCTCGGTGTGGTCCTCGTGCATCCTGCAGTAGTGTCACACTCCTGCCAGCTTCACGTCTTCTCTTCCTCCTCATCACCATCATCTCTCTTTGGCAGTAGTGGTTTCTTGGAGTTGACTACAATGCAGCTGTGCAATACCATATCTCTCTGTCCTCTGTTGCCAGCTCTGCTCAACTTAACTGATGCTGAGCTGCGCAAATCCAATCAGTTTATTATCATCGGGAATCTCCGACTCCTCCACACCAGATGCCTGGAAAACAAAACAACGTTCACATTAAACATCAACCCAAAGGCTGTAAAAGCCTTTCAGCCCGTGCTCTTACCAGTTTAAACGTGACGTTTTTGTTGCTTTGAGGATCTTCAACAATCTTTTGCAAATTGGCAGCAACTAAAAAACGAAGAAGGATAAAATAAATAATAGTTGGATTCAAACAGTTTTTCATCAGAATAGGTTTAATATGATTAGGACACAAATTCAGAAGCAACAATTAAAGCTAAATCATTTATTCCTTCATCCTAAATGACCAAACTGTAACTTTAAATACATAATTAAAATGTTGTGACTTGTAAAACACGTGGGCCGTTTCTCAGTATGTGTACTTGTCTGTACTTGTGTACTTGTATGTACTTGTGTACTTGTCTGTACTTGTGTACTTGTATGTACTTGTGTACTCCCGTCCTTGTGAAACGTCATCAACGATGGTCCAAGTCCTGTTCCAATCCTAAGTACATATAATGGCAAGTTCGCTCAAAGTTCCCGGATATGTTCTTGCTCCGCCCATTTTATCGAGGATGCACTGATGCGTCCTTCTGCGGACTTGGGACAGCAAAGTTTCCCATAATGCATTGCGCCGCTAACCGTTATACTCCGAACGGCAGAGGAGAAAGCTCATAACTGTCGTGTTTTATATCAGAAATACAAATAAATGAATATAAAGTTGTCTGTTATTGTAAATAATTGCGTATAATCTGTAAAATTTGCTGTGTTTTTGTTTTTTTCTTCTTTCAGACTCTTCACGATCCCTCAAAATGCTTATGAGCTAACCCACTATCAAAATAAAAGCATCGTTGCTTTGTTTTGATGAAAAAAAACTTTTTTTCTTCATTTAACAGCAGGAAGTGCTGATATTTTATCAGTTTTGATGAAAAGTGGACTAAATATAATACGTTTTCATTGTTTTTGTTATTTAAGGAACAGACTAAACTTTTATTTTTATGTCAGGTCGGTTTTTTTTACCGTAGCAACAAGCAGCGCTTGTTGCCGTGAGGCAAAGAAGTACGCTTGTTCCAAATGCCGTCCTCGTCCTCCCGTACTCGGTAGAACGAACTTTCTGGTGTCCTAGCCAATAACACACTTGTCAAGTTCACAAGAACGTACTAGTGTCCTTGAGTATTGAGAAACGGTCATGGATGCATCTCATGATGCTTTATATTAGTCTTTTACACTTGAGCCACCAGGCAGCACCCACAGAGAAGTCTGAACGTCTGAGCGACCTACGGGATCCAACCGTGTATTTACGAGCCCAGGCCTCGCCTCGTGCGTAATGGCGTCCTTGCTTGTTGTTGAGTTGGGACAAAGCAAGCTAACAGCCAGGCATCGGCTCTTATGCTGTTGTGAAGATGGAATACACAAACCGATCGGAGTTTTGTTTCCCGTAACACGGATTATAACACGAGTCGTCAACGGTAAGACATCGTTTATGCGTTTCACGTTATGAAATGAGCCTTGTTGTGCTGGTTTGTTCGCTGCTGGTTCATATTTGTTTATATTAGGCCGTTGTGCCGACATATAGGCCAGAGCTCAAGTTCTCGTGTTGGAGTGCGCGTGCTCGTGGGGTGCATGTGAGCTGGTTGAAGAAGGCAAGATTAAACAAACGCGTCAATGTTAAATATCGGCTTCTCAGCCAGTGAAAAATCATTAGGAAGCCATTATAGACATGTTTTCAAGTGGAAAAGTGAAGATTTCAGGTGATGACTCCTTTAAATAAAAATGATCAGAACTACACCACCAAACAAAAGAACACCGCCAGAGAAGCTCTCTAAATGAAATAATAAACAAGTCATGAATTTAAGGTGTCATTAAATATAATTTAGATGCTTTTTATTCTAGGTCATTACATTTTAAACCTTTTCAGACCCAGGACATCCTACCTATACCACTAACATTTCTACATCACATCAAACGTAAACAGAGCCATCCCTGCCTCCAAAACAACTCACCGATGACCAAGTCCCTCCCATCAACCAGACCAGCCGAGACCAACTCCTGAGAAACTCCATCAGCAGAGTCTGAGGTCAAAAACACAAGAGTCACGTAACGAGTGGTCGAACTAAACTAAACATGCCGTCAGCGCGCTCACCTCGGCCTGGCATGAACTCAAATCGGATGTCATTGAGCTCCTTCTTCAGGTTCCTCAATCTAAGGACGAGGCTGATGGGAACGCTGGCGACTGGGACCTGCACACAAGCCCAGGGGGAAACAGTTTGGAAAATTTTAGCTATATAAATATATTTCATATAAAACGTGATCTATTTTAGCCTTTTCCTGAGATTAAGTCTCCATATGAGTGTTTGTACCTGAACCGTAATCCCGTGTGAAGGGCTGGCCGTCTGAGCGGCAGCAGGAGGCGGAGCTTCGTCTCCCGTCGGACCCACGCCGGCAGGTTTCTCCTGCGCTCCACCGGGAGGCTGCAGATGTGATGCAGAGCTTTCCGTCGGTGGGAAAAGCTAACAGAAGATTTAAAAAGTGAAGTAAATCATTTCACGTTTAAATGTCTAATAGAGGAAACACACACGCACGCACACACACACACACACACGCACACACACACACACACGACTCATGCAGATTGCTGGGCATCAGCATCATGATATAATAAGTCACAGATTTCAGGTCACGTCCACTACAAAGTGACTCACCTCCATGTTCTGGGACCCGTCCTTCACTCTGGGTGACTGCAGGATGGACATGACAGATTGTCAGGATTGAAAACATGCAGTTGTTTCAGCCTCTCAGTGAAAGTAAAACAGGCATCACAATTCAGACAAACAGGAAAGTAGAGCCCACACCCAGATCTCAGTTAAATATCAACACAAAAAAAAAACAGATCTGAACAACTTCTGAGTTCCAGTTTGGTTTGTTTGTATGCATTATTACATCTGAGTCCCTGAAAACACAGACAAGCGTGTTGTTTTCTGTGGTAAACTCTCGAGACACCCCTCACTGTTTAGGTTTTGCTTCCAAGAAGCCACATTTAGCTAAAATGATGGTAGCATCAAGACATTTATGAGCTAATTAGTGATTTTTACTCAGTAAAACCACAGTAACAGACCTAAATAAGACATAGTTTTAGCAAAAGCTCATGCTCGGTTAAGCTGTTCACCCTAGGCCTCAGAGCTCACCCTCAGAGCTGCCACAGCAGCTTTTCCCTCCTCGCTCTCCTCATCCAGCTCATCATCGCTCCACTCCCACCCGCCGTCTTCAGTCTTGTGGAGACGGCCGCTTGAGCCAGGCACGCGGCGCACCTACACGAGGCATTAGGAAAAGTGCAAAGTCAATACTGACTCATCCGTCAGGGCTTTGGTCCGTTTCAGGCAATCCCAGCATGCACTGGGTGGTAAACCCAGCAACAGCAACCCACCCTGAAGAAGAAAGCTGACTTGGACTGTTGAATATTTTAGTGATCAAACTAACTGGAAGCACCTGCATGTGCTACAGCAGATGTACAAACTCTTATTAGTTTTTTATATCATGTTCAGTGCTTCAATAAGACAAAAGGAATAAAATGTGCTCTACAAAGCAGGGGACCTAGAAAACGACGACTCTCATTTCCTCTGGCAATGCAGGTTCCCATATCATGGGGGCGTGGCCTAGGATGATAGCCGATGGTAGAGATGAGATGTGTTTGTGTTTAAAAGCTAGCTTGTTTTGCAGATTTGCCATTGTAGCTTTAATAATGTGTAATTTTATGCCCAAGCTAACGTTTAGCATGCATAAAGTAGCGTTTAAATGCAGAAGTGATGCAGCTCCTGACACTTTTGTCTCTCCTCTGTGCAGGAGGACTCAGGGTGCTGCATCCTGCAGGGCTCAGTCTAAACACTGACTGTGTTTCTATCAGAACCATCAGCTGGGTTCACACCCAAAACGTTTGACCAGATTGGTCTTTTATTTCTTCCTCCACCACAGAGAACACAGCATCAGCATGAATGTGCACTGAGAGTGCTAGTAACTAGTCCCACACCTTTTTAGATCGATCTGATATTGTGGGACCTTTCATTAAGAGCTTCTCCTCCAAGTACTCGTTGTTCTGCAACAGAAAGACAAAGATTTGTTACAAAACCTATAAACATTCTTTCTTTACTTGTTTTTGTCTTAGTGATGCTTACCTTGGCTTTTGTGAAGAACTTGTGCTTCAGCAGCTCAGCAGCCGTTGGCCTGAAGAGAGAAGGCTCTTCATGAAAGCCGTCAACACAAGCAGACGAGCAAAAACACCGAGTCTCACTGACCTTTTCTCAGGATCCTTCTGTAAACACAAGGACAGCATCTTCCTGAATGACTTGCCATATTTCTTCACCATTTCCTTATCTGTGACACCCGTCTCCAGAGTCGGGGGGTCGTTCTGCAGAGTCAGCATCAACACCTGAAAACAATACCCAAAAATCAATCAGCATGAACCACTAACACACTGATGCTTCGTTGGACCGCTCTTCCAGGTTCTGATCATGTGTTGGACACTTCTTAACACAACTTGAGCATTTTCTGTAACCTTCTCAGATGTTTCTCTGCTTGATCCCAACGATCTGACCCTTCTTAAACAGACCAGCATCTTTTCTGCGACCACATGATGTCTGACGTTTAACAAACCAGTTAAATGACTTGTTCCAGATGAAAGATGAAGTAATCACCCAGTATGAGGCTCGCACCTGTTCGCTTAGTCCAAACCAGGAGGGGACTAGAACTCTTGAGTGTCTGATTTGTTTCTAGGCATTTTAAAGAGGTTTGACACATCCAATAAGAAAACTACAGTAAAGGACATTATTTAATAGTGTAAAATGTTGTTAAGCACAGTTACCTTCATTGGTGGGTATTTGTGATAGGGTGCAGCCCCTGTGGCCAGTTCAATGGCTGTTATTCCAAAACTCCAGATGTCTGCTTTAAAGTCGTAGCCACGAACCTGCAGATTCAAATAAGGGAACATGAGCAAACGTCTTCTACTAATTTCAATCTCAGCTGAAGGAAAACAGAGAAAAAACTCACCTGCTCCATGACCTCTGGGGCCATCCAGCACGGCGTCCCGACAAACGTCTTCCGAACTTTATTCCTCGTCATGTCTCCTCCCGTTGCAAGAAAGGCACTCACGCCGAAGTCTGAGGTGTGTAAATACATAACGGTACAAATAAAACACGAGCTTCACGGGCAAATCCTCATCCGATTCAACAGAAACACGGGAAATGATGAGACACCATACCAGCGATCTGCACAGAGCCATCATCTCCAAGAAGAATGTTTCCAGCTTTTAGATCCCTGAGAGAGAAACGAGATGGAATCAAATCAGCGACTGAGTCAACACAGACACGGATCAGATCTAAATAAACAGTTACAAGCACGTTAGAGATCCAGCAAAGAGCCAAATCTTCAAACTACGCACACAGAACTGGAGCAGATCAAGTCAGCTAACACTGAACTGCTGACAACAACGTCCAACATTCACCAGGAAACGGATTCTGGGAGTGGAAGGTCTGCTGAGGGTGCTTCACCCCAGCAGCGGTTCACTCTGGTCTTTTATGTAAAACAAACCTCCTCAATTATGCATTTTCACAGAATTAAATATTGAAAGAGTGAGTCCTAGTGCAACCCTCGTGCTCCTGCAGAGAGGAAAAGCTGAGAGCCTGCCTGACGCCGGGACGCCACATCCACCACAACTCACCGATGGATCTGCCCGTTTTTGTGGAGGTACTCCAGCCCCTCCAGGACCTCCTTCAGGATGCTGGCGATGCTGGCCTCGTCCAACACCCCGTTCTTGTGGTCACCACGTGAGATGATATGTTTGATGATGTCCAACACTGAGCCTGAGAAAACAGCAGAGGCTCGTCACAACACATGCAGATAGGACCTGAACCTCCAAGACGTCTGAGGGGAGCTGCTGAACTTTTACCTACTGGTAATAAAAGGGAAATGAGGTAGAAACCGCACATAAAAGGCAAGAGGAAGCCAGGTTTCCTGGGTTTTACAGCACTCACCACCACTGAGCAGCTTCATGACCAGCCACAGCTCATCCTTCACCACAAAGGAGGTATAATAAGACACAATGTTGGGATGGTGGCACTGGCTCATGGCCTGAATCTCTTTCTGCATAAAAAGGAGAAAACAAAAGGGTCCTAGTGAGCAGAGAGGAATCCTAACTTCACATAAACGTTCAGACACAAGCTTCCCTGTCATTGAATGACGTCATCTCACTGCTGCGGTTCCTCCCTTCTGACTAAAGCTGAGCTCTAAACAAAGCACTTATTTAGCAGGTGTAGGTAAGACGTGCTGGAGTTAAACTGATCACCACTGAGCCACCAGGCCAAAACCTGTCCTACCTAATTTACAGACAGAGGTGGACTGTGGAGCTTTCAGTCAGGTATAAGTGTGTGGGTGAAAGCTCTAGAGGACAGGTTAAACGTTCAGATACACAGTAACACTGACTCAACTCTAACGGGTGCTAGATTGTTAATAAAGACAAAATAAAACAGGTTTTCCACAGCTGGCTCTCTAATATTAGCCATAACAGCACAATAATAGGTTTATAGGATTTGACATAGTTGTGATTAAGCTCTTTGACCTGCGAGGCTTTTATTTCGTGGGATTAAACAAATGCTGACATTCCACTCATTGTGATCGCTTCACAACCCAGTTTCTAAACCAAGGACAGGATCATTAAGTCCACTCCTGCAGGTCCATCCGTGTGTCAGACAGTTGCAACGGTCAAAATCACAAGAGAGCGCTTTTAAATAGCGGTTTATTGACTGAGAAAAGAGCCCCATGTGTAGAAATACAATTATGCAAAACTTTACAGGGAGGTTCTGGCTTGTAATGATCTATTCACCGAGTGACAGACTGGGCAGGAAAACAACTTAATTCATTTAAGCGTTTGCAGATGTGTCATAACTCATCTGCACAGAGCTTCAGCTTGTACACACACACACACACACACACGTCCTACCAGAAGTTCATCCATGCTAGTTTGACACTTTTCCAGGTTGATGCGTTTGATGGCCACCTTCTCCTTCCTCGGCTTACAGTAGGCTGCTTGAACAACTGCAGTGGCTCCACTCCCTAAAGAAACCATGATTAGTCTAAGAGAATAACTCATTTTTACTAAACACAGCCGGATTGTTGTTTAGCTTTGAAGAGGTCAAACATTTGTTTTCTAACCAAACCACCCAACAGATTAGTTATTATACCTCAGGTCCTGTTTATCAGAAACAGCAGCTCTAGTCCTACCAACGGTCATACTTCCATTTGCAGGTGTTGTGGTGAAAAAAGCACCCCCGCTACGGAAAGCATATTTCACAACACTTCACTCATAAGTTTAGGAAACAAACAAAAGTCACAGACTTGTAGCTTTCAACGCAACTGTCTCCAGGCATTCACAGAAGTGTGCTTTATGCTAAAACAGACAGATTTCCATTTCCGACCAGGAAGCGCTACAGGCACAAACATCAACTCCTAAAAATATTCTAAACTCGCAACAGTTATTTTCCTGTAGGGAAACTTAACGGTCTGGCCTGTTGGAAACGGAAACAGCTGTAGATAGCTCTGTTCTTAAAATAAGTTCATGTTTAAACTGGTTTCTCATGGACTAAAACTGCTTTCAAACGCTATTTCTCCACGACAGGCCGGGGTACATTTATGGCAGGGGTGCTTTTTTTCGGCACAACACCGGCTACATTGCATTAGCAAGCTATTTAGCGTTATGCTCTTCGCCTAAGAAACAGTCTCACTTTGGTTCTACAGCTAGCATGAATCGGTGGCTTTCCCAAAAGGAGGCTGCTGTGATGTTTATAGAGCTACGGCTTGTGGCTTGACTTCTGCTAGCTACATTCACAGGATGCTAACAGCTAATAAGGCTAGCAGCAGTTGGCAGTAAGCGCTGAAGTAAAGACAGGGGTGGGGAGGGGGCTAAGAAAGATGCTAGCAAGCTAAGCTACTCACCTATCACCTCATTGAGTTCATAGTCATCCTTGTCGATTGACCAGGACTGAGAGGGCTGCTCATCTGCCATTGTTGTTTCTAGAAGGATACAAAAAGCGCTTGACAGCAATAACGCAGGCGCCGTGAAGAAAGATAGCTTTGAGATTACTCCATTCGGCTCCGCTGAGGCTGGTTCCGCTGACAACTCCTGCCGCTGCCGCCCCTGTCAACACAACTTTACGCGCGACTGACGCAGCGCCTTACGTACAAATGTAGGAGGAGGAAACAGGATGTGGCCCTCTAGCGAAAAAAATATAGAAAAGAAAATGCAAAAAAAATCAAACATACTCAGGCAGAGCCTTCCGCGTGAAGGAGCCATAAGATGTCCACCGACTGCAATATGTTATTGTAACATCTAATTATTGGCCAACACTAGTGTAAGTTAAAAAACGGCAATATATGCTTTAGCCAGCAGAGGGCGCTGCGTGTATACCATTTTCTGAGATCATTTCCATCAAAGAAACTTCAGAAAAGTTTCCAAACAAAAACTAAAAAACTCTTATTTAGCAAACGTTCTTCTATTTATGAAGTCTTAAAGAAACAAAACTATGTGTTCCCTAAAAGTAAACCTAAGATCAACATGAAAATGAATAATCTGAGGAAAAAGAAGTTGAATGATACTCTTGATGTTTCCTGACAAAATATAAAACACCAAATTCATTCATAACTAGGTACATGTAGTGTTGTGAAAAAGGATTTGCTCACCAACAAATTACTTCTGTTTTTGCTTCTTTTGTTTGTCACACTTTAAGGGGACATTACGCGAAACTTACCTTTTAAAATCTTTTTTGCTGCCACATGGATCTCTCCTGTCTTTATAAACACTCCGAACAAGGAATAAAAAACCCATCCATTGTCTGTCAGTGTTTGGTTTTAGGAATTATGCCACTAAAACAAGCAGCTTCAAAAAGTCCCTGGTTGTGATGTCACAAACAGGGAAAGTAGACTAGAACCACCTCTCACGTGAAAGAGAGAGCTACTGCTGGAGGAGAAGCAGCTCTACTCTGAGCCCCTCCGGATATCTGAGCTACTCAGCTTATGGACCTTTAATGTTATTGTTTACATCCGGGTAATGGTGCACATCCACACATAAACACAAGCTTCACCCCAGGAGCTTATTTTGTATTGACCGTAAAACTATTATAACTCAAGGATAAAACGTCATAATATTTATTTATTTTATTTATTGACATGTTTTAGGAGGATAAAACCACTTGAGAAGAACCATCTCGTGTTCGAGTGGGTCCTCCTACCTTACAACAAATAAAGATTGTGGAGTCAACAGACAAAAAGGGCAAGTCTAAGACATAAAACACAAACAGACAGACGACAACCCTAAAAACCAAAACACAAAAAATCATCAATCACGCATTGTGAAGTGAAGAGGTTGACCTTAGGTCTGCAGGTAACTTTTTCAATATCCCAAGGAGCTTTAACACAAAAATGTTTCTCTGCTTCTTTTTAAATGGAGGAATCACAAGTATAATACAAAGCATTGATGGGTACTAACAATCTTTTCAAAATAAGATGGAAAGTAAAATAAAAGATGGCATCAGTGGTATGTGAGGAAACAGCTGGGCTTGTTCTTGCTTGTTTTACGAGCAGGCTCCAAGCAAATACACACAATTCTCCCACAAAACCCCCTCCCCCTCCCCTCTAGTAACTGAGCTTTACATTTTTATTCTTTTTAATGTATTTATAGTTGATTTTAATTCATTCATTATTTTGACTGGCTCTATTATTATTACGTAGGATGAACATCCTACGTACACTTTTCTAGAAATGTGATAAAGTAATATAAGGTTTACCTGTGAATCACGTGTGTTGTGACTGTTTTCCATGCATTTAGGAAAACAGCTGCTAATATAAAACGTGATGCTAATGCTCAGTTTTCCTCCTCGTGTCTCTGAGCTCTGCAGATGGGGGTGGTGGTGGGACAGACCCTGTCCGGAAGCTCTCCCTGTGATGCTGCAGCTCACGGTGATGCTGACAGCGCGCTGAGGGTAAGCCAGGCCTGAAAGGGAAGTGCTGAGAGCCACAGGAGCCCCCACGCACCACTGATTGCAGAGCTATTATCCTGCCAGCACAAAGCTGCACACAGAAAGGGAAGTAATGACTTAATCTGGCCTATTCAATACCACCAATATCCTCAAAATATACTAGCAACTATGTGAAGTGAAAATGAAAAGTACTCTGCAAAACAAGCATTCCCATTCAGCCTCTGGTATCGACGAGCGTCTGTTCACATGAAGACGTTTTAGCCCGAGGCTTTGGCTGGGATAGAAATATTCATTTCACACTGTATTATGAGCAGCTTCCCCTCCCAGTTCTTTTTCCACACGCGTTTGTTCTTGGTGGAGAGTTTGCTGTGGGAGCGTCAGAGAGCTTTGTGTTCACACAACAGGATCATGAAAAGAATGTAATCTTTTCTCCCCTCAGTGGTTGCATGAAAATGAGGGAATGATGATAATGAAGCATTCTGGCTACAAGGTCATCTCAACCTGTGAAGTGCATGGAGGCACAAGTTCATGTAAGGTGTAACCTACCCTGTTGTGACATCAGCAGAGCGGCTTGTCAAACCGGTGTTGAAGCCTGCAGCAGATTACAAGCCTTTACCCACCTGAGAGTGGCTGAGTTGGGTCGAGTTCTCCCCGCTCTGCTTCCAGAAGTCCTTCATCCAGCTTTCCTTCACATGGAAACAGAGACGGACCACATCTGAGACGGCGTCCACCTGAGATGAAGAGAAAAGCAGAAACAAAACAAGAGGATCTGGGAAAATAAGAAAAAAGGAGAAGAAGAAGAAATGGAAACTAATGGGATAGAAAAGAAAACACAAGGTAAGGCACAGTTTTGGGGAAAATATGATGTTTTGCTAAAAACAACAAAGAAACAGTGTTTTGCATCTTTTGGGTGACTATTTAAATCTCTAGAAGTCAAGATTATACCTGTGAGCAAAATTCAGTTTTTCCTGCTTCCTCACATTAAAATTCAGTCATTCTGTTGATAGTTTATGTTAGGATCAGTCTAGACTCTGCCAAAAGGTGTGTCCCGGTCCAATCCCCTAATTCACCTCAGCCAAAACAACAGAGTTATGGTTTAAGCAAGACTCCAGGTCTGCAGGGAGACACTGGGAAATCACTTCACACCTTTAGCATCTGATGTACCTGTCTTTAAGGTTTTTAGACTTTAAAAAATGACCAATGGGGTCGTGAAATCACAGCCCTCTGAAGTACCGCCACGCCACCGCTAGGTGGCGACAGAAAACCAAGAAAAGTAGGTGATTAGACATAAAAGCTGGAACTTTTTTAATTGCAAAGCATTCTCTTTTTAAAAACACGTTAAATGTTAATATTCAAAAAGTAACTTCACAAAAATAAGTGTAGCACCTGCAACCAGCATTAGCTTCCTCGTTAGTTCCTGTGGTTTATTTCTAAAGTTACCATGGAGCTGTCAGCTGACTGTCTCAGGGAATA
This sequence comes from Aphyosemion australe, assembly GCA_006937985.1. Taxonomy (NCBI): domain Eukaryota; kingdom Metazoa; phylum Chordata; class Actinopteri; order Cyprinodontiformes; family Nothobranchiidae; genus Aphyosemion; species Aphyosemion australe. The sequence continues at coordinate 361,154 of SSNS01000196.1, read as the reverse complement.
AGTAAACTCTGGCAACAGTACACGCCCACACACACACACACACACACACACACACACACACACACACACACACACACACACACACACACACCGGTCGCTCGTAGCGCGTGGGTCGGCAGCGTTTGGGCTCGTGAAGGCAGCAGCAGCAGCAGCATGTCATGCGTGCAGAAGCAGCCTAAACGCAGCAGGTCTGAGGAGATTCTGCACCATGCCTCCGCCCAGAAGACCATCCAGATCAGCGCTAAACTTCTCGGTATGTTTGTTTCTGCTCTTGAAGGTGATCCAGGGTTATGGCCTAGTGGCCATAAACGGTTTTTTCTAGCTCCGTACCAAACATTCAGCTTCAACACATCTGGGTTTGATGCGGGGATGAGGGCTGATTACACTGGTTGAGGGTGAAATGTGATTCTGTTGCGTTTTCCCTTGTTTTCTCAGGTATGGAGGGTGATCCGGACCTCCAGTTCCTTCTGCAAGGCGGAGACCTGCTCAAAGTCCTGTCCCCATCCTGGAAGAAGACCCGCTTCCTGAGACTCCAGGATGACTGCAAAACCATGTGGCGCGAATCCAAGAAAACCTTCAAGTCAAGCCAGACTTGTGCGTTGCTGCTCTGCTGAACCTGCCATGCACACAAGTCTTTTCAAGTCCCACACACCTCATTTACTTCTGTCTGTGTGATAAAGCTTCACTTCAGATGCATTTAACCTCATTTGGTCTGGATGTCCTTGGTGTTATCACACAGCTGGGTTATTGGTGATATCAGCTCAGAGGGTGTATATATATATATAGAGAGGAGCGTCTCAAGTCTTGTTGTATTTTCTTCCTGAATTCTAAACAACTGTCATGTGGTTGCAGGCTGATAAGTCACGTCTGTATTGACTTTGCCTTGTGTACAAAGTTGCAGGAAAAACAACTTTGCACTCAGGAAAAACTGCAGACTTAAAAAAGAGCCAAACGAAGATCCTGCAGCACCAACAAGGCTGTAGAAATACCAAAGTAGACACTGTCCTCACTCACTGAACAACAAACCATGACTCATGCAGCACAAACAGCACAAACTCAAACATCTGGGGGTGTTTTTTCTGCTTAGTTCCAGTCGCTGACATCCAAGAGGTGCGAATGGGTCGCCAGTCAGAGGGTTTAAAGAAGAACACCGAGGAGCAGGTGGAGTGCCGCTGCTTCTCCATCGTCTTCAAGGGTCGCCATAAGAACCTGGACCTCATCGCCAGCTCAGAGGAGGAGGCCAAGCACTGGATCCAAAGTCTGCAGAAACTGGTTTCCAACGTAAACAACCTGAACCGCAAGCAGACCACAGAGCAGTATCCTTACACGGGCGTGACTTTGTTTACGTACAAACAGCACTCATCAGAAACAGACCAGCACCAGTCAGAAACGTGTTATTCTTCCATTAAAAACGTCACAGCTGGATCTTCAGCTGTCTGAGGAAAGCAGACAAGAACAAAGACGATAAGCTGAGTCCGTCAGAGGTCAAGAGCTTCCTGCGTCTCATCAACATGGAAATGGATGATGACTACGCAGACGTGCTGTTCAAGGTGGTGCAGATGACCCTGAAAACACTCAGATGGGTTTTAATGAGTTAGATACTAATGAGATGGAGTTGTTCTGGCAGGAAAACCTGATGCATGAGTTCTGGATTCGGTTTGTCGTCATGAGATATTTTAAAGTATCGGATAATCAGATTACTACTTTTACTTTATTGCAAATGGCAACTCAGATTACGTTTGGTTTTTATGCAGTTTGTTAATCCATACCTATAGTTATGGTTTGTTTTTATACAACAACAATTATAATCAAGCTGTTTCAAACTGGTGATACCAGCAGGTCACTGGTATTTAGGAGAGAGGGGAATGGTTCAACTGTTTTTACTACAGAACTTCTTTAAAGTAATTTTCATATTCCTTCTTAATTTCATACAGCATATATGTTTTAATACTCTAAGAGCAGCTCCCTCCGGGTTGAGAGTGAGTCTTATTGACGGGAGGATGGCGTTAGAGCTGAGCCGACCCTCGCTGATGGTCATGGCTTGGATCATGACTGAAACGAGGCTTCAGACGTGTGGAGTTTAGTCTACATTTAGAGTTGTAGTCATTGTCCTCTGGTGTTATCTACGTTTGCTTCTTGGACTAACCTTCATTTCTACAACTCAGAAATGTGACAAATCAAACTCTGGGTTCCTTGATGGAGAGGAGATCGCTCAGCTCTATAACCTGTTGACCAATCGGGAGGAAATCGATGTGATCTACGGGGAGTACGCCAAGACCACGGGCTTCATGAGCGCTGAGAACCTGGTGGGGTTCCTGATGAAGGAGGAGAGGGAGAAGGCCACGCTGGCTGATGCTCAAAAGATCATTGAGAAATACGAGCCAGATGAGCAGGGTCTGTATGAAATAACAGTTTTACATCCAAACTTCAGATTTAGAGTTTTATTCATAATAACCCAGCCAGCACACATAGGTGGGCCCCATGTGGATCTATATGGGCAAGCCGTATGGGTCCCAACAGGGTTTGTCCATGGTTTCCATGGTGGTCCCACAGGGCTTTGCCAGTGTTTAAGTCAAACCCTCTGAAAACCCATGTAGAGCCCGTTAAAATCTATGTGGGCAAAAATCTTTCTGGGCAAACCCCCATGGGACCTCCGTGGAAACCGTGGACAAACCCTGTTGGGACCCATATGGCTTGTCCATATAGATCCCATATGGGGCCCACCTATGTGTGCTGCCTGGGAAGATGCTTTTAGTTTTTTTTCTACATTAGGTGTGTTTTTGTATTTAAAGTTAGACTAGAGTTTTGTTTCTTTAAAGGGGACACATTGTGACTTTTTTCTTAAGTAACAATAGTTATATGGTCGATACAAACGTGTTTATGAAGCTCTTTACACAGAAACCCTCTCACATGAAGCAGTTTTATTCTTGACATTTTCAGTGCCTTCCAGAATGAGCCGTTTCAGGGCTCTGTCACTTTAAGAAAACAAGCTGGAGCTGGCCACGCCCACCCATACCCCGCTCAGGCTGCTATGAGCTGAGAAGCTCCTTATCTGGGAGGATATGCCTCCAGCAGCTCTTTCACACGAGAGATAGCTCTGTTCTGCTCTCCCCATCTGTGACATCACAAATGGGAACTTTTTTGAAACGGCTCGTTTTAGGAACCTAATCCCTAAAACCAAACCCTAACAGAAAATGGGTGGATGGGTTTTTTTCCATGTTCGGAGTGTTTATAGCGGCAGTAGAGACCCACATGGCTGCACAAAGGGATGCAAATCATGAATTTTGCATGATATGTACCCTTTAAAGCACAGAAACAACTCTGTGTGTTTTATTTTCTGTTTTGGGGCCCAATAAGAGAGCTTACTGCCACAAAACCAGCTCATTCTGCTACTCTGGGAATTAGGTCGATGTGAAAACATGTGATGGACCCATAAATTAAATCCAAACCATCTACGACTCGTGTTTGTGTTCTTGCAGCCAAGGAGAAGAAGCTGCTGTCCAAAGATGGCTTCCTCATGTACCTGCACAATGTGGAGGCCATGATTCTGAATCCAGAGCACTCGGAGGTGTACCAGGACATGCAGCAGCCTCTCAACCACTACTTCATCTCCTCCTCACACAACACCTATCTCATGGAGGATCAGCTGAAAGGGCCCAGCAGCACCGAGGCTTACGTCAGGTACGCACCTGATGTTCATCCTACTTGTCTCTGGTGTTGGGTCTTAGTGGGATGACATAAAGCCTCTTAACAAATACTCCGACAGAGATGGAAAAAACAGCCACGATCAGTCGAAGATCCTAGAACAACCAATAGTTACCTTGTTGTGTAGAAAGCACTTAGATGGAGGCAGGTTAGGGTGGGTGACGGCTCCTGGAGGTCCCACTGTGTGACTGATGCTGGGTTTGGCTTTCTCAGAGCTCTGCTGAAGGGCTGCCGCTGTGTGGAGCTGGACTGCTGGGACGGGTCGGACAGCGAGCCAGTCATCTACCACGGTTACACCTTAACCTCAAAGATCCTCTTCAAGGAGGCGATCAAAGCCATCAAGGAGAACGCCTTCAAGGTGTGGCTGAAACTCATTCAGCAAGTTCAGCTCAAGTTTGATGCATTAGTGGCTGAGCGTGGTTCCACACACACTCAGAGGGCTAACAGATCATGCAGGATCTTGTATGGTTAGCACGACAGCATTAGCTTTGTGCAAATTAGATTTTGTTTGGCGTTCTCGCAGACGTCTGATTATCCGGTCATCCTGTCCTTGGAGAACCACTGCAGCGTGGAGCAGCAGGTGGTCATGGCCCAACACATGAGCTCCATCCTCGGCAGCGCTCTCGTCACCTCGCCCCTGGGCGACGACATGCCAACAAACTTCCCATCTCCAGAGGTTCCTTCAGCTTGCTTCATCAGGATGCTTGTCAAGTTTAAGACACGTTGTATAAATGTGTTTGTGGTACGATCTCCTCCAGGAGCTGAAAGGGAAGTTCCTGATCAAAGGAAAGCGATTACAGAAACTGGAGGCCAGCTTTGCAAACAAGGCAGCGGATGCTGATAACGCCGATGTGACCGAGGAGGAAGAGTCAAATGACGAGAGCGCTGAGGAAGAGCAAAAAGAGAAGAAGAGGAAGGTAGGTGGGACGCTGACCGAGTGCTCGTGAGTCAGTGCTGACCCTAACGCCTCCCTTTTACTGTTAAAGAAAAAGCTGAAACTAGCCAAAGAGCTGTCCGACATGGTGGTCTACTGTAAGAGCGTCCACTTTCACGGCTTCGAGGACGCCAGGAGAAACCTGAGCTTCTATGAGATGTCCTCCCTTAAGGAGGGGAAAGCTGTGAAGCTGGCAGACGAGTCGGGTAAATACCTCACCTCTGACGCTGGATCCTTAGGTCAACTATCAGAAACCGTAAATCTTTTCTGACTTCCTGTTTTTTTATCTTTCTGCAGCAAACGACTACATCCGTCATACTGTGGAGAAGCTGAGCCGCGTTTATCCTGCTGGCTCCAGGACCAACTCCTCAAACTACAACCCAGTCCCCCTGTGGAACGCTGGCTGTCAGATCGGTAAAGACTGGAACGACCCTCTGATAGCTAATCAGGTCATCAGATAACGCCGATGAGGGACGGCCTCGTATCTAATCCGTCACATCTGCTGGTCGGTCCGTTTGGTTTTTCTTCCAGTTGCCTTAAACTTCCAGACAGGCTGCAATGAAATGGACGTGAACCAAGGTCGATTCATCGTCAACGGCAAGAGCGGATACGTCCTCAAGCCGGCCTACATGAGGGACGGCAGCACCGAGTTCGACCCCATCACCCTGACCCGAGGAGAGTGGCTGAAGCACAAGATACTGCACGTCATGGTGAGGTCATCAGCGTTGGTGTGGATATTCTGCAGTAGAAACTGATCTGCAGTCTCCGTCTCCGTCTGTCGCCAGATCATATCGGCGCAGCAGCTGCCCAAAGTGAACAAGAAGAAGTCCTCCATAGTGGACCCGCTGGTCAAGGTGCAGATCTTTGGAGTGCCGGCCGACGTCGCAGAGAAAGAGACAAGTCCTGTTGATAACAACGGTACATTCTGGTCTCAGTGTTCACATTTTGAATCTTTTCTTTACCATCCTGAAGGCTCTCGTAGCATATTTAGCATATTTTGAGTGGTTAAAATGCCACAGATGCCTGACTGGTGAGTCAGTCGTGTAACTAATTCCCTCCTTGTCATTGACTGACACACGAGCTGCACACATTTCCATGCCCTCTGGGAGTCAGAAAGCACACAAACAGACGTGCCCAGGAGTAAAAGTGGGTTAAAAGATGACTAAACGACTCCTGCTGATGATTTACTAGCTCTGGTGTGTTTTTAAGGTTTTAACCCAGCCTGGAACGAGAACTTCCAGTTTGATGTGTATGTGCCAGACCTAGCGCTAGTTCGCTTCGTCATCGAGGACTACGACTCCACGTCTGATAACGACTTTGTCGGGCAGTACACACTTCCTCTCAACAGCTTAAAAATGGGTGAGTTTCTTTAGTCTCTCTGGGAGTTGTAACACCACCGATACTTGTGTGTTGATGAAGGAACGGAAAAAGGAAGCGGCCCTTCTCAGATCTCCCCGGCGTACAGATCACTCTTTATGAGTTCCTGACTGCTTTGTTCCCTCACACAGGATACAGACACGTCCCTCTGCTCAGTAAGAACGGAGACCTCCTCCCCTCCGCTGGACTCTTCGTTCACGCCATGGTCCTCGATGGAGAATGAGACGTCATGACTTCATTCACAAAGCCACGTTTTTACTTTTATTTTAGATTAATTTATTAGTTTAATCCCAGTAGTTTTTGTAATCTGCAGCAGTAACCGGGCAGAAAAGTCATCGACCTCTGCAGGAACGGTTCCTACGAACCTTTTACGACGAGCTTTAGCTCGTGGCTCTCATCTGGTCCAACCGCTTTATCCACACGATCGTTCTGAGTTTTAGAGTCAACGTGTTTTCACGAGTAGTTTTAGTCACCAGGTGCGAGCTAGTTCTTCACCTTTGCTCTCCTTTTTGTAAACCAATACACTTTAAAAGTGTCAAACACCCGTCTGTGTGGTTTTTTAAATCATCACTAATGAATGTTCCTGCAGTTTTACACCACTTCTCTTCTACTGACCTGTGTGCAGGGATGGAATGTAACAGTACAAGTACTTTGTTACTGTACTTAAGTACAGTGTTTATGTATCTGTACTTAAGTCATTTTCTTGGGGCCTACTTTCTACTCCACTACATTTCCTAAAAAGTTTCAAAAGTAAAAGTACTTTCTTTGTGTTTGGTCCGGCCCCCGCCCCGCCCCCGCTCGCCCCGGTCCGATGGAGACCAGCAGAGTGACTCGGCTGGACTTCCTGTGTGAACCAAACAGGAAGTAGAATTTATTGTGAATACACTAAATTCAGGCTAAAATGTGTTCTACTGTTACATCAACAGCTGTCAGCTCACCTTTTATTTATGCAACTTTCTGAAACAGAATTAGTCTCCAAACCAGAGGAATCGGTGCTTTTCTACAAACTTGAGACAAACGCTTTGAAACTAAAGAATCAAAGGTGATGCTGTAGCACACGGCTGGTTTTTAACTCCAATAAACCCTCAGAACTTTCATCAAATCTAACAGGTTCAAAGTTAATATTTTAGGTCAAAAATAATTCTGATATATTCCAAAAGTCTGTTTTTTTAAACACATTTAAAGACCATGAATAGCTTTTTACCAACAGTCATTTTCCTGTTTACAACTATAGTTTATTCTTTTCTTGCTGCTTGAAAAAAACGTTGAGCGTCCAGTAATGTGTTGCTCTAAACCAAATTTATTTTGTAGGAGAGATGGTCAAATCTACTTTTAGTTAATGTTTCAGATCCTTCTGTGAAACCAGTTCCTGATGTTATTCTGGGGAATAAAGATAACTGCACTGGAGTGGAAACGCCCTCAGAGTCCACAGGAGCGTCAATAAAATAAGGTCCAGGCAGTCCTCCAGCTGCGCGCTAACGCGCAGCAATAGCTTCGGGGAGACGCCATTTTTAAACCCAGGATTCTAAGAGTTCATCTTAAAGACAAAAAAGCAACGACTCTATAAAACTACTTTTATTGTGACGTCTGGAAAATAACGTCTTATCTTCAGAAAACAGTTTACAGCCTCCCTATCAGCAGCAACAGAGACCACACGTGACCTTTGACCTTTGGTCACGCACCATACTGAATGTTAGTGGAAAATAAAAGACATGACAAAATTGATTTCATGAAGCCTTTATTAAGGAAACAAAAGATGCTCAGGGTGACTAACAGCCAAACCTCAGAAGTGTTTTTAGTTAAAGAACGAATGGAGAACCCGACCCAGACGAGCACAGTGACGTCAACTCAAGTGTTTCAGAACTTTGGTGTTGATACGAAATGATCCACGTGACTGAGTGAATTACTCACACACACACACAGACACACACACACACACACACACACACACACACACACAGACACACACACACAGGAAGGATGAAACTTAACAAGTTTTTACCAAAAAGGCTAAAAAATGGACTCAACAGATCTGAAAGAAAAAAGATTATAAAAATAAAAAGGATAAAATGATGTTCTAACCAAATACTGATATGATGCAAGTAGAAAAATATTACAATGAGAAACATTTTCACATTTTCAGATAAAGGTCATCACTGAGAGGTTTGGAAGAGTCGAAGGAACGCTTCTTATATAAAACCAACCAACCAACCCAGTGAAAGTATTCTCAGAAGCCTTTGAGAACATAAAACTGACGTCGTGTCTTTAACACAGCATCATGACCTCTAAACCAAAGCAAAATGGGTTTTTGGGGCCAAGTTATGTCTAAACATCTCATGAAACCATTAGAGAGACAACAGCAAACCTTGGAATAATCACAGGAAACACTTTGTGCTTCCACAGGCAGTAAGGTACCCACGCCATCTTTGCAATCCTTTTCCCGTTCCCAAATAGTGTTTCAGTTACGAGTGGACCCTGTCAGGCCCAGGTGTGACCCAGGTGTGGCCCGTAGCTCTGAAGACACCTTTCTCATGACGTCACTCAACAAAAGCTGGTAAATATGGCAAACGTGCCGTTGCTGGAGTCAACCGAGCAGCAGTCAAGTTGTTTCCAGCATCTTTAATTTTAATATTTAAAATAATAATAATAAAAACACTGATACTGGAACCTGTTTACTCTGAAACCTCAGCAGGCTTTAAGAGCCTGTTCGATGCACAAACCACATAACTGGGATGGAAAGAGGGGAAAAAAGGGTTATTGCCATGGTAGCGGATGTTGCAGCATCGGCGTATGCTGGGCTCCTCTCAAACATAGGCACTGAGGTGAAGTCTGGGAAGATGAACATCACGTCTGGTCGTCACTGAGGGCTGATACGACCAGGCCGTGACCAGGTGTACGTCAGGTGAACGGTGCAGTTTTAACACTGATCTGACTCAAATACCCCAACACCCCCCACCACCCCACGTGAAACACCTAAGAAAGGACACCTTTGTAAATGTGCACCATTTTGAATGAAGATGTTCCCTCAAAGGGTGAGCTGCACCACGTGTGCCACAAAAGCAATCCGACATGACGGCAAAAAAAAAAACCACACTGATGAATGATGTAAAAAAAAAAAAAAAAAAAACACAAATCTTCTATAATTCTGAGTGATTTAACAGTTTCAGCTCAAACCCTGGGAAAAGATTCCTGTTAAAAATAACTTCCTTATTTGGCAATCACTAAAACACAGTGAGGGTAAAAAGACAGAAGTGGCACAGATTCATCTGAGCTTCCAGACCAAATAAAGGATCTAAAACAAAACTATGTCTACACAGAAGGAAATAACGTCACACCTGAATAATGGCACAAGCAGACAGAAACAAACACGCCGAGACAACAGCTCAGCGTCTGATGATCAGTCTTCCATAAGACTGCTTTTGTGTCCACGTTAACGTGTCGTATGTGAAAATAACTGATGCGCTGTGAAAATATGTCATGTACAAAATAACTCCCCATAAAAACAACATTCACTAAAGGCACTTCATTCAGTAAGAAAAGAGTCCGCGTCCTTCCAGAAACTAGCATAGCAACACGAGGACCAAATCCTTTCAGACGTTTTGTGGTAGCCCAAAGTCTCAGATGGAAAATATTTTATTTTTATTTTTCCTTTTGGTTTTAAAAATAGCGCTTTCACCGATCAGTGAAACTTTGCTGATTTGAAAATAAAGACCAGAGTTCGTTCCTTAGGTTTTGTTCCCAGTGCTAACAGCGGAGGGCGCTCTGCACACGTTTCTGTGCCACACAGCGGTCCTGGGATAAGTCATGTTCCTGTTTATCTGATGGCACTCAGAAGGCAGCCAGTCACCAGAAGACACGGTTACATTTCCACAGTGAGACTGCGAGGCGCGTCGATGAGGTCATCAGCCCGAGTCTGGAGAAGTGGCTGCAGGAAGGGACAGAGGGGGACAAAGAGGAGGATGGAGAGCACAGGCAGCGCCGCGGACCGTCCTGCTACCTGCTTCTCAAGTTCTGTAGGACTCCGTAAACCTCGTCTTCGTTGCTGAGTCCCTCAAAGAAAGGCAGCAGGTCCAGCAGCTCGGTGTCATTCATGTCGTCAAACCAGGACTGAACTGGAACCTGAGCGATCAGAGAGAGGAAGTGTTGGTCTGTCATTTTGTTTTAAAGACAAAATCAATGGGGAACAGCCGCGCTGGAAACTTACAGCATTTTCTGGATGGAAAATATAAGAGGCCGGTGAATTGTCAACAATAATGACGTTGTTGAGCTCCCGCCCCAGCCGGCTCAGGTCTTTAACGTAATTCCCTCGGTGAAAAACACACGACTCTCTGAAAAGTCGCGCTCGAAAAACTCCCCACTGGTCCAACAGGTCTGCCACAGGGTCTGCATACTGTCCAAGAACAACAAAGACACGTCACACAGGTGATCACCAGGTACGCAGGAGCCAACAGCAGCAGAAACTAAAGCAGGATCTGGTGAGTTTAGGAGGCCAGTCATGCAAAAGGACACAGAACTAAACGCTAGGTGGTCATTTAAACAGGAAGCTAAGCTTGTTGTCCTTCATTACTGTTCTAGCGGAGGAAGATGTGTCAGGACTTTCTACCAAACGGCACAAAAAGCACAGCTGGATCCTAACTCTGCCTCAGCGTGAATTAAAACACGAGTCACGTCTATTTCATTAAACTTACCCATGAACTTTAGGTAAAGATAAAAAACACACAGAGCAAATCAAAAGGACGTGAAAATCCACAATCCAGACTATCTGAAGGTGGACCAGGTGTCTGAACCGTTACACACCTTGGCCAGGCTGGCTGTGAAGAGCACACATTCAAACAGCTCTCCCATCTTCTTCAGAAACTCGTCCACGTGGGGTCTCTTCAGAACGTACACCTGAAAAACACCACAGCTTTACTCCACCCACGAGAGCAGCAGCACCACCTTTCTAAAAGCAGAAACCACATCACCCAAATCCCCGTGTGCCTCGCTCCTCGCCCAGCGGCTGACACCCAGCACAAGTAATCGTGAACAGGCCAACCCGAATACACACAGCCTATCCTGGATTACTTGAAGTGGATAACAGCCCGTCTCTTCAGGATCTTCACACAGGGAACACACATTTACATAAGAAATGGATATTTTTGATGTTTTTGTACGATACCTGATGAACGGTACCATCGATCTCCACTGGTACAATGAAATCAGCATTACTGATGGGCTGTAGAGGGGAAACACACAGGGGTCATTAAACTAATGGGGTGATTCTCTAACTGACCACCAGGGGGCCTCCTAGCTGCACTAAAATCACATTTACTGATTTCTTCAACAGAAGATTTACTTCCTACTGCTTTGGATTATTGTTCAGCACTTTGGTCAGCCGCAGTTGTTTTTAATAGAAATAAAACTGATTTAATTTTATTTCCTTCTTTACTGTAATTTAGCAACAAAAACAATGAAATTTTCTCTTTAGACAAAAACAAACCAAAAAACAAACAAGAGGGAATAAAGTCAATGACTGTTTAACTTATCTCCTTTTCATTCCTTTACAAAATAAAAAGGTATGAATGTGAGGACTATGGTGGAGCGTTAGGGACAATCAGAGATTTTTATGCTTCGTTTATGAAACTGAAGTCCGATATAGAGTTGGAACGTTGAAAAAAGTCTAAATGCTGAGAATAAAACTGTCGTATTTAAAGTTAACCAACATTAGGTTCAAACTGGACGAGGAAAGTGGAAACGGCTACAGTGGCATTTTGAGAAAGAAGCAGAAATTATTACAATTAAGTTGTTCTATTGGAATAAATCTAACTGGTAAATAAAGAATTTCTGAACTGGAAAACATGACCCAGAGTTGACATTTTAAGGAGACTGCAGACGCTGAAGTCAGCATGGTGGTGATTAAAATGACGACAATCATAATAACCACCATCCAAAGACACGGTCCTATTTATGGTAACAAATATTAAGTATATTTTTAGAAACAATTTAAACATGGCCACGCACCAACTGATTAAAGCCACACTTGGCAGTTTTGGTTGCTTTTAGCACCCCCTAGTGTCCGTTAGTGAAAGCAAAAGTGAAACTTCTCTCCTTGCTGTGCGTTCGTCTTTTTAACACCTTAACTCAGCCTTCATTAGTGTCTACAGGAGCGGTTCATCACTAAATCAAACAAATCAGCTGTGTTCATGATCTAAAACATGCTGGAAGCAGACTGCAGAGCCAGGTAGGTCAGCTACTTCTTTTTTAAGTCTAACAGACTGGACCACCACTTTGAAGTTGCAAGTGTGGTATTCTGGCCACAGAGGGCGGTGGGGGTCTGAGTGACATTTCATTAACCCTGTAAAGGCTCATTTTAGCACATACTGGCTCAAGAACAGGATTTAAACATGAAAAAGTAGCATAGGATGGCTTTAAACTTGGTTTTCTGCTCGATCGTGGACAGAGACAGTGCTGCTATGGAAGCAGAGAGGAGCTGCTACGGGAGCTGGGCGGTCCAAATGAGGACGCAGAAAGCAAAAAAAAGCATGAATACTTATAAAAAGAAGTGTATATAAAAGTATCGCAAAAGTATTCTGCACTACTGAGTACGTAGGGCACAAAACTAAAAATAAAAGGTATTTTTGGGGATGTGCCTCGTATGGCGCCAGCTTGTCTTTGTGATTGGAAGCAAAATCAAACCCACTGCAGAGCTTTTCCTAAATCAGTAAACCTCCATTTACATTTTAGTCTCTCCTTACCTTAAAGGAGCTATGCACGAGTGTTTCGTCCAAGTCGATCACAACACACTTTTTACCATGGTCGGATATTATCACGTCTGGGAGGAGGTATTTGGCTGGAGGCTGTGGGTGAGAGAAGAGAAGAGACACTGAGACAGAGGAGGGCCGTTTGCATGAAGCAGGTTTTAAAACAGCGTTAGTAGCTGGGAGGCAGATTTTAAAGGAAACCACGGTGTCTGAACAGACTTTGTTCTCATCCAAACAACGTTTGGCACAGCTCCCCCGCCCGGCTGGTGTGCTTCGTGCTTTAGGTAGCTGAGGACCAGAGATCCGTCTGTGTGCCAACACTAACACTAAGGTGTGATTAAAACAAACTCAGCTCTGTTCATTCGAGTTGGTGTGAGAGCCGTCAGTCAGCTGATCAATGGACACGCCCACTTCATCTCAGCTCAAAAGGAAACAAAAGTAAATAATTAGAGACACGTCTGATGATATTTTCTCATGTTTTAGGTTTAGATGGTTAACGTTCCATAAACTAGCTTAACAGTTTGTTGTTGTTGAATTAAAGTTCTGACACAAACAAAAGACTTGGACAATTATGTCCATCATCACTGAGACTACAAATCACTAGACCGACATAGTCCTGAAGAGATGAAGCATACAGATGAGCTGCGCTTCCTATTGTTCAGATTAATTAGGCTAACATGTTAAATAAATAAACCTTCCTCATCCGTCATGTTTTTATTCAGGGGGACTGTATTTATTTGAGGGACTAAACAGGTTAAATAAAGTTAAATCAAATCACTTTAAGATACTTTATTTTATATCAGATCACCTTTTTCCACATCTGTAGTAAAAAACAGAAACACTCTGATCTTAACGGTGGGTTGTAGCTGGAAGGTTTAAAACTATTATTATCTGACCAGTCACAGATCACCCTTAGAACAGCTTCAGTTAAAAAGTATTCACTAGCTGAGTTTAAGCCTGGGCTCGGCTGTATATTTCATGTGATTATCATGGTATAAATAAGAAGTTCTGACTAAATGTGGCACAAAGCTACTAACTTCTGCTGCATGAATATGGCAGAGAGTAAAGATTTTTATATAACCAGCTATGACACTTTTGAGATAATATGTGTATTATTAGTAGAACCTCTGTGGCCAGCTGTTAGCTCATCTATTTGGTAGAAACCAGGGGCGGGACTAGATTAAAAAAGATCTAATTAATTAGAAGCTTTGTAATTAATTAATCTTGATTAATCGCATTTTAATCGTTCAAAAAAAACTTGCCCCAAAAGCAATTTTTTTAAATTAAAAATAATGAGACAGAGAATCAAACAATAGACATGGACATTATTATTGTAAACACAAGCTCTTTTAATTTCTAAAAAAATAAATGCTTTTAAATTGCATTTCAATTCAAAACAGGAGAAGATATATATATATATATATATATATATATATCACTGGCAAAAAAAACAGGACAGACGTAAAAGTACAATACTATTTTAGGCACATTTTGATAATGGTATTGTCTTTAAAATAATAATAATAATAATAATAATAATAATAATAATAATAATAGGTTGATTTAGACAGAGATAGAGACAGAAATGAAGGCAAAAACACATGAAGAGGGATTTCTGATCACTCATTTGATTGTAGTTCTAGTTGTGTTTGGAGCACATTAGAAAGGTTTACATGGTCTTGTAGCCAAGGTTCTGAGCTTTCTTTAGAGGTGCAGCTTGATGATATTTATTGATATTTAGGACATGGATTTTGCTGCTAAACTTCAACGACCACCAACGTCTGGTCTTAAAGAGTTAAATGCGTAAATATTTTTAACGCGTTATGTTTTTCTAATTAATCATAATTAGCACGTTAAATTAGAATGTCTCTAAACTGAGATACTTCTGAACTTTTCCACTGAAAGCTTTGTCAGAAAGTCTGAACGATCCTTTTAATCTCACTCTTCCAGACGGAGGCCATGTTTAGTTTGTCAGCTACGTTTGAACAGAGGAGGAAGATTGCTGTTTTTAAGCAGATGACCCCAAGCTGATCGGTGGGTAATTTGATCAGGCCACAGGTAAGCAGATCCCATCTAAGTCCTCCTCTGAGTAAAAGGATCAATTAGTTTGAACGGTGTTAATGATGTTAACCTAAAAACGACTCGCCGTCGTTCAGCTGCATGGATTAAGAGCCGAGGGAAATGATTTACTTTTGCATGGAAGCTTTTAAGGACGTTAATCACTGTGGCGTTTTAAGCATCAAACAACCAGGTGTCATTCATGCAGGTAAAGCACTAGGACGTTAAACCATAGGTGTCGGTACGCCTTCCATCCTCTGGAAATAAACAGCAGTAAAGGCAGCAGAGGCAAAGCTCTGATGAGCAAATGAACCCACACAGGAGGATGTACCAAATCCTCCCACTCAGCCGCATGCAAAGGAAAAGAAATAAACTCAATACATACACTAGGAACAGGGATGACCTCGACCTGGTCACACTACAACACAGAGAGAGAGTCACACACACACACACACACACGCACACAAACAAACAAAAACAGGGTGAGGGTTAGAATATACACAAAAATAAAGGTTCACAGAAATTAAAGACTCACATGAACAAACTCTTTCCTAAAGATGAAATAAACTCATGGCGTGACACGTGTGGAGTCCAGTACAGGACAGCTGACATGTGTGCGTTTACTTCATCTGGGACGTGTCCTACCTTAGGAGGCGATCCGTTCTCCTCAACAGGTGGAGGTGGGGAGCTGGTGTTTGTGGCTGGCGGCTCCACATTGTAGTTACGAAAGCAGCACAAGAATGTGCTGAATATACTCCGACTCCTCTGCTTCTTCAGGCTGTTGTTTGACTGAGAGGCTGTCAAGACAACAAGAGTGGGTAGAAGAGTAAACAAGTGGCTGTAGGGGGTGCTAGTCACCTAAACAAAGCAGACGGAAAATAAAAAACATTTCTATTTTATCTACAGCAAAGAGAGTAGGAATAAACGTGTACGTGCTAATCATGGAGCTAGCTCCCCATGACAGCACCACGGTATGACGACTAATACGTGTCCTCTTCCTGCATCATTATGACAAAAGCTATGGATGTAAGTCTCTAGGGCGAAAACAAGACTTGGTCAGTAACTAAACACTGGAGCTATTTCAGGAGCTCGGTGGGAAAACTGGTAAAGGTGGAAACAAAACAAACTTGTTTCACCATAAAGTGGGGCACGAGAGGAGACACATGCAGCTGTTTGTGTCGTGCACAGGTAAATAAATGACTCCACTAAGCCATGCTGGACTAAACAGTCATTACCCTCCTTATGACAGCAGGAGAAAGTTGCTGCTGGGCCAATGGTCTGATGCCCAGTTACAGGGAGTTTGTATGACTGGTTTTACATTAGTACTCGGGGCAGGTTAAATAATTATGCTTCACTACTTTTAAACATGGCTCCCTACAAGCTGCAATCACAGACAAAATCCTGAATTTGCCCCAATATTAGTGTAAATATTATCATCATATAAAATAAAGATCTGCTGCAGCCTAACAAGCCATCCTATATGTACAAACAAAGTCCGGACACGACCCATAGACAGAGCTCAGTCGTGGGACGGAATCTATGGTTATCTTTCAAACTGTCTCTGCACGCTATTGGACAGCGCTAGGACCAATCAGAGCAACCAACAAGAACAAAGCTGTTTCTTAGCCCGCCCAACGTCTCTTTACAAACAGAGCTCTGTGAATGGCTGAACCTAAATGAGTCAATGGTAGACCTGCTGAGGCTATAATCTAGCGTGGCTAGACCGACCTGCAGAGCTAAATTTTTGCTACTGCTATGTGTGTCTGGATTTCTAGGCTAGATCTACTGTGCGTGTTTGTTAAAAGGGACCTAGAATGTAAACCAACATGTTCCTTGTTGTTGTTGACTAAGACAGCTTGGGTGGTCAACAGCAGCATGCCAAAAGGTCAAAGCTGTGTGTGACCTACTTTTTATGTAAATTAGAAAGTTGAAAAAGGCGAGAGAAAAACTTCTGATCTGAGAAAACCTTCCTTAACACGTCACTAGGGGGAGCCACGCCTCCTCAAACCTGCATGTCTCCAGTGTCTGAGGCCTTCTGAGGAAACCAACCAATCAGCAAGCAGCTCATTATCATATTCATGTCTTGGCCGAGTGGGAGGGGCTAACAGCTCTTTTCACAGCGAGGCTGGTTTAGGGGGTTTAGAATGGCCTGGATCAGGGCTCCTGGGACAGATGAAAGCCTAAAGAACATTCCTGATGCTTTTAGAGGCTCAAAGTTGGTTTAGATTGTTGATTAACTGCACTCTAGGTCACCTTTAAAACATCCAGTCTCAAACGTCCAAATCCCCCCAAAATGCATTGTGCAGGTAAAGATAAAACATTTTACCAGTAATTAGGAGTTTTCATGTGTCACTAACAAGTAGAAAAGAGACTAGAGCCCTGCACTGGGACTGGGTCCTGTGGGACAAAAATCTCGAGGGAGCGGGCGACTAAAAATAGCCCGTCACCAGGTCGGTGGTACAAATAAAAACTGGAGAATTAAACCAAAAGGACAGAAAATCTGATAAAATGGAAAAGTAGGGGTGCACCGATCGAGCGGCCAACCGATTTATCGCCCTTGATCTCAGGTTTTTCTCAAGATCGGTGATCAGCCAAAAACTGCAATCGGTGCACCCCTAGTTAATGTTAAAGCAAATCATTGCTATAGAATAATTTTTTTGGACAAGTGTGTCAAAACAGGTACAAAAGTTTAGACAAAAGTCTAAAGGAACAAATGTGATTTTGTAGTTGAAACAGCAATGCTAAGTATGTTCATTTATATTTGAGAACATGACCTCATGTCCAGTTGAAACTGGTGTTGTTTCATGAGTATTCATATTGGTTTTCTCAATAAAAGGAAACTGAAACATTGACATAATTTGCTTTTAGTTAAGATAAAATTGGTATCGGCAAGTAAGGTTTTTCTCAAGATCGGTGATCAGCCAAAAACTGCAATCGGTGCACCCTTATGGAAAAGCTTATTTGTCTGAAACAAAACAAAATAATTTGTGTATTTATTTGATCGTAAAGTACAGATGTTGTGTTATTTAGCGGGTTTGAGGGCGGAGGTGGGGTTGGACTGTGTGGGAGTGACACACATGGGCCGTAATGGTCAGAAAAATCAGCGGGAGCGATTTAAACATTAGTCAGGTGCAGGGCTCTAATAGGGACGACACATAAAAGCCAACAGTTCCTTTTAGGATGTAGAACCCATCCCACTTTAAGTCGTCACAGCGGCGTGAGCAGAAGAAACAACAGGCTTGGACGGTGTGATGAAATGGCGTTAGCATTGATTCGGTCCACTAGCCCCAGCAGAACCACTGATCAGAAAATAACCTCACTGGCAGCAGGGTGACTTCATCACTCAAGCGCTGTGACAGTTCAGAGCTCGCTCTACTCCAGTTGCAAATCGCCTCTCATTCCAGGACCACGAAGCCCGGTCTAAATCAGACACTGAGCTTTTATTATTAGTGACACTTAGCTGCACAATCCCACCCTCCCTTTTATTTAAGTGGCTCCACTCTCCTGTAGGACCAAGATGTCGCCAAATAATAACAATATATATCATTTATATGTGCTGAGGTGCTCCTGCTGGCAGGCGAGTGGCTGAAACAAGCTGAATCAGTGAGGAGGAGACGGAGGCAGCGAGAGGCCCTCGGACCCCCAGAGCTACATTCCACTCCAACCATTACCCCCGCCAACCCACCAGAAGGCTTTAGCAGCTAAAGGCCAGTGAGAAGTAAATAGCATTATGTCAGGTCTTTTGGCATCTTAATATTGTGACACTTTGCCCTTCTGACCTTAAACAAAGAGGACAGGAAACCCCGTGCCTACAAAGAAATCAGTTAGTCCTCAACAACGTTTAGAGAATACTGACTAATAAAGTTTTCCTCCACAATCATCCAATACAAGACGAGTTATTTGTTACGATGCATAGGGTCCCCGTTAGTAGGGTAATTGCTCCATCGTGTGATTAAAGTGCTGATGAATGCAGCAGGAATCTGATGCTGACAATAAAAGAACATGTCAGAGCTCTCCAGTCTGTCGTCTCCAGCCGCTGGCTCCCAGCAACGTTAATTACAGCTTTTCAAGCAATCTCACACACGGTGTGTTTAGGTTACATCTCATCAGTGGCTCAAGTTTCCTCAAGTTAAACTCAGCAATAAGAAGAAGCACCAGGACCCTCTGACTGTATTAAAACAACTAAAACAAACGGTTTACAGGCGACTGCAACAACCATCAAATACAAAAACGATTAAACTGAATCATAAAAGCAAAAGAATCAAACGGACCGCCAAAATAAACCTAAAAAAGAACCCAAACTTCCATCAGAAACCAGACTTCGTCTCCACTCTGCAGAGTAAAACCAGCTTCAGTGAGTCATCACTACAAAAAGCCTCCCATTGATTCCTGCACAGACGCTGCTGAATCACAAAATAAAACAGAGACTCAAGTAATCAGGAAGGTGAGCGGAAGGCATCTTCTTTTTAGAGTCATGCAGGTGTTTCGCTAGAAAGGTGAGACTCAAGAGTGTCATTCATCTGAGGTGGTTCTCTAACAAGCAAAGCAATATTGAATTAACTTAAATTAACAAGTCAAAGCATCAGCTCCCTTGGTTTTTGGTGGGTGGACATCATTTAGTGACTTATTTCTCACGTACAGGACCAGGACTACTCAATCCTGGTCCTCCAGGGCTGGTACTGTATGTTTTCTGTTTTCCTGCACCAACACACCTGGTCTGAACCAATGGGTGATTACCAGAATTCTGGAGAACTTGTAGCCTGGAAGGCCATCCTATATATGTAAATATGAAGTCCAGCCACGACCCATAGAGCTCAGTCATGAGATGGAATCTACCGGTGTCTTTCAGACTGTCTCCACATGTAATTGGACAGTGCTAGGACCAGTCCACTACGAAAATCAGTCCGCCATCCACCATCCACAAAGAAGCAAATACATTATTGTTTCAAATAAAGGACTCAAGTGGCTCTATCTGCTCATGTGTTAAAGAAAAGATCGAGTCTAAATAGTCCAAAGTTGTTTCTAATGACCATTGTTCCTGAGCTGACGCCATCTTTGTAGTTTCTCTCCCTTGCAGCTCTGGTGTTAAGCCCACTCACCATCTCTCTACAAACACAGAGCGCTGCGATTGGCTAGACCAAAAATTGTTCTGGCCAATAGTGACCAAAGGCGCAGCAGTAGCGCAGGAGGGAGAGCTGGTTATCCAGCAATCAGAGGGTTGTAGGATCAAATCCGGTTCCTAGCTGAGAACGCTGCTGTTGTGTCCTTGGGCAAGACACTTAACCCACACTGCCTGCTGGTGGTCGGAGGGACGAAGGGCAGCCTAGTCGCTGTTAGTGCGCCCCAGGGCAGCTGTAGCTACATTGTAGCTCACCACCACCAGGGTGTGAATGTGTGAGAGAGAGAGAGAGAGAGAGAGAGAGAGAGAGAGAGAGAGAGAGAGAGAGAGAGAGAGAGAGAGAGAGAGAGAGAGAGAGAGAGAATGACTGTGTTGTAAAGCATCTTGGGGGGTTCTAGGACTCCAGAAGGTGCTATATCAAAAACAGGCTATTTACCATTTACCTGCCGAGGCTACAACGGAGCGTGGCTAAACCGACCTGCAGAGTAAAATCTTTTGCTACGGTTGGTCCAGATGTCTAGACTAAAGAACTTGAAGAGGTGATTCAACCATTGAATCAGGTGTGTAGGAGCAGGGAAACAGCTAAAACAATCAGGGCAATGCCCTCCAGGACCACGATTAATTAACCCTGTTTAGGGCTTTGAATGGTTCATCTCCCCCTGACTTGGTGAAGTTTTACATTTGAACCTGAACCTTCAGGACATTTTTGGACAATAAAGAACAGCTTTTGTTTTCTACAGTATTTTATGACCGTTTATTTTAACGTCATTTTACTTATTGTATTTCTGATTTTACATTCTATTTAAGGGCCGTAACAAAAGAATTTAATTACACTCTCTCGGTTTTGCTTTAGCTTTTCCTCACAAACCTCACTATTGGGACGAAATAAATAGTAAAGTAGTGCCAGTGGAGTCTAAGATAGGACAGCTGGCAGGTGTTTGTTTATTACAGAGTTGTCTTTGTTCCCACCAGACAAAAATATGCAGCTGAAAAGCCCCAAATCAAATTAAAGCCACAACTCCAGAAGTATGGTTCCAAATAAAAGGTTTTGACTTGATGGAGACCTCCAGCTGTCCCAAACGTGGTGTTTAACTCAGTGACCAACTACAGACAACTGCAATGTAGTGTTGAATGTTAACTTCAGAAATGACTGGACAACAAGAAACAAAACAACAAAAACAAGAATATTAGGAAGACTAGAAGTTATCCTTCTGAAAACAATGAAACTTCCTATATTTATGCATCATTTTCCTACTTGAAGGAATTAGACTGAATAAGTTATGTCAGGGTGTCTGGGCTCTCCCTTAGAGATGGGGTGAGAAGCTCGGTCATCTGGGAGGGGCTCGGAGTAGACCTGCTGCTCCTCCACATCGAGAGGAGCCAGTTGAGGTGGCTTGGGCATCTAGTTAGGATGCCTCCCTGGTGAAGTTTTCCAGCACGTCCAACCAGGAGGAGACCTAAAGGAAGACCCTCAACCCCATGGAGGAAGTATATTTCTCTGCAGGCCAGGGAACACCTCGGGATTCCCCCGGAGGAGCTGGCCCAAGTGGCTGGAGAGAGGGAAGTCTGGGCCTCTCTGCTTAGGCTGCTGACCCCACGACCCAACCCCGGATAAGGGGAAATAATAAATGGATGGGATGAAAGTTATGGACAGTGGTGGACAAACGTGACTGGTGAAACAGGTCGGCGTATGTCATTACACAACCAACAAGTCATAGTAGGAGTAAAGGAAGTCATTTTTCATCCAGACGATTTGGAGCCTGTTCCAGTAACAGAAGACTGCAGCTGAAATTCCTCCAGGACAGCTGGTGGGATGGAGCACATGTCCGGTCATTTCTAATGACCTCACTGACTGATTCTGGGTTTATACTGAGATCATTTCACTTTTGTATACCTTCGTTTCAAACGAGTGACCTGGAGTAGAGCTATAATGAGAAATAAGCATTGACCAGTCAGTTTAAATTCACGTATATAACCAAGCCCTTTAACACTTAAACTGATGTTTTTCAGTGTATCGAGACAAGAAAAGGCCAAATAATTCCTATAATAATTACAGCACTTGGCCCTATGGAAAGAATGCTGCATGACTCATTCACAAAACAAAAAAATGAAAGAGTTTGGAAACAAAATGTTAAAACTCTACCATGTCCTCTTTACCTCCTCTCTCTGTTAGGTGCTATTTTCAGACAGCACTGCAATGAACAACGGTGGTTTCACACTTAGTGCACCGCCACTCAAGCTCCTCTGTTGTAAACAAACCAAGACCTAAATCAACACACCTCTGGCTCTAGGACACTACAAGCCTAGAAACCTACACCAACCACAGCAGTAAAAGGTTTTAATCTGCAGGTCGGTCTAGCCACGCTCCATTTTAGCCTCAGCAGGTCTACCATTGGACCAAACAATTTTAGGTCCAGCCAATCACAGCGCAGCAATGTTGGGCAAGCTTAGCACCAGAGCTGTGAGGGATAAAAACTACAAAGCTGGCGTCGGCTCAGGAACGACGCTCGTTTGAAACAGATTTGGGATCAACTTTGAGAAATGAGCAGATAGAGGAACTTGAGTCCTTTATTTAGAGAAAGGATAGATCTGCTGCTTCTTCTTCCACGGTATATGGTGGATTGTCCTGCTAATTGATTTCCATAGTGATGAATACATCATGTTGTTCGTTGCTCTGATTGGTCCAAGTGCTGTCCAATTAAATGCAGAGACAGTTTGAAAGACAACCGTAGATTCTGCCCTACGAGTGAGCTCTGCCTATGGGTCTCGGCCACACTATATATTTACATAGACTGCATGACTTCACAAGCACGCCGCTTCTACAAATGAGACATTTTAAACTATTTCCTGACTGTCAGTAACGGCTACTTTACCTGCTGCATAACTAATTCTGACCTTGTGATTTAAAACCCTTGAAATGTGAAAATATATAATGAGTTCACCATCTAATGTCCTTATCACGTCAAGATAAATTAGTTTCCATTTGAAAACAACCCATCCTCCAAACTCCAGACTCTCTGTGACAGATTTATTCAACAATAACTTCTGATAAAGTATTCTTAGATTGTTTATCAGCATAAGTCACTGACATGCAGTGATTTTCTTTAGGACGACTCCCACCTGCAGTGGTAATCTCTCTGAAGTCTCACATACCTGCAGCCATCATCCCACACGTTCCAGTCACACAGACTCTAAGTCACTGAGAGATATAATTAGATCTCAGAGGGAAATTCGTTGTTTTACACAGAAGACTTAAGTTCTCACATTGCTAATGACTTGACGGGCCGTGTGGTAGCAGGAGATGCTTCACAGAGCAGGATGACCCAGAAAGAGTCAGAATCTATGGCTTTTTGGTAGGAAGGCTTTGTATTACACATCTGTGTGGTTAAAGCTGACAGCAAACTGGAGGATGAAACAGTCAAGAATAAAGTTCAGTTCATTTGTTTTGCAAATAGTCTTAAATTCAATATAGCAACTAGGTAACTGGTTGTGGAATTCACCTGATAAGACAGTCACAACAGAATAACGGGAGATAAGACGGTGTCAAAGTTTAAAAAAACAAACAAAATCAACAAAAATCTGAGTAAACTTAAGACTGCATCTCATGATTTATGAAGTCATGCAGTCCAGATTTGAAAAAGGTTTAATTCAAGTGACACAACATCAGAACCTTTAGTTACACCACAGCAGGTTCTGCATTTAATAGTTATTAATATTTGAGTTATGCATGACAACGTTATTGTTTAATACACCTATCTAAGGGCTTGGCGTCCACTCTGAAGTGGACCGCTGCTTGTAAATGCAGACCAACTTTTATGGTCACGTCAGATCGCCAACTAAAGCTAAACTAGGTCAAAACTTACTCAACTTAATTACTTTAACTTGTTGCATATCTAATATGAGTTTCTGCAGCTGCACGGTGAGACCAGATCACCTGGTGCCTTCACGAACAAGCGCCAATCAAAGCTAGCTAACACCATTAAAGTAGTTAGCCAGCTAGCATTAGTTGTGCGTGGATAGTTGACTTTTTCTTACCTTTTTCCTGGTTAAAAGAGATGATCTCCTCCTCCTTTGGGTTTGAAACTTGGGTTATTATGGACATGTGGTCCATTGAGACGGGTGGCTGTTGCTGTTTTGTTATTAACGCGCTTGCTAGCAGCTTTAGGATGAGGAGGACCAGCTTGGCCACAAAGCCAGGAAACTGTCCGAGGCGAAGGGTTGTGACAGCGGCGGTAGCCAGCCAGCTAGCACGGTGGTGACGGGAGGCCAGCGGGCGGCTGGCATTTATGGCTTCACAAAGAATATCATCGCTACAAACAAGTGTTTGTGGCCAACTTCGGTAACGCGATAGTCTAAAAAAACACAGACAGACGTTAAATTGCTATGTAACTTTAGTTAGCAAGCAGGCTGGATTAGCGAGTTAGCTTCGAAGCTCCGATTATCCAGCATAAGAGGCCGCCGTGTCTGGAACGAGGCTGAAAATACTCGGAAGCCCGTCGGAGGATCGTTCTCCTCCAGAACCACGCATTAAGTACGCGCGAGTAGCTCAACATCCAAGGAGGCAAAGACTTTAGGGGTCGTTTCACATCTGCTGGCCCTGCTTTCCCTGTGCAACATGGAGTCTTTATGTATTTTGAGTTCCATCTGAAGCGGGGGCGTTGGGAGTGGGAGGGGGCGGTTTGTTTCTCCACAACTCCCAGCTCTACACCCGCAGCTGGCTGAGAAGAGCGGCTGGAGCACAGCACACGCAACAGTTCTCAACTCGTATACTATTAAGTCGTCCCGAAACACATCTAAACACGAAATACCCCGTTTGAATAAAATACCATGAAATCATCTATAGATTCATTACGGCGTTGGTTCACCAACAGCCAATATTAGAGCTAACAGTTTCTAATAATCCACACCAGCGCGCGAGCGCGTTTTCTTCTCGTTCGGGAATTTGCATAACCCTAGAGCGCCATCTAGTGGTTAGGCTAGGAACTGCTTCAGGGATGCGAGGCGCTCATTAAAAAACAGGTAGGCTGCTCGGTTACATAAGCCTCAAGCACTTTAAGGGTTTGTTAGGAAAAAAGAGTGCTTATGTGTTAGACTCGTTGCAAATAACGTATGGGCGTTTAATTTATTTGAAATTCAAGATTCAAAGCATTTATTGTCAAAGCCAAATTACAATACCACCCTCCATTTAACATTTAAAAGACAAAAATCACTTTATTTACAGAAATACAGTTTCATCTTGACCTGATATACTTGATTTAGGTGCTTTATTATAAATAAAATAGTCTTAAATGGCAGCTTTATTTTAATCCAAGTGTAATAAAATGTATTCAAAATATGCACGGTCTTCTGCAAAAATCATGTCTCGAGACAGGAGAGGCATTGGACATAATGTGGATCCATTTGGATGAAAACTTTTTACAACCAAAGATTTTGGGGCACTTGGGCCCACCTGGTCTGCAAGATACTAAAATAAATAACAAGAGACATGATGATTAAAATGTACACTAATGATAAAAATCACAAATAAACCCATTGAATGAACATTAAATGCAAAGAAATAAGTGGACAAAAAGTCAGCAGGTATGGAGAGAGGTAGACACAAAAGAGTGAATGAATTGCTGCATAAGTATAAAAATAATCAAATAGAGAATAAAAGATAAACGAGGACACAAAGACTTATAAACTATCTGATAATAAACCAAAAAGATGTTTTTGTTTGCTGATGCAACTTTCCCACATGAACCGTTGTTGGAGTGTTTCTGCTCTCCAGTGCGGACCACCCCTCACTGCAGTAGTGAAGGATAAATATATCCCCCTCTTCCTCCTCCTTCTCCTCCTCTTCCTCCTCCTCCTCCTTTCGTTGAGCCCGCAACATCCCGACTGGCCTTGGCTGGTGATCGCAGGGAGCGACGCGCCCGCAAAGGGACGGATGAATTAGTGAACCTGCTGTTTCCCTTCTTTATTGACGTCTCCAGCCCTGATCCTGACAGCCTGAGGCGCACACAAGGTTAGTAAAAATAAAAACAAGACTGCTTTATTTACAGATGGACTGAATTATTATAAGAAATCACAACAAACAAACAAACAAAAACTTGAATTTGCATGCAGGGCGCGTTGCTGGTGTCCATGGTTACATCTAGGTATGCGCAGAAATGTTTTTTTTCTGTCCAACTCTTTTAACTTCACCTTAAAGTGCGCAGCAGGAACACACACACACACACACACACACACCCCCCCTCTCTCTCCCTCTCTCTCTCTCGCTGGAAAGTAAAGATCGTAAGTTTTCTCTCTCCCATGCACCATTCTTGGTCATTTCAGTGGGTGCTAATTATTGTGAAGCCAGTCCCCAGCGCCTCAGATCACATAGCGCTGCAGCTGCCTCGCGCGCAGCAGAGCAACTGCGAGGCTATAATAGGAAGGAGAGGTAGGGTTGCGCAGCTGACGGTGCTGATTCCGAGGAGGCACAGCTCTGCAGTCCTATTTAAGTCAATGGTGTCCTGATCCTATAAGGGCTTCTCAGTAAAACCTCATAAATTATCAATAAATAACTGGATAAAAGTCCTGAAGAACACTTTAGGTCCTTATGGACATAAATGACTCGTTACATCTCTTTTTCTCCTTTAGAGTTCTAAGATCACATTTCCTTCAGAGTAATCAGTGTTTCCATCTATTGACTCAAATTTGTCCTCACAAATTTAAATCTATACACAAGATGTTTGTTTTCAGCCTGATAGCTGCTTTTCCACCCCTTTAGGCCTCCAGCACACAGACTGGCCATGGGGATCAAGGCTGCTCTCCCCAGATATGAGCTCTATCTCTACTCTGCTGTACTTGGCGTGGCACTGATATGGGCAGGCAGTTGGATATTTGAAGCCTCAAGTGGTGAGTGAGTGAGTGAGTGAGTGAGTGAGTGAGTGAGTGAGTGAGTGAGTGAGTGAGTGAGTGAGTGAGTGAGTGAGTGAGTGAGTGAGTGAGTGAGTGAGTGAGTGAGTGAGTGAGTGAGTGAGTGAGTGAGTGAGTGAGTGAGATGTCACCTGCATGTGTACTCCTGATGGGTTTCTGCCTGTTTTAATCTGAAGAAATGGGAATAAATGAGCGTTTTTCAAGAATCTGCTGCAACTTACCAACAAAAAGAGATTTTAACACAAAAAAATTAGAGTAAGCAAAATGTGACAGGATCAGAAACTGGGTCTTCATCTGATATGTGGACCAGAAGTCATTCAGCGGTTTGAAAAGGGAACATTGTCCTCAAAGGGATTAGATTGAATTTAGCACTGTCGAATTATCAGGAAGTCAGTCAAGAATGGTCCTGTCTCCTACTAACTAAACCCTGTTATCTACTTGGTAGAGCATTTTAGTTCCTACCTTTTAATGAAGCAGAGATTTGGACGTAAAAAACACAATAAACAAAAAAATAGTTCATTAAAGGCTATTGCATTGTAACTCCATGCATCCATCGTCTGTACCCGCTTATCCACGCAGGGTTGTGGGGGGCTGGTGGCTATCTCCAGCAATCTTTGGGCATGCAGGCGGGGTACACCCTGGACAGGTTGACAGTCCATCGCAGGGCAACACAGAGACACACAGAACAAACAACCACACACACACTCACAGGACAATTTAGAGAGACCGATCAACCTGACAGTCATATTTTTGGACTGTGGGAGGAAGCTGGGGTACCCAGAGAGAACCCACGTGTGCACAGGTAGAACATGCAAACTCCATGCAGAGAGACCCCAGGCCGGGATGCAAACCCAGGACCTCCTTGCTGCAAGGCAACAGCGCTAACCGGCACCACTGTACAGCCTGCATTTTAACTCCTATTGTCTTAATAAAAATAGTAAAGAAAACACTTTTTATGCCGACCTTAAACGTTTAAGCTAATTCTGAAGCTATTTTGTCTAAATGATACCAAATGTTTCCATTTTTAGCCTCTTAAATGCATAAAGTAGCTTCCCAGTAGATCTGAATGAAGTGATGCTGGCTGGTACCGCGTGTCTCAGTCTCTCTGTGCTGTCATCATCGTCCTTCTGTTAGTCTCCTTCTTCTGCCGTCTGGCTCCTGAAATCACTTCTCTCTGGTGGTTTAAACGTCTGTGATGCACACAGGGAAGTCTGGCTGTGTTCCCAGAAGTAAGAGCTTTCCTCTGACCTGCCCTCTCATTATAATGTTCGTTTTTACAGCCATTAGTGTAATCAGGCGAAGCTGTGGGAGCTCCTGCGTGGGCTCGTCAATCTTCTGAACGTCTCAGCATCTCTGCTGCTTTTGAATGTTAGCATCAGTTGTTTTCTGTGGTTTTTGTGTTCAGGACACTAGAAGAATAGTCTCCTTTAACAAGATTAAGAGCGTACGATCTCTGATTTCAGCCTCAGAAACAGAAGCGCTGCAGCGAGTGGGTTATGTAACATCTGATATCACCAAATGAACGCTCACAACTCCCACTGTGGATAATCCAATACTCAGACTAAAGCTTTTAAAGCTGTCAATATCTGCTGGAGTACAAAAGGGCTAGTGAGGTTATTTAGCAGCTGAAGAATGTTTTCCCATAATGTACTCACCTCCTACATGACTTGTTTCTCCTACACAGATAACATCAACAGAAAGACCTTCAAAGAAAGCGTGAGGCCAGGATGGCATTACTTTGGCAGGAAAATGGTAAATCTCTCACATTTAGTGTCATGGACACACTCCAGCCTGGTCTGATGCACTTTTCTTTGCTGCAGGACGTCTCGGACTTCGAGTGGGCGATGTGGTTCTCTACATTCCGCAACCATATCCTTTTTGCCCTCGCAGGTCATGTGATCTTTGCCAAGATATTTTCCCTGGTAGCACCTAAGGTGTGTGTTTATGAGCAAAGGAGTTGCTGGGAATGATAGTGAGAATGCCTTTTATTTATTTGTTTATGTATTTATTGTTTAACTGCATGGCTCTGTTGTATCGTTGATGTTCAGCGTTTATGTGAATGTGTGCTGCTTTTGTGAATGAGCGCAGCCTTTCAGCATTATGAGCCACTCCTCTGATTTGTTGTGTGTTTTGATCAACAAGCCTTGGATTATTTCAAATTCAGTTCCATGTAATACACACCTGTTACATTTTATTATTTATTAAACAGAACAGACAGACAGACAGATGATAGATAGATAGATAGATAGATAGATAGATAGATAGATAGATAGATAGATAGATAGATAGATAGATAGATAGATAGATAGATAGATAGATAGATAGATAGACAGACAGACAGACAGACAGACAGACAGACAGACAGACAGACAGACAGACAGACAGACAGACAGACAGACAGACAGACAGTTTGTGGTTGCACCTGTTGTTAATTTGTCGTTACCTTGCAGATCTATTTAAAGCAGTTCTCCGTGTTTTGAAGAGGTTTTTATCTTGTTACATGCTAACACTGAAGGCTGCTATAGATGGATGTAAGGTAACCTCTGAACTCTGGACCTCTGAAACGTTTCACATCTGTCACGTGTTTTATTTGAACCTGACTTCTTCCTTTATTCTGACCTAATGCATTTCTAATTTTATCATTCTCTCTTTGTTACAGTTTTCTTCTCAGTGATGCATGAAATTAAGAGCGATTAGATTCTTTTCAGGTCGCCACCCTGACGCTGGCCTGTTTTTACCCACAGCACAGATCCCTGATCTTTGCCATGTATGGTGGTTTGGCCGTCCTGGTCACAATGGGCTGGACCTTCATGGCTCTGGTTCTGTCTCACTGCATCATTCTCTACAGCGTCGCTCTGGTCAAAAAGAAATGGATGTGTTTTGCTGCAGGTCTGAGCACGCTGGCCTCCATCAAACTGGAGCCGTATAACTCCTGGCAGGTGAGAGGCTTCACAAACTCTTCATCGACGTGACGTTTTCTCACATTATCGACTTTAACCAGAAGGCCTAATGACTGATTCGTCCTGCAGGAGAACTTGGTGACAGGTTCCTTCAACCTGCAGGACATTCTGTTCTATGGAGGCTGTGGCTTCAGCATCATGCGCTGCATGAGTTTTGCTTTAGAAAACTGTGACCGGAAGGAAGGAAACTACACATTTTCTGACCTCCTGAGATACAACTTCTACCTCCCGTTCTTCTTCTTTGGACCTATTATGACTTTTGATCGTTATCACGTCCAGGTGAGGTTAAAAAAGCAGCTATAAGTGCTTGTTGGTAGCTGTTAGTCACAAATACTCACTTTGGGTTTCTTAACACCTTTATATCAAATAATGTGGGTTATTTTACTGCTTCTGTGTATTTCTTGAATATTTCCGGTGCTTTACATGTAATCCCAGTTTATGCAATAGATGGAAAACGTATGCAGCTAATTTACTAGAAATTTAAATGTTCTTAATCCCAGCAACACGAGAGTGAGGCCCTAGGGCTCACAGGGTGGAGTTGAAGCCCTTGCAACTAGTTTGAGACATTTTGGAGACTTCATTGCAAACGTGTTTTGCTATTTGTTGCAGTGCAGAGACACTGCCCCAACAGCTAGTTCAAATGCAACCAAGACAACAACAGCTCCAAGCGCCTAAATCTGTCAGCAACTCAAAAAATATTTTTTACAAACCTTAACAATGATGTCAGTTACCTAAATGCAAAGGAAGTACATTTAGCTGCTGTAAATAACCACAACATGTCATCTAAATAATTGTGATTGTAAGTGTTGGGCTTCACAAACAATGCTGAAATAAACTACTCCAACCTCCTAATTTCAGATGAAAGACAGAAGCAATACACTTCAGTTTTAGACTAGCCGTTAGCTCATCAGTCCTGAAGAAAGCTATTTCTCCAAACAGAGGTCGCTCAGGAAGTTTTTTGCATTGACTAATTCAGTAAATATTTGAGTTATAGTTGGTTAATGACTGATGATATTGCATTTGACAGGCAAACAACACTCAGCTGACCCGAAAGGAGAGGGAGATGTGGAACATCACCACCAAGGCCTTGCTGCACCTGGGGGTGATTCTGCTGGTGGACGTTTTCTTCCACTACCTTTACATCCTAACTATACCCAGTGACATGAAGCTGGTCACCAAGCTTTCTGACTGGTGTCTGGGTGAGTGGAGGAAGAGGAGTGCCCCGTATCACTTTCTAAAATGCAGCATCAGATGGTGAAGCGCTGTTCCCCACTCATAAACAACGTATAGGTTCTATATGAAACTGTTATTTTTTTCAGTGATGAATAGAGATTCAGTGGGAACATTTAACTGCTTCTTGAAACCTTTTTAGTGATAAAAGTTCAATTAAATGCTTGAGAAACTAATAATGTAATGTTAGATTATAGCCCTGGTAGTAGGGCTGGGCGATAAATCGAACATTTATCGTTATCGAAATCTCTGACTCTAACCGATATCGTTTTTCCCATGTCAATAAACTCGATAATAAAAAACATTAAAAGATGTGTGTGGGTTGGCGACGTTCATGTCCCTTTAAGAAAATGTACCACCTCCAGTCACATGACAACGTGTTTTTGTGCATACATGTCGTTATCGTCCATTTATCGTTATGGAGGTGAACTCCTCAATATACCGTGATGTTGATTTAAGGCCACATCGCCCAGCCCTACCTGGTATCAGTTTAATTCATTTATTATCACATCAAACCAAGGCTTCTCCAGACCTGCAGTAACACAGACCGCTACAGGAGATCCTTCCTGCCCACAGCCACCAGCATCTATAACCACTCTTTATAGATTATGAACCAATGGGATCATTATTGTTGATATCATTTTATTGTTGCTTTTGAAGAACAACGTTTAATTTCCCTCTGGAATTATTCAAGTATTTTTTATTTGAATTGAATCAGAATTAAAATAATCTATAAAATAATTTTTGTAGAAATGTATTTTCAGAACTACAGGTGAAACTCTAAAAACTGGAATCTGGTGCAAAAGTCCATTTATGTCAGTAATCCAGCTCAGACTGAGAGACCATCTAAAGGCCCAGGATTCATCAGCTGATTAGAGTTTGACACTTTGAGTCACAATATTCTGAGATTGTGAATGTGGGGTTTCCATCAGCTGTAGCCAGAATCATCACAATTATAACAAATAAAGGCTGAAATATCTGGATTTGCATGGAATGAGTCTGTCTCATAGATTAGTTTTACATTTTAAGTTGAATTACTGACTTAAATGAACTTTTGAATGATATTCTAATTTGTGAGTTTCACCCTTTCCTCGTTGTTTTGCAGCTGGTCTGGCTTATTCCAACCTGGTGTACGACTGGGTCAAAGCAGCTGTAATGTTTGGTGTCATCAACACCGTGGCCACTCTGGACCACCTAGACCCCCCTCAGCCTCCCAAGTGCATCACCATGCTCTACGTCTTCGCTGAGACGTATGCGTGACTCACTCTGAGCAACATCATTAAATCAGATGAACGTTTAATATTTGAAATAAACAAAACAAATCAAATCTGTGTTGTGCAGGCACTTTGACAGAGGCATCAACGACTGGCTGTGCAAGTAAGTGTTTCGATTTGAATGGCCACACCTGCAGGAGCTTATTGAAGATAATTATGTGCATTGGAATCTTGCAGGTACGTTTATGACTACATTGGTGGGGATCATGATAAGATTTTTAAAGAACTTCTGGCAACGATCTCCACTTTTGCAATCACCACCTTGTGGCTGGGCCCATGTGAACTGGTCTATATCTGGTCTTTTTTCAACTGCTTTGGCCTAAACTTTGAGCTGTGGGTGGCCAAGTTCTTCTCCTTTCCACCATTTTCCATCATGGAGGTGAGAAACACTTTGTGTTTAAATACACTCGTTGAAGCACCAGTTTAGGTGTGTGACCAGGCAGGAGCTAAAGTACCTACTCCTGTGTGTCTGTTGACTCTAGAATGCTATGGGTGAAGCCATGTCCCGCAGGATCAGGGGTGTGTTCAACGCTGCCAACTTCTGGGCCATTGTCCTCTACAACGTTCTCTCCCTGAACAGCTTGGAGTTTGCTAAAATGGTGGGCAGAAGACTGATTTTCAAAGGTGGGTCATGAAAGTCATGAGATGGCATCAGTTTAACAACAATCCTGTTACGATCCTACTGGGTAAAGTGACTTCCTGTCCCAGTAATGCTTTAAACCACTTACCACCTCTTTTATCTATTGATAGCCAAACCTCTCATTGGTCAGATTCAGTGGCGGCCGGTGACTTTTTTTTTGGGTGGGGCGCTAACCACATATCACCACTAGGGGACGCAAAATTACCATTGATTCTTAAGCATCAGCGTCACACAACTGACGGTCACAGTAGCGCTTCCGGCAACAAAGTTATTCAAAAGGTTTTCGAATATATTAAGCATGTTTTTGACAAAAACATTCATCCATTCACCCATATATTACACAAACTGCACACACGCTTAAGGGGAGTAGGCTAATTCTAATCAATAGAATCCACTTTCTACAAACAGAACACCCATAAGCTGTAAATAAACGTGAGGCCGTAAAATAGACGCTACACGTATCCAGAAAAACACACAGTGACACAACGCAAGATATTCACAGAAGCAGCCGGCGTTTAGATTAAAGCCCAGACTCACAAACAAGAAGTACCACTTAGTTCAAACCGTATGGAGCGGTGCTAGCCGCTAATGAGGCAGCATGCTATTTCCTGAAGCCAAAAGCTAAAATGAGGCTTACCTGCAGGTTATGGCCATAATCCGTGTGGTGTAGTAAAAATAATCCACTCGGTTCGTGAAATTCTACATCCCAACGTAAAAGCTTAGCTGATCAGACTGTTTGCTGGCATTGTTTTGCCAAAGACTATATAAGAGTTTTGCCCGCCCGCATTCATCATTTTCCTGTTTGCGTGGATTCTCTCCCTGTGATTGGTTAACACGAAAGCCAGCCAGCTGGAAAAAACTCAACAACAAGCAATTCGATTGGCTCAGGTTTCACACATTGGAACCTACTAGTAGCGTTTGCTACGTCAGGTTTTGAAGCAATTAACTTTATTTGTCACTGATGATTTCACAATTATAGCAAAGATGGCTAAAAGGTTGGACAACAAAAAAATATTCAGTGGAAGTAGTGTGTTGCTGCCGTGACAAATTGGCACAGATGGAGCCACACTGTGCCAGCCTGTGGAAAGTTTTCCCCTCAGGGCGGGGTGAACAACCTGACCAATCAGCGATCTCCTCCCCCTGGTCTGAGCAGAATTCACCCTGTGAGGCGGCGACGATCGCTAAAAGATGCGACCAACCGCTCTCCTATTCTTTCTCGTTGTGGACGGTTTGGGGACCCACTGCACATGCGCCAGTTAGCCCATATTAAGTCAATGGTAAAGATTGCTGCGCCCGCGAGAGGACACGTGACAAATACGTCGACGATTCGGCCGTGTTAAAAGTAAAAAGAACATTATTAAACACAGATTACACACAGCACTTAGTCCATATGGTGTGTATAGATCGTTTAGTTCACTTTTTATGTTTTTTTAAATATATTTTGTGATTCCTATCTTCTTCTTCTCCTTCCTGTGAGTGGTGGGGCGGCGCCCTAGCGCCCCCTATGGACGAGCCGCCACTGGTCAGATTTTATTAAAGCTCTCAGAAATTAGTCTTAAATTTTCATCTAAAACTGATAAACTTTCAGTCAACCATACAAAATCCTCACCAAGACTAAATAACATTAGAAAACACAAAAATGTTTTACAGCTTAAAGGGATATTCCACCCAAAATTGAAATTTTGTCTGTTGACATATTTGCCAGAGTTAGATCAGTGGGAAAAAGCCATTTTTAACCAGCCCAGTCATTCTCCTGACCCAGCTGTACTCCTTTAGCTTTAGCTTAGCATAAAACACAGTAAGTGAATGGATCCAACTAGCATTGTGAGTAAAAATCTTTAAAATCACTCAGTAGTGATCCCAATTCTGCTTGGTGACCTAAATAATCAGACTGACTCCAAGTGAAAATAATTAGTAACATAAAGGAATCACAGGCGCCGTTTTAGACTTGGGACGACAAAGAACAGCTGTGAGCCTCTGTCACTGAACATTCATGGACTCAGCATCTTGACTCACGACGGGGAAGGCTGTTGTTGGTTTAGCGTCCAGGAAACAGCAGAGAACGTCTGGGCTAGTAGAAGCTAACCGTTAGCATTAGCAGCTCCACCACACAGCAGAACTCCTCCAGGCTTGTGTTATTGGTGGAGATAAAACATCAACGTTGCAGAGCAAACAGAGTCAGTGGTAGAGTCGTGTTGCTGTTAGCCAATCAGAGGAGAGATGTCCACGTATCAGGAAGTAAGACTCCAAATTCCACCGTCTGAAGCTCAGCTCTGATGTGGCTCACTTTTACTTCCTGAAACTGATGCACCGGAGCTTTGTTTCCCCAGAGTACGACTTACAAGGCATTCGTTCCTACTAGAGACCCCTGCAAATATACTGAACATATACGTAGTAACTTTTTAGTCGTGTGTTGTTTCTGACGTGGCAGCAACTGAGACTCATTCTCACACTTGAATGTTAGCAGATCATGCATAACATTATTTTCAAGATTTGACCAAAATGTTTCATTTATCATCATGAGATGATCTAAGTTTGAAAATCTGACATGAAAAATGGTGAATGATGTGAATTCCTTCAAGAGCTCTCAGGCCTGTAACTGGTCCTTGTTTCCCTCTTCCTCCTGGTTGCCTAGGGTTCCCTCTGTCCACCCTGTCGGTGCTGCTTGTCACCTACTGCGGCGTGCAGCTTGTGAAGGAAAGGGAGCGACAACAAGCCCTGCTGGAAGACCCAGAGCCGGTGCAGCCAGTGGACGGTGCCAAAGAAAAAGCAGAATAATCAGACAAATGGAAAAATATAGGGTTTTGGACTTCATGATAACCTTGTTTGGTCCTCTGAGCCAGACTGTGACATCCAGTCAGCACCAATAATTCTTTACTGGTTGTGTTTCTGCTCGCCAGAAAAGAGGTATTTTGAACTGAGACGTCACCAAAGTGCACTTGCTGCAGATAATCGCCAGATCCTTTGGCACAAACCCACCGATGGCGTGTTTTGTATTTGTACTTTATCTGAACAAAAAGATTATTAAGGAGATTACAAGCCTTTAAACAAAAGAACAGCACAGATTATGACATTTATTATATTATTATGAATGAACAGCTACTTCAGTCTTTGTGGCTGTAAACTTGTTTACCTTCAATTCTCCTCAAATTGGAACATTCTTGTCTTTTATCACCATCATTATTGTTGATTTTCATCGGATGTCTTTCATTTTTTTTCCTTAGATGCTTTACAGTTTATAATAGCAATTCTAGATCACACTGAAAGGGATAAAACTTGAAAAGCGCTCCCCAAACGGAGCGCAATAAGGAAAACAAACAAAGGGTGCTGTGGAGAGCCTCCACAAAGCTTGCAGCTGATTGTATTGTATAGGCTAGTCTGTGTTTAGCACGTCAATAGATGTTTAATTATGTTGAATTTATAATTGAGTTACTGACAACTGTACAGAAAGTGATTGCCTTACATCAACGTGCAGTTTCCACGACATTACTGAGGCCTGTCGGCGTTTCGTCCCTTCGTCGCCGGAGTCTCGCTTTGCTATGAAAGGCGACAAGCCCAACAGGAAGTATGGGTCCCTCGCATCCCGCCATCGGGAGACCATGATGCCTTTCCTCTTTCGAGTGTTTTCAATTAAAATTTTTTTTTGACTTGAAATAAAGTTTATTTCATCCAGTTGTGAGATTTTTTGTTTGGTGTGGTTTAAAGGGTCAGCAGGAGGTAGAGCGGGTTGTGGAATTGATCCCAGGTCCCAACAGAGTATCCTGCTGTTGTGCCCTTGGGCAATAATTTTCACCCAGATTGTGTATGTTGGTGGTGGTCAGAGGGGCTGATGGTGGTCAGACCGCCCCAGGGCAGCTGTGGTTATGTAGAAACTTTCCACCAACAGAGTGTATGAATAATGGAAGTGCTTTGAGTGCCTAGAAAAGAGCTATATAAAAATAATCTATTATTATTATTATTAACAAGCAGGTTCACGGAGAAACCATGTTTTACTTATTATTTTTGAAAATAATTGGTCACTCTGAGTTTAAGTTGGAGGCTGAACGTGAAAATAGTCTTCGGCTCCTATTTCTGCTTTAGCTTCTGATAGAAAATCAATGGAAAAAACGTTCAGTTCAGAAAATCCTGACAGATCTACGTCACACTGTCACTGAACATTCATGGACTCACCCATCTTGACTCACGACGGGGAAGGTTGTTGTTGGTTTAGCGTCCAGGAAACAGCAGAGAACGTCTGGGCTAGTAGAAGCTAACCGTTAGCATTAGCAACAGGAAACAGCAGAGAACGTCTGGGCTAGTAGAAGCTAACCGTTAGCATTAGCGACAGGAAACAGCAGAGAACGTCTGGGCTAGTAGAAGCTAACCGTTAGCATTAGCAACAGGAAACAGCAGAGAACGTCTGGGCTAGTAGAAGCTAACCGTTAGCATTAGCAACAGGAAACAGCAGAGAACGTCTGGGCTAGTAGAAGCTAACCGTTAGCATTAGCAGCTCCACCACACAGCAGAACTCCTCCAGGCTTGTGTTATTGGTGGAGATAAAACATCAACGTTGCAGAGTAAACAGAGTAGGGCTGGGCAATAAACCGAAAAATGTATTGTTATTAAAATTTCTGACTCTAACCAATATCATTTTTTCCATGTCAATAAATTCAGTAATAAAAAATGATAAAGATGTGTGTAGGATTGCGACGTTCATGTCCCTTTAAGAAGCTGTAGCACCTCGAGTCACATGACAGCATGACTCAATGTAATACATGTGACAGCCCCATCTAGTGGACAACTTTTGTTTTTGCGCATTCATGTAGTTATCGTCCATTTATCGTTATTGAGGTGAACTCCTCAATATACCTTGATATTGATTTTAGGACGTATCGCCCAGCCCTAAAACAGAGTCAGTGGTAGAGTCGTGTTGCTGTTATCCAATCAGAGGAGAGATGTCCAAATATCAGGAAATAAGACTCCAAACCCTGCTGTCTCTTTTCCTCCATCTGACTTCCTCAAACAGGCGCGCCCGAGCTTTTTTCCCCCAGAAAACGACCTACAAGGCATTCATTCCTACTAGAGACCACTGCAAATGTATTAAAAATATGAGTAAAATTAACATTTAAATCAAACGGTCATCTTGTTTAAATTGTTCAGTGCTTTTTGTGTTTTTGGTATCATTACATCAGAGATTTTTATCCCATATCTTTTTATAACTGGACAGAAAAAAACTGCTAAAAGTAGCGTCTATGATGTGTTTATGAAGAGGGACCAAGGACCCACGTATGGCCCCTGAGCCACAGATTGTAGACCCTTGGCGAAAAAGTTAAATCAAATAAAAACCAAAATGTAGAAGACAAAAAAATAATTAATTAATTAATAAACAAAAAAATGAATACTATGAACAAGCCTTCATTTTTTCAGCAACATCCTTTGCTCTGAGTCAAAGTATCTAATCAACTCTTTTTTTAACTGACTGAATATTGAATAGAACATTTAATATCTAGAGTAATCTTCCAGAAATGCACTTTTACAAAGCTAGGTGTGTAAGTTTCCACGTATCAGATGTTTTTACTTCTGCTCATCTGGACTTTTGGGATAAAATGACCGCTCGGACAAAGATACCGCAGAGATCAGCCCGGCTGTCTGGTGAGTTGTTCTGCCAGAATTAAACAGCAGCATCATTCAGCTGTTTGTCTTTGTGTGTGTGTGTGTGTGTGTGTGTGTGTGTGTGTGTGTGTGTGTGTGTGTGTGTGTGTGTGTGTGTGTGTGTGTGTGTGTGTGTGTGTGTGTGTGTGTGTGTGTGTGTGGGGATATAAATACCTCTGACACACACTGACTGACGGTCCCAGACAGCTGCAGCCACCAGCCTGCTAACCCATTGAGACTATTCGTAGCCATCTGATCAGCCCAGCGCTCCCGACGATCCCGCTCCGCCGTAGTAAGCAGGGTGAAACCCCAACCAGGACTGGGAAGCGGAACAAAATGGCTGCTTTGACGATAGATCCCATTCAGCAGCCTCGGATGTACCAGCAGACCTTGCTTCAGGATGGACTGTGTGACCTGTTGGAAAATGACAGGTTTGTGGACTGTGTTCTGAAAATCCAGGACCGGGAGTTCCCCTGCCATCGTCTGGTGTTGGCTGCCAGTAGCCCCTTCTTCAAGGCCATGTTCCTGTCTGACCTGGAGGAGAGTAAGAAGAGGGAGATAGTCCTAAAAGACGTGGACCCTGGTGTTATGGGGATGATCCTGCGCTACCTTTACACATCTGACATTAACCTGACAGAGCAGAATGTCCAGGAGATCTTCATGGTTGCCAACATGTACCAGATCCCCTCCATCTTCTCCGTGTGTGTGTCCTACCTCCAAGAGAAGATGGTGCTGAGCAACTGCCTCGCCATCTACAGGCTGGGCCTTCTTCTCGACTGCCCAAGGCTCACGCTGGCTGCCAGAGAGTTCATATGTGAGCGATACCAGGTTGTTGTCCGGGACCAGGAGTTCTTGCAGCTAGACCCCAGTGAGCTGGCCATCATCATCACATCAGACGCTCTGAACGTTGAGCGGGAGGAGCTGGTCTTTGAGTCGCTGATGGACTGGATCAGGCATGATGAGACGAAGCGGTTGAAGGATCTGCCTGAGCTGCTACACTGTGTCCGATTCAGGCTCATCCCTGTGGAATACTTCACAGAGAAAGTGGAACATCACGAGTACATGAGGTTCAACCAGGAGATCAAGAAGGAGCTGGATCTAGTCAAGGATGCTCACAGAGGGCGTCTCCCCAAGCCAAAGAGGCTAACCAGCGACGGGGCAAAGGGAGGGCAGGAAGGTGAAGATGAAGAGGAGGAGGAGGAGGAGGAGGAGGGATACCTACCTGGGATACTGAACAACAACCCTCGCTTTGGAATGTTTGAGATGGACCTGATCCTCATGATCAACGACTCAGGGACCGTGGCCTACGAACCTGTGGGGAATGAATGCTTTGTGGTGTCGGAGTCCACGGAGATCCCCAAGAACCACTGCAGCCTGGTGAGCAGGCAGAACCAGGTGTTTGTCGTCGGAGGGCTTCTCTACAGCGAGGAGGACAAAGATGAACCACTCAAGTCTTATTTCCTACAGGTAGGCGTCCAATCATGAAGACTGCAGCTTACAACAACCAGTCTCTGAAAGAAATGATTATTTCTTGATTTTAGATTTTCCTCCTGCCTAACATTTCCATGGTTTCATCCATAGTTTGACCCAGTGAGTTCGGAATGGTTGGGAATGCCATCACAGCCCAGCCCCCGCTGTCTGTTTGGGATGGCTGAAGTAGAAAACTCCATCTATGTTGTTGGTGGAAAAGAGCTGAAGGACGGGGAGCACGCTCTCAGCTCCGTCATGATCTACGACAGACAGTGAGTTTACAGTCACGCGGTTTAATCTAGGGATTACCGATACCGATACAGGTGCATCCCTAGATTAAACTGATTAAGTCATAGCTGCAAAGCTTCTTTATTATCATTGATTACAAAAGTTGAGATAAACCAGGTTCTTCTTAAACAGAAACCACCGTGCCTCCTCAGAACAGCAGCTGTTTACCCGTCACTGATCACGTCATCAACATACCTGGTCTTCTCTGCACACAGGTCATTTAAATGGGGCGAGTCTGACCCGCTGCCGTATGACGTGTACGGTCACGGAACCGTTTCACACAACGGCCTCGTCTACGTGATCGGAGGAAAGTCGGAGAGCAAGTAAGTGGCACAGAAAACACATTTCCAGCTTTTTTTCTTCTGTGAGGTGCTTTGATATCACACTACAGGTGTTATATGTTAAACACAACACCCGCCCGCCCGCCCGCCCACAGCCGACTGAGGAAACAAGCGACTCTGGGTTCGTTCGCACAGACTTGGTTTTACCCTAGAACAGCCACTCATAATATTTCTGTCTCATTTTAATGCTTTTTTATTTTTGTTTATGATAATTGGAGATACTAACCTACCTGTTATACAGTCAGAGAAAACCACCATTACTGCTTGTTTTTGACGTTTGTCCACTAACAGAAAGGACCGTAGCAGGTTTATTTGACCACTGAGAGACAGAACAATAATAAAAATACTTTTAAACATGGATTTAAAATAAATTATTAATCAATTAGCATGTTCATGAATGAAATAAGTATTTGATCCTCTATCAGTAGGCAAGATTTTTGGCTCCTGGGAATATTTCATACAGGAATCAAGCTGATATTGGGATCCTTGTCAACTTGTTCTCTGTTTTAAAAAAATGTATTTGTACATAAAATATTTCAACCTATCCAGATCCCAAACACTGCACCATGGCCAAGGCCCAAGAGCTTTGGGTCTTGAAATGGTCTACAACCTCTGAGTGCTTAAAGATTGTTTTAAGTCTGTTTTGATGGCTTGTACATATTATATATGAGAACAGTCCTTTGTTTTTATGTCGAGCTGTTTAATCCTATCTTTATCTGCATTTTTTTATCCTATCTGTTTTTTATCTTATCTGTTTGTGTAAAGCTAACCATGTGTCTGCTGCCTCTTGGCCAGATCGTCGTTGTAAATGAGAATGAGTTCTCAATCGACTCATCTGGTTAAATAAAATAAAACAATCATGGTCTACAACAGGGGTTCCCTTTGAGGACCCCCTTTCTCCTGTCCAAGACAAGCCAGGACCCAAACCCAACTCCTATGTGATCATTTACAAACTTTATACAGACATACTGAGTTATAACTTTTATATGGAGGTCTGATTATACTGTAGGGTGTGTTATTGGGATTTTATAAATGAAATTTTTACAAATAAAATCTTGCTAACCTCACAACCTCAGCAAAGACAAAATTTTGGGGACCCCCTGCAATCTTGTGGGGACCCCCTTGGGGGTCCCGACCCCCAATTTGGGAACCCCTGGTCTACAAGACCAGCGCCAAGCAGCTGGGTGAGAGGGTGCAGTTATTGTTCACAAATGGAAGAACCATAAAATATCTGCCTGCCTGTCTGGAGCGCCAATAGGAGCTATTTTGTCTGTGGCAATTTACCCCTGGTAGGGTCTCCTAATGCAAATTGGTCTTAAGGCGAGACAACGACAGTTCAAAATATCTGTGAAGAGTCAGGAGTAGCCCAGGCAGACGGCATCTGCAGTAATGTGGTGAAGAGGGACTAAGTCAGAAAATAAAGCTCACTTTGTTCACCTATGGTTCTGAGCTTTGGATAATGACCAGATGAACAAGATCATGAAAACAACTGGCTGAAATGATTGCCCTTTACATGGTGGCTGTGCTCAGCCTTTGGGTGAGAAGCTCGAGCATCTGGGAGAGGCTTGGAGGAGAATCACTGCTCCTCCACATCTAAAGGATTCAATAAAAAGGCCTCCTAGACACCTCATGAGGTGTTTTA
This sequence comes from Aphyosemion australe, assembly GCA_006937985.1. Taxonomy (NCBI): domain Eukaryota; kingdom Metazoa; phylum Chordata; class Actinopteri; order Cyprinodontiformes; family Nothobranchiidae; genus Aphyosemion; species Aphyosemion australe. The sequence continues at coordinate 318,842 of SSNS01000196.1, read as the reverse complement.
GGCATGTTCTGCAAGCAACGGCCCCCTGAGGTCAACCAGTGACTTATGCTGGAAGGTGCAAGGGAACCTTGAGGTCTCAACGGTAGAGCTGGTGCAGGTTTCTGGGGAGAGGAGAGTTTGGGCCTCCCTGCTGGGGCTGCTACCATCCCAACCAAAATAATGCAAAAATAATGGCCATGCAAAAGTCACACACATTTTTGACATTTGTACGATTCACTGTTTCAGCAATCAGCCTGGACATTTCTACACACAAACGCATCAGTCCAGTCAGATCTTATGTTCTGAATCTGTAAGCTCCAACAGGTTGTGCTGTTCTCTTGTTGACCTCTAAATGGATCCTACTGTATAAACCCAAACCCTAAATTCTGTAAATCTGTGTTTATTTGCAGGAAATGCATGAGAAGAGTCTGTGTGTACAACCCAACGAAGTTCGAGTGGAAGGACCTGGCTCCTCTGAAAACGGCTCGCTCTCTGTTTGGGATCACCATCCATGATGACCAGATCTTTGTAGCCACTGGAGTCACTGACTCAGGCCTCACCAGCTCCGTGGAGGTCTACGACATCCGCACCAACAAGTGAGACATCAATGCTTTATTTCTATGTCCCTCTGCATGAGGTGAACATCTGTTGAGCTGCAGATCATAAACACTGGAACTGGTGTGTGTGTGTGTGTGTGTGTGTGTGTGTGTGTGTGTGTGTGTGGTGTGTGTGTGTGTGTGTGTGTGTGTGTGTGTGTGTGTGTGTGTGTGTGTGTGTGTGTGCCGTACATCAGGTGGTCTGAGTTTACAGAGTTCCCTCAGGAGCGTAGCTCTCTCAGCCTGATCTCAATGGGAGGCTACTTGTACGCCGTGGGTGGCTTCGCCATGATGTCCAGTGAAACCAGTGAAGACCCAGTCCCGACAGAGATGAACGACATCTGGAGGTGAGAGTCCGCCTTACACGATCACTTTCAGTTTGACTCAACGGGCAAAGCCTGTTTCAACCAGAAATCATCTTCTGATTTATGTTTGTGCAGAAAAAAGAGATTTCCAAGTTTGACTAAAAAAAGGTGATTTTTATTTTCAAGGAGGGCGTCTAAACTTTCTAACAGGCAATCTGAGGAAGAGACATGCCTAAATTAGTTATAATTAATCAATTAAAAACAGACTTTTATTTTAATCTCAGATTATTTAAAATTATGATATCGAAACAAAATTATCCAATAAAAAAAATCACATTTTGGATTTATTTATTCATCTACAAGTCATTAATTTATTATTTAAACTTTTGCTTTTCTTCTTTTAATGTTTAAAGGATGAAAATTAGTTTTATTTGATCAGGCAACAAGAACGACACCTAAAAGCAAACCTGACCTTCTTCAGCTCGTGATCGACAGAATGGAATGTTTTTATCTAACGTTATATTTTATGTGCAGCTACGCTGTCTTTGGTGTTTTCTATGCATCCAACTAAGTAAATAAACAAAACTGTGTTGGTGAAAAAAGAACCTAAAGTTGTTTAATAGACACGTGTTCAGGCACTGGGAAGAAAACAAGGTGAAAACCTGAATAACTGCTCAGGATGTCACCAACACTCTTTCATGCTTCCTACCTGCAGATACGAGGAGGCCGAGGAGTGCTGGAATGGGATCTTGCGTGAGATTTCCTACGCAGAGGGATCTACCATCCTCTCAGCACGGCTCAACACTCTCCGCCTCAACAAGTTATAACCAAAGCTGCTCCATTTGCTCTGAAGTTAACCAGAACACTCTGGGTGGACATTGGCCCAAAATTAGCTCAGGGTTCAGAAAGATTCAAGGTAATAACTGAACCTGCTCTCAGAGGAGGAAAGAAAATGGTTTTGTCCTAAGATTTCCAGCAGGGGGAGACAAACGCACGTCCAGTCTGAGAAGAGCTGAAGACGAATCAGAATATCACATCAAATTTATTTTACAAATCAAAAACTTGCTTTGTACATCTTCTTTTGGTACATAGTTTATTTACTACGTGTAATCCTGTTATTCCAATAAAAATGGTGATTAAGCGACTTTCATTGATGAGCCTCAGCGACTGAGCAGGAATGAAGCTGAAGCCACATCCACAGTGCAAACCTTCATCCTCCCATTTGTTCAATAACATCATTCTAACTTCCCGTGCTGAACAACATCACACACGTAGCGGTGAAAACAAAGACGAGACAATGTAAACATGACACCTGAGAACTAAAAGTTCACTTTAAAACAACTCTTCAGGAATATTTACAACGATCTGAGTTACATTTAGTTTGAGGTACTTTTACTTCACTTCTAGTTTTTACACACAGGGACAATAAAAACTAAAGAACACACAAGAACACTCCTCTGACTGGAACAGCACAAACATGGATTCAGATAAATCTCCTTTTGATTTCAGCACCAACAACGATGTCATTTAGCTGGATAGCATCTGTATGCTAATGCTACGTAGGAATTCATAATCGTAGCCGAGTGTTTTGTAAGAATTAATGATATTTTAATACATCTTAGAATATAAACAAAATTCAGCTGAAATCAATTGTTTTGAAACTTTCAAAAACCACAAATTTATTGAAAAAAAATCCTAAATGCATTTTTATATGAACATACTTACAGTGATGGGAAAGCGTACTTACTGCTTTAGAGATGTGTGCTTGCTGTTACGTCATTTAAATGTTTCAGATCAGAAGTGTTAGACAAAGATAACCTGAGTAAATATGAGATGTGATTTCATTGATTAAGAGAATAAAACGTTCCAGTCTGACCTGGTATTTGTGAAAAAGTAATTCCCTCTTATTAAATCATGACTTAACTGTGATGACATCGTTTGGGAGGCTGAGCTCAGCTGATTACTAGCAGATCAGATCTGTAACAGAACCTGTATGATAACACGGCGCAGAGATCTCACAAAGAAACTCATCATCTTACATTTTAAAGAAATGCAACAACAAAAGAACACAAAGCTCTGCAGACCTCTCTTAGTTAACGCAAAGGTCAAAGAAAAGATGTGGGGCACCATGGGAGAGTTCTAGCTGACTAAAAAGAACAGAATCTCACATTTGTGAAAAACATTTTGAGGAAGATTTCTGGGAAAAGATTCCGGGGACTGATGAGAAACGGTGGAAGTTTCTGGAAGGTGTGTGTCCCGTCACATCTGGAGTCAAACTAGTGCTAAACTTCAGAAAAGTGGTAGTTTGATGGTCTGGGGCTGCTTTGCTGCTTCTGGGCCACTTGCTGTAATTAATAGAACCACTAATTCTGCTCACTAGCATCAAACCCTAAAGTAGAATGTCTGACCTTTGACCTCAGACAGGCTGTTCCTGCTGGATAAACTCTCCAGTGTGTAAGTGAAAATGATTTTGTAACAAAGAGTGGGACAAAACTCCTCAGCAGTGACGTGAGAGATAACACCAGTTAGCACAAACACTTGACTACAACTACAAATATGTTTTCATAGGGTTACCTTTGTCACTTAAAGACCAAGTTCACTTGTTTTTTCTTATCGTCTGTAAGAACGCTCTGGTGCTCTTGTTTCAGCGAGTAAACGTTAGTCTTGTGAGAGAAGGGCAGCAGGCGGCAGGACTTGGAGTCTTATTTCCTGACATTCGAACATCTCTCCTCATTGCTGTCTTATCTCCACAAATAACACAAGCCTGGAGGAGTTCTGCCTTGTTGGAGAGTTGCTAATGCTAACAGTTAGCTTCTACTAGCCGAGACGCGCTTTGCTCTCTCCTGGACGATCAATCAAAAACAGCCTTCCCCGTCACGAGTCAAGATGGGCGATGTAACGACGTGACGTAGATGAGTGGTTTTTTTCTGTTTCGTCTATTTTCTATTGGCGACTAGAGCAGGAAATAGGGGTAGAAGACCATTTTCTCGTTCAGCCTGCATGTGAAACATGGGTTGTTTTTGTCTGATATTGAAATGAGTTTCCTGATCTGAAACACATTTTTTTCCACTGGATAAATGTTCATCTTATCAATGACGTCATTCTGCATTGAGAACTAGAATTACACGTCAATAATACAAACGAACCGTTCATGCACTCTGTTTAATAGAAGCTAGTAACCGTTATGTTTATGAACAGAACTGCATGTTGTGAGCTGACGGGATGCATCTGTTATAAAAACTAAAAGCTTCTGCGATCCGAGCAGAAACACACGAGGCAGAGCTCCTTCCCCTCCTCTGGAATGTTATCCGGCAGTAGTAAATCAAAGCCTATGCCCCGTATAAAACGGTCACAGACAGGATAGGAACATCCAGTCCGACTCCTGATCAGAACAACCCGACACCCACGACGTGACCCCCGTGCAGCGTGGGCCGTTTTGTGCAACATGCAATACAAATGTTTCGTTTCTTATTGGATGCAGCTTTTCTGCGACTATTGCACGTGACAAAAACAAACCGAGACTCCCATTTCCTTTTAGATCTTTCTGTGTGCAACAGCGCGTTAGCAAACTGTAGCTGATTGTTCACAACTCGTAGTTCGTACGGTTGACTCAACACCTGAATCATCCACAAGTTTGTCTTTATGACTTCGGCCTTTCAATATTAAACTGTGTTAGAAGACTTTCCACCTGTCAGCTTTTTACAGCTAATGTATGAAATGACTAAAATCAGTTTTAGTATTTACACATCGTGCGGACCCTCATCGCACCCTGCATCCACCGTACAGCAGCAGCAGGACACAGGGGCCACACACTTGATGCATGTTGATGAACACAGAGGTGAGTCAGGCTTCCAGGGGTTTCAGATTGCAGAGAGCTGCTCCTGACACGCAGAAGCCCGTCGCGCTGTGGGGCTGCACTTGGTCAACATGGTGATCTGGGTGCTGAAGTTGTTGCCGTTGCTGCCGATGGACGGCTGCTGGTACTTAGTGTCGGTGCCCAGGAACCTCTGAAGCATCCATCTGCGCCATTTACGCTTAATCTCAGACTGCACCTGCAAGGGGTGCAGCGAGGATCGGACAAACAGGACGAGGAGTGGTGTTTAAGAGGGTATGGCACACAGCAAGCCAGAAAAAAACAGAAAGAGATCCGGTGGCATAAAAGAACAGCAAACATCTTAAAGAGCAGCTTTTGTTTGAATATGCTCACCTCTCCGTTCAGGAAGCAGTACAAGACGGCAACAACAAAACCCTGTTGGAGGAGGAAAGAGGAGTTGGTGTGCAGCAGACAGCACAGCTGGAGGAATGCTCAAAATATTTGTGTATGAATAATGATGGTAGGATTATGACCAGCTTCAGCCTTAGACAGGAGGTTCATCATGTAGCTGTCTGGGACATGTTCCCAGGAGAAATCACTCAAATGGTTATAAATTGAGAAAACTTTCCACTGCTAGGGTTCCATTTTTGGACTTTTTACATCATGTTTGTTCCTCAGAAAATCAGCCATTTTTTTCTTAAAACTGCAGAACTAAGCAACAAAACACAAGTCTGACTCCATCAGAACCCATTTATTGGCTTTGTTGTTTACCTGAAATGATCCCAGAACAAGATCGAACACCATCCTCAGCTGTGGGTGAACGTGGTCGGGGATGAAGGCGAATATTATGTAGTTTATGCCAAAGAGAGGTATCAGCAGGAGGGTCGATTTAGCCAGTCTCCTAAAAGCAGCAGAAAGAAAGGAATGCTGGTCTAAAAGTTGACAGAGGAAAGGGTCACGGCTGTTGGGTTTAAAACAAAAGCTGTTGCTCAACACCAGATTCATTCAGCACCAGCTGATAAGTCATGACTCTAACCTCTGCCATAACGGACATGTTGACTTTCGTTACAACAAAAGACAAAAACCTACGAGTATTGATTGGATTCCTTCCTTCCGATGTCAGGGCAATTCATTTTCTGTCTCAATATCCGGATTATGCAAATAAAGAGGAAAAAGTTCACCTGCCAAGAGAATACGACACACGTGTTAGTGTGGATCTTTATGGGGAGTGCTCCTCGCGTACACTGACTCACAAGTATAGCGACTAGGATGGGCGTTTTGATGATCCACCAAGGATTGTCATCAATGGTCTCCCAGCATCTGATAAAAAAGAGTAAAGACAAACTCTCCGTGAAACAGGAAACACAAACCCTGCAGCGCCGCGGAGAAAACACAAGAAACTCAAACAATAAGGAAGGTTGTTGAGCAAGAAGTGGCAGCAGCTACAAAAAGAATCTGTCTTTAAGGTCTCGTATTCTTGTGGCTCTACGTTTCCAGTCAGGGCAGTAGTCAGCCTTCCCAGCAGACAAACACACAGGGAGACGTGGCTAGCAGCTTTCACTAATTACATCACATCCAAACTGACAGAATTTCACTCGTTGCTGTTTGAACTTTTATCATGGTGGACAGCTCAGTTTTAAATCCAACCTCACAATGCAAAGCACCCTTACTGCAACACCAGCTTAGAATACCAACTCAGTGGTCTAGTGGTATGAGCGTCCACCCTGAGACTGGGAGGTTGTGGGTTCAAGTCCACGATTGGGTCATACCAAAAACCTTAAAATGGGACCCACTGCCTCCCTGCTTGACACTCAGCATTAAGGGGTTGGATTGGGGGGTTAAACCACCGCTCCCCCAGGGGACGGGTGAATAAAAAAAATAATTTCACCAGTGTGTGACAACTAATGAGACTTTAACTTTAATAAGTAAATGATTGCTAAATGGCAATAATTGATTATTAATAATACTATATCCATCCATCCAGCCATCCATTTTCATCCGCTTATCCAGAGTCGGGTCGTGGGGGCAGCAGCCTAAAGAGGGAGGCCCAGACCTCCCTCTCTCCAGCCACTTGGGCCAGCTCCTCCGGGGGAATCCCAAGGCGTTCCCTGGCCAGCTGAGAGACATAGTCCCTCCAGCGTGTCCTGGGTCTTCCTTTAGGTCTCCTCCCGGTTGGACGTGCTCAGAAAACCTCACCAGGGAGGCGTCCAGGAGGCATCCTAACCAGATGCCCGAGCCACCTCAACTGGCTCCTCTCGATGTCAAACTATATCGATCCCCTTTGAGAAATGATTTCTGTTCATGTGACCCATCCCTGAGGAGCAGTGGGCTGCTGTTGGTCCAGCGCCCAGGAGCAACTTTTATGTTTCAGTACCATGCCCAAGGATAATGCTACACGAGGCTCACCTGGGCTTGGCCCACCAACCGCTCTCCCCATTCAGCCTCGGCCATCCCATTTCACAGATATTCCCACAAGCTTGCTTCTGAAGCTACGGCTGATGGTTTTCTAACTTCTGGTGCTGCAGTGTTAACACTAGCTTGTACATAAACAATAAGTACAGGTGATGTATTCCTGATGTACAGGTAAAGATAACCTGTGTGCCTCTGTCAATAACAACTGACTGAAATGAGTTCACAGTTAACCTAATATTTGATGCAATTTCTCTCACATTTCCTGGACGTTCTGCCACATGGAAACTAAACTGAAACAGGTTAAACCAGGTGTGTGTGATGACTTAAGTGTTGTGTTCCACACTGGACCCACACATGAGGTCCTGTGACATTTTGAAAACTCTTACACCACTACAGCCCAGTGAGCTAACGGCTTAAGCACAAAACACGACTAAACTGAAAATAGAAATGCTTTTTTTGTGATTTCATGTTATCTATATTTTATTTATTGTCCTTTAAATTGGAGGACCTCCATATTGTGTGTTCATTAGCAGGAATCAGCAGTTCCACACACGGAAAAGCTGCAGAACAAAGTGTCTCTACTGATTTAGAATAAAACCTGTAACTCACCCTGGGTGGTTTAAATAAGCTTTTGTGATCACCCACGCAGAAATGAAGATGGTTGGAGCTCCTGTTAGGAAAAAACAAATGTGTTATAAATTACATCAAGTTAAAACAATAATCTCCAACTATTAAAGAGACATGATCAGTTATGGGATGTCAAACAATCCGTCTACACACTCAGCAATATAAGTGTGTGAGCTTAGAGCACGTGTTAACAGCGCTGAATGACTTTACAGCCAAAGCCGAGGCGTGCTTTTCCTTTTTAACAGGACTCGTATAATGTGATCCGAGCCTCTGCAGGACATTCACAGGCTCTTTCCACTTTTCTGCTGCCAGACTCAGTGTTTCAAGCCTATTTATAGCATGCTGGTGTAGTCATAATGGTGGTGTGAAGAAAAAAACTTTGCCTAGTTTATATTATTTTGTTTGAACCCAAGGGTCTCTCATTATCTAAATTTTCAGAAACATGTCAGATCAAGAATCTGCTTAAAACCTTGCTCTATATGTGCCCCTTTTTGAACTTTGAGCACCCGTCCCTTCAAAGGTCTCTGCACGGCCCTGCTCTTTGACTTTACAAATGGCACCCCATAGGCTTTCCAGGCTACTGCTGATTGATGGTAAGGACTCATTCCCAAATAAATAAAGTTACAGTTACACGTCCGATATGAACCAGGTAAGTCAGAAGGTCTGATGAATGGCTGCATGTGACGATTTTTTGTTGTAACTCAAGACATGCAGATGAACACGTGACCACTTACCCCAGCCTATCAGAATGTACCACCAGAAGTATTTCTTCTCAGAGAAGAAGGACACAGCCAGCAGAGCATGAAGATAGAGGCTTTCTACCAGCAGCCAGAAGTAACTCGCCATGACCCCGTACTGGAAGAAGACCACTACTGCCTTACAGCCCACCTAAAACACAGGCAGGAGGCTTCAAGTAACTTCCATAAATAAAGAAGAGAGCGTAGCACATGACTAATAACATGAAACATCAGCTAAAGGTCCTTTGTACTTCAGATTTTAATTTGAGCTCTATCAGCTTTGTTTTGTCGCTGTCTATTTAACTTTTGTCTAGAAACAGCCTCTTTTGTTTTTATCGATTTCTTCAGAGCATGAAGGGAATGGATGTTGAAGCTTTGTGTCTCTTGACATCTTTGAGTTCAGCTTTTTGAAGCGTTGTTTGAGTTTTGATTTCCTGTCATTGTTTTCAGGGCAGTTTAAAAATGAGATGTGACATCCTGAGGAGCTATCCTCCCAATGAACTCAAACCAAGCAGAAAAAGACAATGAGTAGGATCTTTACATCACTACAGCACACGTTACAGGTTTCACTGATTATGCAAACAGAATGAGAGTTGGAAACCATGGAAACAATGGAGCTTATTTCTAAAGCTTCTCTGAGCCGTAGCTGAGGTTTGAGGTCAGTCTTCTGATGCTACCTGCGGTATAGGATCATGCACCGTGTCCCAAAGCTCAGATCAGCTCTGGTTTCTAGAACATGACCGTGAGTTCACTAGACTCCAACAGAACTCCACAGTCCAGTCCAGAACCTTTGAGATGTGGTGGAACGGGAGGGTCCCATCATGGATGTAACTGTGATGATGTCATGTCATTATGGACCAGAACCTCTGAGAAATGTCTCCAACACCTTGTTGAGTCTATGGCATGAATAATTAAAGTGGTTCTGAAGGGAACCAGTAGGATGTACCTAATAAACTAACACTAACACCCCAGGAAGAACACAGTGGCCCTCGTTTAAACTCCACACTAATAGCAAGCCTCAAGCCTGATGATCATTTTTAAGGCTGCAGAACACAAATGTTCACATTCAGATCAAATTTTTACTCATCAAATCACTGCCATGGTTTTTTTTTTGTATGTTTAATCTCGGTCCATTTTTAAAAAATGCAGAATTTGATAATTGTTTACATGTTTTTATTGTTTCCATCTTAGAGTTTAAAATCACATTTAGGATTTGGTAACACTTTACAATAAGGGTCCCTTTATTAACGTTAGTGCATTATTAAGCATTAATAAACTAAGGATCTCTTTATTAATGTTTCTGTTTTTGTTAACTAGTGTCCTTAAGGTTAGGACAAAGGGCTGGGGGGTCTGCTTAGTAATGCATTACATAATATAGATAAGCAGTTGTTAAAGGCTGAATATGGAACACGGACACCATAGCGACACCCAGTGGGCAGAGGTTGCAGCTGCAACAGTAACACATTTTCCAGCCGTCGGGGCGTTGGTTCTCTGCTGATGCGTGAAGTGAGCAGCCAGCACCATGTCCAGTGATGAATCGTACAGGGTAAGGACTCATTTCTACTAATAAGTTTATTTTACAACAGTTTTTACCGTTAGAACATCTTCTGGGCTCAGAATCAGCTGCTTGACTTGTCGAGTCCTCCATTTTACACAGTCCCAGCCTCGCCTTGCGGAGCGGACTTTTTACAGCAACGGTGCCCTCTAGTGGTGGTAGATGTAAATATATACCCAGTGTCGTGCCCTTCAAAATAAAATTTTTATTTATTTTTTTAAATATAGCTTTTAAAGGAAAAACTGTACATTCATTCTGCACACCTCTAAACGCCCCGTGGAGGTTTTATTTTTTTAAATATAGATTTTTATTCAAATGTTCCATCCATTCCAACATTTAATACTTTACGTTAACGTTAATAAAGGGACCCTTATTGTAAAGTGTTATCTAGGATTTATATTAAATATAATTTTTATATAATTGTGGACTGATAAATAACCCCACCCCCGGTCGAACAGAGACACCTCCGGTCCTAAAATCACGAGAATCATTAAATAAAATCACCCGTCATAACTTTTGAGACCCTTGATGACAAAAATGATGTAACGATTACGTCTCCATGGTGACCCCCGAAGCTCATTCTGGCTGAGAAGGCGTTAGCACCAAGTTCTGGTCCTGATTTTTTTTTCTTGCACTCAATTTTGATAAATGTGACCTTTTTGCAATTATGTTTTAATTTTATAAACATGCAATAAAACGTTCAGAAAAGATAAAAACCTTTCTGCCAAAAGAACTAAACTGACCTCAATTCCCTAAACTGATTCAGTTTGTCTCCTGCGAGGACAACAATCTTTTTGTTTGCCGTTAGCATCATAATGGAGTTTAGAGAGATTTAACAGCTGCTGGGAGCAGAACAATCTGTGAATCCCAAAGAGGAAATATCTACACTCAGATTTCACGGTCCAGCTCTGTGAGATAAATGAGAAAATGATTTAAAGTCTGATGATCTAATTCTCTCTGAAGATAAACTAATGGATCCTGATGAATAAGATCAGAGAAAACAACACAGCTGGTTCTGGTTCGAAAAAACGGCATCACATCCAACTCCTTTTAATAGTAACTTATAGTAAATTTGTCAAGATAGTGACTCAAACAAGATATTACACTTCAAAATGTGATTTATTGGCAACGCTGTCTGCAGCTTAAGTTTAATGTTGAGCAAACAGGAACTCTCCGTGCATCCTGCTGGACGGAGGAATAGGAAAACACGTCCCAGGAGTGGAACGAGCTTGGCAAACACTGCTACACCCACAGCGGTAAAGTAGATCCTGACACAAAGCGTTTCACGTCTGAAGCTGTGAACAGAAAGTGAAGCGAGCACTCACTGATGACTGGCAGTTGTCCGTCTCACCAACGTCGTACAGAACCACGTCCTTAATGAAAACCGTCACCGCTTTCAGAATCAGAGACACAAACAGATTCATGTGGATGTAGTTTCTAGTGCAGTGGAGCTTCCTGGAAAAGCAGAATAAATGACTAAATTATTAGTATTCTTACCAAAAAACACCCAATAAAGATTAAGAGAACATGTGTGAACGTCATAGTTCCTCTAGTTTTACAGTCCAGTGTATATCAGTCAGAAACCCACAGGAACACATCTGAGCTGATGACCTGGGCTGACTTGTGTAAACCTGTCAAGTGATTTAAGTCAGCAGGTCGAATGAGACGGCACACAGCATGGACCAGCTGTTGATGCTGTGTGCCGTCCTCTAAAACGTAAACAGTGAAGGATGTTCACATCCTGTGCTGCTGCTCCAGAACACGAGCCAATGGCATTTCATGACCCGGAGGAGTAAACACACACACGCCTCGTTGTTTAGCCAATGACATGCAAACAGTCGGGGTGTAAATGAGGAGTGTAGGCTGCTCACCGAGATCCACAGACACCAGTTAAAACATTCAGAGTCACGTTAATGGAACCCATCCATCCATCTGAGACCCAGAAACCCAGACCTCCATTTCCTCAGCGTCAGTGACCCTCTCTAGCTCCTCCTGGGGAATCCCCAAGGTCTTTCCAGGCCAGAAAGGATTTATATTCCCTCCAGTAAATTCTACGTCTACCCCAGAATCTCCTCCCAGTGGGGTTTGCCTGGATCACCTCCAGAAGGGAGCATCGTTGTCAGATGTTTGAACCACCTCAGCTGACTCCTGTCAGTGAGGAGCAGCTAGCCATCCCACCCATTGAAAGAAGCTACTTATACTCAGAATAGTGTTTTTGGAGGTCATCATTCTAAACACATGACCATCATAAACAAACCAGTGGATCAGGAGATTTGCAGCTCCATTACAGTGACAGACCAGAACATCCTCACTGCTGCAGATGAATACCCGTTCCATCAGCTGACCTCTCTCTCCATCCTACCATGACTCCCAAACACGACACCGCCATAGCTAAACTCCTCTGCTTGAGGCACAGACTCCTGCCCACCTGGGAGGAAGCGTTCTACTTTTTTCAAGTTGAAAACCACAACCTCTGACTCTCATAACAGCTACTTCACAATCAACCGCAATTCAGGGTGCGAATTACACAGAGGCTTCCGGGGGAGCCCACTAAGACGGGGGGGGGGGGCTTGGTCCCTGAAATGCCTAGAAACAGCCCTGGGTGTGGGACTGAGTTTTGAGGGTGATCTGAATTGTATCAAATAAATAAATATTACATACTTATAAATTATTATTATTATTGTAAAGTTACAAACGTAACTTTTCAAGCACTTTGGTTTTTTTTATGCGACTATTTTCCTGTCCTGTATGTGTTTTAGCTGCATCTCCTCTCAATCCTCCAGAAAAACTGCTGCATGGCTTCTTCATTTTCAACTAATGAGTTACTTGAAATTAGCAGATCAGAAAGATCTGTCAACCGCAAAAATAGCGGAATGTGAGCTGTGCGGCCGCGCCAGTGAGGTGACGTCACCGAAGCATGGGAGCTGCAGCAGCGGAGCGCGTCAGGCACAAATGAAAGAGGAAATATGAGCAAACATGAACGATCGTGTGTTAATTATGTTTTTTGTGGTGGCGCCACTTTGAGAATGTTACTGTGGCCGTGCGCAGGACGCAGCTGCCCGGCGGAGCGCATCAGTAATCAGCGCTCTGCTGCTCTCCATCCTCTCCGCCCAAAAACAGACCCGGTACGCTGAGAGTCCAAATAAATAATGTAATATATGTAGAAACTGGATCTTTGTTCGGGCTCCCCCTGGGTGTGTAAGTTGAGGGCTTCCAGGGGAGCCCGGCGCCCTTTCAGGGGAGCCGGGCTCCCTTTAGCTCCCCCGTAATTCGAACCCTGCCGCAATTCATGGCTTGAAGACAACAACAGAACCAGATCATCTGCAAATCAAGAGACCCAAATCAAGACAAACCGTAGCAGCAGTAAAAGATTTTGCTCTGCAGGTCCATCAAGCCACGCTCCATTGTAGCTTCAGCAGGTCTACCATTGGCCTGAACAGGTTTGTGTCTGGCCAATCACAGCAGGCTTAACGCTAGAGCTGCGACAGATAAAAACTACAGAGATGGTGTCGGCTCAGGAACGGCGCTCGTTTGAAACGGCTTTGGCATCAACCTTGGACGATTTAGACTGGAGCTTTTCTTTGAGGCATGAGCAGATAGAGGTACTTGAGTCAGTTACTTTAAAAAATGGTGTATTTTCTTCTTCGATGGTGTATGGCAGACTGCCCCACTGACTGATTTCCATAGCGATGAATACGTCATGTTTGTTGCTCTGATTGGTCCTAGCGCTGTCCAATTGCGTGCAGACAGTTTGAAAGACAACCGTAGATTCCTCACGACGGGGTTGTTCCAACGGCTCGTGGCCAGACTATGTTTACATATTTAAGGTGGATTGCCAGGCTAGAGGCCCAATGGTTTCCAAACCCTTCTCTCCATTACACCTTGAGATCCTGTCTTTGAACTCCAGAAACTTGATCAAGGACCAGCCTGCACCAGCGGAGAACTTCACCTTGCAGATCTTGCTTTGCCTACATTGTGTCCAAAGGTCTGAGAGAAAAACCCTACTGGCTATTGACTTCAGCCTCGTTTTCACAAACCTGCTGCTTACCTGAAGAGACACAGTATGATGATGGCAACCATCAGAGAGATGAGCGACACACTGTGACCGACGGTGTAGCCGACTTTGACAGCGCCAAAGAACTCTCCCTGTAACAACACGTTCCATTAAAATAAACCAAGACAGTTCGTTCAAACGCACCATTTCACCTACAGTGGGATTTACACTGACCGAGTTTTCATCCATGGTGTTGTTGGGATTGTAACCACAGTCCATTATATACGAGTCCAGGCTAATTGGGGTCCAGCCATCTGCAGTGCAGGTCTTTGACAGATTACCTAAAGGGCAGAGAGTTAGAGAAAAGACTATCATTATAGCACCATGCTAAGGTCAGGTTCATGTACAAGTACAGTAATGAATGCGCACACTGAAAGGGAAGCTCTTCACATTTCCACATACTTAATTACGCCACTGTTAGATATATAAGTCTCACTGGAATTCTTACACATAATAAAAGGACTGAGAGAATCAGCTGTCCAGCTCTGTCTCAGATCAGAGACAGTTCCCGTGTGCAGCTGTCTCCATCAGCAGCTAAAGTATACCCAGGCTGCACATTCACCATCAGGACATTAGTGCAGATACGCTGTTTTTACTCTGAGGGCAGAGGTGAAAGTTCAGAGTGCAAAAGACTGATGGCTGGACTAGAAAATGGTTTTTAATCAAGCTCAGAAGAGCTGAACTCAAAGAACAAGCAAAGGATGGCAGCTAATTCAATAGGGTATTCTACAGTTGACGTCACCACGCAAAGGCTTCTGGGAAGGGTCATACTGATGAGCCGCATTAACAATAGAAAATATACAGTTTCAGAGCGTTTTGACATCGATATGAAGGCATAAAATGGAGGAAGTTGTTTTGACAAAAATAAAACATACCAGAGAGCTTTTCTTGATGGCGACCCTGCTAATTGAACTGAAGCGCTAGCTCAAATGAAAGTGAAAGTAAAAACTAACCCTCGCTAGCAGCGCTGTTGTTTTAAACGCCATTATTCCATCACGGCTCCTTCTTGAGTAATATAAAAATAAGTTCATTACTCACAGTGCTCAAGTAACATTTTCTCAAGGTAGTTTTTTAACTGTCAGGTTATCATTTGTGTCCCTACTTTTTATATTCCACTCACCTCTGGTCAAAAGACTTTTTCGTGGACGTTTGGGTGGACGAGGCTGAAGTTGGCTTCCGATTCCAGCTTCCGATTCGGGAAATAGCTAAAGGGCAATTCCACTCAATTTTTCTCTACTCTGACCATCTTTAATCAGC
Organism: Aphyosemion australe; assembly: GCA_006937985.1. NCBI lineage: Eukaryota > Metazoa > Chordata > Actinopteri > Cyprinodontiformes > Nothobranchiidae > Aphyosemion > Aphyosemion australe. Next base: position 303,506 of record SSNS01000196.1, on the reverse strand, counting down.
TCTAGCTCCAAAACTACAACACGTATTCTCTTCAAACCTGTGCTGGATTATTTTACACTAATAGCAGATTACATAAAACATAGTTTGTGATTTGTGAAACCTTTTTCTGATTTGTGAAACTTCAAAGAAGCCAGATTTATGCATTTTTTTAGCATCTGGCCCACACTGGAAGTGGCCTAGCTCCCAAAGTACAACACTTATTCTCTTCAAACCAGTGCTGGATTATTCTACACTAATAGTAGATTACATAAAACATAGTTTGTGATTTGTGAATCCTTTTTCTGATTTGTGAAACTTCAAAGAAGCCAGATTTATGCATTTTTAAACATCTGGCCCACACTGGAAGTGGTGTAGCTCCCAAAGTACAACACTTATTCTCTTCAAACCTGTGCTGGATTATTTTACACTAATAGCAGGTTACATAAAACATAGTTTGTGATTTGTGAAATCTTTTTCTGATTTGTGAAACTTCCAGAAAGTCAGATTTATGCATTTTTTTAGCATCTGGCCCACACTGGAAGTGGCCTAGCTCCCAAAGTACAACACTTATTCTCTTCAAACCAGTGCTGGATTATTCTACACTAATAGCAGATTACATAAAACATAGTTTGTGATTTGTGAATCCTTTTTCTGATTTGTGAAACTTCAAAGAAGCCAGATTTATGCATTTTTNCCCGAACCGCAGCGTGCACCCCCACAAATCTTACATCAAAACGACCGGCTCGGTCGTGGGAGGTGTGCTATTACTTTTCTTAGCGTTTCGAGTTACCATGGCAACGGTATTAGCAAAAAAGTGCGCAAAAACTTCCCCGTCATTACATTTGAACCAAAAAAAAATGTGCACCCCCACAAATCTTACATCAAATCGACCGGCTCGTTCGGGGGAAGGTGTACTATTACTTTTCTTTGCGTTTTGTGTTACCATGGCAACGTTATTAGCAAAAAATGCTGCGCACAACCACCCCCCTCATTACGTTTGGTTGTAATTTCTACGAACAAGTTCACAACTGTACCAAACTTGGTATGTGTCATCACACAAACACTGCCTACACATTCATGTGGTCATTTGTTGAATGTGCCACAGCGCCCCCTACATCCATTTCAAACCTTAATAACTTCTACAAACAAGTTCACAACCGTACCAAACTTGCTATGTGTCATCACACAAACACTGCCTACACATTCATGTGGTCATTTGTTGAAATTAATTTAGCTCCGCCCCTTTAGAGACGGTTTCCTCTAAATAAAACACGCAATATCTGATTCTCACAAAACTTCACAGAAATGACGTTTGTACACCTAAGAACTGCTCAAAAGGATTTTATTCATATTTAGAAACAGCGCCCCCTAGATTTTTACAACCAGCTATATCTCCATAATGCAACATCAGATCCACACCAAATTTTGTGTGCTTTGTTGTGGGTCACTGTTTAACACATCGGTTTGATTACTGTACACCCCCCACCCCCCCAAAAAAGGAAGCAGCTATAACATCTGTTTAAAAGCTTGGCTTTTCACATGATTTTAAACATCGGTATTGGGAGCTCAGTAGAGCACTACTGACTGTTTTAGAAGATCACTCATTACACCACCTACTGGTGACATGCAGTTTATTAGCAAGCTTATAGGACAAGTTGAGGAGGGGTTGAGATGCTGATGATGTGGTGCACATTGGTCTATGACACATGGCCACCACCTTGCGCCACGGGGCAGGCCCCTTTTAAAATTTCTTCAGGAATTTTCTAGTTAATAACTTCTCCGAACAAGGTCAGAACAGTACCACATTTGATATGTGTCATCACACTAATACTGCCTACACATTCATATGGTCATTTCTTAAATCTGCAACAGCGCCCCCTACATCCATTTCAAACTTTAATAACTTCTACAAACAAGGTCACAACGGTACCAAACTTGCTATGTGTCATCACACAAACACTGCCTACACATTCATGTGGTCATTTGGTGAATGTGCCACAGCACCCCCTACATCCATTTTAACCCTTAATAACTTCTACAAACAAGTTCAGAACTGTACCAAACTTGCTATGTGTCATCACACAAAGACTGCCTACACATTCATGTAGTCATTTGGTGAATCTGCAACAGCGCCCCCTACATCAATTTCAAACCTTAATAACTTCTACAAACAAGTTCACAACGGTACCAAACTTGCTATGTGTCATCACACAAACACTGCCTACACATTCATGTGGTCATTTGGTGAATCTGCTACAGCGCCCCCTACATCAATTTCAAACCTTAATAACTTCTACAAACAAGTTCACATCCGTACCAAATTTGAAATGTGTCATCACACAAACACTGCCTACACATTCATGTGGTCATTTGGTGAATGTGCCACAGCACCCCCTACATCCATTTTAACCCTTAATAACTTCTACAAACAAGTTCAGAACTGTACCAAACTTGCTATNCAGATTTATGCATTTTTTTAGCATCTGGCCCACACTGGAAGTGGCCTAGCTCCCAAAGTACAACACTTATTCTCTTCAAACCAGTGCTGGATTATTCTACACTAATAGCAGATTACATAAAACATAGTTTGTGATTTGTGAATCCTTTTTCTGATTTGTGAAACTTCAAAGAAGCCAGATTTATGCATTTTTAAACATCTGGCCCACACTGGAAGTGGTGTAGCTCCCAAAGTACAACACTTATTCTCTTCAAACCTGTGCTGGATTATTTTACACTAATAGCAGGTTACATAAAACATAGTTTGTGATTTGTGAAATCTTTTTCTGATTTGTGAAACTTCCAGAAAGTCAGATTTATGCATTTTTTTAGCATCTGGCCCACACTGGAAGTGGCCTAGCTCCCAAAGTACAACACTTATTCTCTTCAAACCAGTGCTGGATTATTCTACACTAATAGCAGATTACATAAAACATAGTTTGTGATTTGTGAATCCTTTTTCTGATTTGTGAAACTTCAAAGAAGCCAGATTTATGCATTTTTAAACATCTGGCCCACACTGGAAGTGGTGTAGCTCCCAAAGTACAACACTTATTCTCTTCAAACCTGTGCTGGATTATTCTACACTAATAGCAGATTACATAAAACATAGTTTGTGATTTGTGAATCCTTTTTCTGATTTGTGAAACTTCAAAGAAGCCAGATTTATGCATTTTTTTAGCATCTGGCCCACACTGGAAGTGGCCTAGCTCCCAAAGTACAACACTTATTCTCTTCAAACCAGTGCTGGTGTCATGGTCCAGGGTGAGCTACCTGTGTCTGAGTCTTGTTTGCAGGTGGGCGTGTCTGAGAGTTCCCAGCTGCAGCTAATCCTGTCATCAAGGCCCAGGGGATTTAAGGAGCAGTGTGACTCAACACCACGCCGGATGATTACTCAGTTTGGGTAGCTCTAGCCTTCTGACCTGTCTGCCATAGTTTGTTGCACTTGCAAACCTGTCTCCTGCCAATTCAGTAACCTGCCTGTCCTTCCTCCAGGTTCTCAGCATCATCTCACCTCTACTTCATACCTGACCGGATACCTGCACGCCACGTCATACTGCTATTCCCCTGGCCGCTCGCTCTCAGCCGCTCACCTGACCTCGCCATCCTCCTCCAGCTCACCCAGACCTACTCTGCCCTCTCCTCACGCTTCACAGCCCCCAGGAACCCGTAAGCCCTTCAGAGCTCTACATTCTCACCAGTCCTCCTAAATACTCACTCGCTCTCCTTTCCCAGAACCCCTTTTGGATATCCTGCTACCTGTTGTCGCAGCGCCTTCAGTTCTCGTTATCTACCCTCCGAACTTCTTTATTTTTGTAATAAATTATTATTATTTCTACTTACCTGGTTCTGTGTGTGATTCTGTATGTCGTGGGTCAAGAAGCTGCCCCTCAACATGACAGCTATAGTTTTGGTTGGGCCAATCACAGCTATTTATATTGTGGGCCAATCACAGTGCGGGAGTAGCCGATGGCGTCAGCGCTGCAGCCGCGAACACAAACAACATGGCGGCAACGCAGGAACCACGTTCATTTGAAACGGCTTTGTCATCAACATTGGATTATTTAGACTCCAACGTGCGTAAGTCTGTCGGCTATACTTAGTGGCTTCTTATTGTTATCAAACAAAGTAGTGCAATGTCCCAGTACACCTGATATTCACATGTTTTTACACAAAAACGACAGAAATCATTGACGCCATTAGTGGGTCCCGCTTTTCCATCGCTGTGATTACGTCACGTTGTTCGTTACTCTGATTGGTCCTAGCGCTATCCAATTGCGTGCTGACAGTTTGAAAGACAACCGTAGATCCCGCCCCACGACTGAGAGCCGTCAATGGTTCGTGGCCAGACTATATATTCACATATATAGGATGGCTTGCCAGGCTAGCGTATCGGAGCTCTTCTGGTGAAGACTTCAGATTTCTGCCTGAATCTCTAAGTAGTTTGAAACAGAAAGCAATGCAAGGGTGTATAATTATTGTTAGCTTTAACCGCCTCAAAATTAGATGAATCCACTTTAGTCTTGGCTCTGCTGTGACTAGCTGTTAGCCCATCAGTCCAGTTAGAATTAATCTCCATCTTTCCAAACTGAACTCAGTAAAACTACAACAGCAGCCAAGATATACATTTTTATAACCTTTCCACAAAGCTTACTTAGATAGACATAAACTGATGCCTTATGACCTCAACATAAATCATGCAAAAATAATGAATCTAAAAAATCTACAGCATGTTAGTTCTTTAGGTAAAATTTCTATAAAATTCTTTATATTGGAAAACCTTTTGATGTTTAACATAAAGCCCCTGATATATTTGCCTCCTCCTAACCTGCCTGACTGCTGGCAAATCTCATAATTTCCCTTTTCCTTCCCTCCTGAAATCCCCCGACCCACCTGTTCAGAAGAGCAAAGNCTAGAAGAACTCATTACCCTGGCCATAAAGATTGAGAAAAGACTCAGAGATCGTCCTAGAGGTCTATCCTCTGCTCCAATGGTCCCATTACCTCCCACCAGAACATCACAGAGTCCAGTCACACCCCCTCCCGGGGAAGAACCAATGCAAATTGGAAGGACCCGATTAACCCAGGAGGAACGACAACGTCGGTTAACCTCCAATCTCTGCCTCTACTGTGGTCAGCCTGGTCACGTGGTCTCCAACTGTCAGCTACGTTTAAAAGGCCAAGCCCACCAGTAGTTCCGGGTCTACTGGTGGGTGGTAACGGCGAAGATTCCAATTCCCGATGTTCTCTTCCGTGTACTGTGATGTATAACCAAGGTACTTGTGTTTTGAAGGCTCTGCTGGATTCCGGCTGCGAACGGAACATGCTGGATCTAACGGTAGTCAACAAGCTTGGCATCCCCACGATTCCCCTCCCCACTCCGTTGAGAGCATCATCCCTGGACGGAAACTCCCTTACCGCTATTACACACCAGACTGTGCCGGTAAACCTGCTTGTCTCAGGCAATCATCATGAAACGATTTCCTTCTTTGTGTTCCCATCTCCCCATTCACCAGTGGTCCTGGGGCACGACTGGCTGGTCACTCACAATCCCCAAGTCGACTGGAAGTTGAGCCAAGTATCCGCCTGGAGTAATTTCTGTTTGTCCCATTGTCTCCACTCTGCTTCACTTTCTGTTCCAGCTCCAGTCTCCAACCCACCGGTTCCTCCTGACCTGTCAGGAATACCTGAGGCCTATCATGACCTACATCAGGTGTTCAGTAAGGACCGAGCCTCCTCTCTGCCTCCCCACAGACCCTACGACTGTGGGATCGACCTCCTGCCGGGTGCTCCTCTCCCGTCAAGCAGGTTGTATAGCATCTCAAAACCAGAACATGACTGCATGGCCACATACATTTCAGAATCACTGGCATCAGGTATCATCAGACCCTCCACCTCTCCACTAGGGGCAGGCTTCTTTTTTGTGGCCAAAAAGGATGGGTCCTTAAGGCCATGTATTGATTACCGGGGCCTGAACCAAATCACCATCAAAAACAAATATCCCCTTCCTCTGCTTGCTTCAACCTTTGAACCCGTACAGGATGCCACCCTTTTCACCAAACTGGATCTCCGCAATGCATACCACCTGGTTCGGATCAGAGAGGGTGACGAGTGGAAAACGGCCTTTAAGACACCCCTGGGTCACTTCGAATACCTTGTCATGCCATTTGGCCTCACTAATGCCCCTGCTGTGTTTCAATCCCTGGTGAATGCAGTCCTCAGTGACTACCTCAATAAGTTCGTAACCGTTTACCTGGATGACATTCTCATTTTTTCCAGATCCCCCACTGAACACAGACAACATGTCCGAGCTGTCCTTCAGCGCCTCCTGGAGAACCGTCTTTATGTGAAGGCAGAGAAGTGTGGATTCCATGTCACCTCTGTCAAATTCCTCGGATTCATTCTGGAGAGCGGGCGGCTGAAGACAGACCCGGACAAGGTCAACTCCGTTCTCACCTGGCCAACTCCCACCACACGTAAGGAACTGCAACGTTTTCTGGGCTTTGCTAACTTCTACCGTCGCTTTATTAAGGATTACAGTCAAACTGCCACCCCACTCACTCAACTCACCTCTGTCAATAAACCCTTCATATGGTCCCCTGCGGCCGAGGAGTCTTTCCAGGCCCTCAAGTCTAAGTTCACCCAAGCACCCGTTCTTACCCGTCCTGACACATCCTCTCAGTTTACACTGGAAGTGGATGCCTCTGACTCTGGTGTAGGTGCTGTTCTCTCCCAGGTCTCGCCATCTGACCATCGCCTCCATCCGTGTGCATTCTTTTCCCGGCGTCTCTCGGCAGCAGAGCAGAACTACGACGTCGGGGACCGGGAACTGCTGGCCATAAAACTGGCACTGGAGGAATGGCGGCACTGGCTGGAGGGAGCGGAGCATCCCATCATCATTTGGACCGACCACAAGAATCTGTCATACCTGAAGGAAGCCAAGAGGCTAAACCCCCGTCAGTCCCGCTGGTCGTTGTTTTTCTCTCGTTTCCATTTCATCATCTCTTTCAGACCCGGATCTAAGAACGTGAAACCAGACGCCTTGTCCAGATTGTACTCTGCAGATAAAGACCCCGAACCAGCCTCCATCCTGCCACCATCCTGCATCGTTGGTGCCGTCTCTTGGGACATTACCAATAAGATCCTGGAAGCCCAACGAACGGAGCCTGACCCAGGTACTGGTCCACCACACAAGACCTACGTACCTACCCGTGTTAGAGGTACCCTTATTCATTGGGCACACACGGCCAAGTTTTCCATCCACCCGGGGGTTGGTCGCACTCTAGCGCTCCTCCGTAGGTCCTTCTGGTGGCCCTCCATGTTCAAAGACGTCCGTGAATACATCAGTGCCTGTCACACCTGTGCCCGGAACAAAAGCAGCAATCAGCCTCCCTGTGGTCTCCTCAGTCCTCTCCCGGTACCCACTCGTCCTTGGTCTCATATTGCCCTGGACTTTGTCACCGGTTTACCCCCATCCAATGGGTTTTCTGTCATCCTCACTGTAGTTGATCGTTTCTCGAAGTCCTGTCACCTGGTTCCCCTTAAGTCACTGCCGTCCTCTGCTGAAACTGCTAACCTTCTCATTAAACATGTCTTCCGTTTGCATGGCATCCCCTCCGAGATCCTGTCTGACCGGGGTCCCCAGTTCCTGTCCCGGGTCTGGAAGGAGTTCGCCAGCCACCTGGGGGCTCGGGTCGCTCTCAGCTCAGGATTCCATCCACAAACCAACGGGCAGTGTGAAAGGATGAACCAGGAACTTGAGGCCATGCTCCGGTGTGTGTGTTCCTCCAACCCCTCTGGCTGGAGTTCACAACTTCCTTGGGTTGAATATGCCCATAACGCACACACCTCTGCTTCCACCGGCCAGTCCCCTTTCGAAACTGCCCTTGGATACCAACCTCCTCTGTTTCCGTCTGACCCGACCTCTCCAACCTCCGCTCCCCAGTTCATCCGCCGGGCCCGGCGCACCTGGGCACAGACTAGGGTCGCTCTGCAACGGACCGCGGAACGCAACCGTCGTCTGGCTGACCGCCACAGGCGCCCGGCACCAGCATACACCCCGGGGCAGAAGGTCTGGCTCTCCACTAGGGACATCAAGTTAAAAGACACCACTAAAAAGTTGGCGCCCAAGTTCATTGGTCCGTACACCATCAGTGATGTCCTCAGTCCTACCTCTGTCCGTCTGTCCTTGCCCTCGTCCATGAAGGTCCATCCTGTGTTCCATGTTTCCCTGCTGAAACCTGTCTTGTCCAGTCCACTGTGTCCTCCGCCTGCTCCGCCTCCACCTGCTCGGCTTGTCGGGGGCGGACTGGTTTATCCTGTACGTCGGCTCCTGGATGTCCGTCGCCGCGGCCGTGGCTTCCAGTACCTGGTGGACTGGGAGGGTTACGGGCCCGAGGACCGCTCCTGGGTTCCTCGGGCCTTCATCACCGATCCCGTCCTCATCAGTGACTTCGAGGCCTCTCGTGCTGCCTCCTCCTCCGCCTCCTCCTCCTCTGCTCGGCCGCCGGGTGGCGTCCGTTGAGGGGGGGGTACTGTCATGGTCCAGGGTGAGCTACCTGTGTCTGAGTCTTGTTTGCAGGTGGGCGTGTCTGAGAGTTCCCAGCTGCAGCTAATCCTGTCATCAAGGCCCAGGGGATTTAAGGAGCAGTGTGACTCAACACCACGCCGGATGATTACTCAGTTTGGGTAGCTCTAGCCTTCTGACCTGTCTGCCATAGTTTGTTGCACTTGCAAACCTGTCTCCTGCCAATTCAGTAACCTGCCTGTCCTTCCTCCAGGTTCTCAGCATCATCTCACCTCTACTTCATACCTGACCGGATACCTGCACGCCACGTCATACTGCTATTCCCCTGGCCGCTCGCTCTCAGCCGCTCACCTGACCTCGCCATCCTCCTCCAGCTCACCCAGACCTACTCTGCCCTCTCCTCACGCTTCACAGCCCCCAGGAACCCGTAAGCCCTTCAGAGCTCTACATTCTCACCAGTCCTCCTAAATACTCACTCGCTCTCCTTTCCCAGAACCCCTTTTGGATATCCTGCTACCTGTTGTCGCAGCGCCTTCAGTTCTCGTTATCTACCCTCCGAACTTCTTTATTTTTGTAATAAATTATTATTATTTCTACTTACCTGGCTCTGTGTGTGATTCTGTATGTCGTGGGTCAAGAAGCTGCCCCTCAACATGACAGAATCATCCGGCCAACCGAACGACCCCAGTACAGAATCCCATCCGCCAGTAACAGTCCCACCTGCCATTTCCGATGCCTTAGCCCGACATGAACACTCCATTCAGACTCTCCTGGAACAGGTATCTAATGTTAACCAGCGGTTATTTCAGATGGACGCCACGTTGCGTCACCTCACTGACACCTTAGTTCCCCCGGAACCTTCAGCCCAGCCTTCGGTTTCCTCCTCGTCCGCACTTCCGGTTCCGTGTCCCGCAGAAAGATTCCGGGTTGCCGACGCACCGCCAGCNCTACATCAATTTCAAACCTTAATAACTTCTACAAACAAGTTCACAACCGTACCAAACTTGATATGTGTCATCACACAAACACTGCCTACACATTCATGTGGTCATTTGTTGAAATTACTTTAGCTCCGCCCCCTTACAGATGGTTTCCTCTATATAAAACATGCAATATCTGATTGTCACAAAACTTCACATAAATGACATTTGTACACCTAAGAACTGCTCAAAAGGATTTTTTTTGCATTTAGAAACAGCACCCCCTAGATTTTTACAACCAGCTATTTCTCCATAACGCAGCATCAGATCCACAACAAATTTTGTGTGCTTTGTTGTGGGTCAATGTTTAACACATCGGTTTGGTTACTGTACAAAAAAGTAAGCAGCTATAACATCTGTTTAAAAACTTGGGTTTTCACACAATTTTAAACACCGGTACTGGGAGCTCAGCAGAGCACTAATGACTGTTTTAGAAGATCACTCATTACACCACCTACTGGTGACATGCACAGTTTATTAGCAAGCTCATACGACAAGTTGAGGAGGGGTTGAGATGCTGATGATGTGGTGGCGCACACTGGTCTATGACACACGGCCACCACCTTGCGCCACGGGGCAGGCCCCTTTTAAAATTTCTTCAGGAATTTTCTAGTTCTTCTTATTATTCTTCCGTATACGTTAATACAGCCCGAACCGCAGCGTGCACCCCCACAAATCTTACATCAAAACGACCGGCTCGGTCGTGGGAGGTGTGCTATTACTTTTCTTAGCGTTTCGAGTTACCATGGCAACGGTGTTAGTAAAAAAGTGCGCAAAAACTTCCCCCTCATTACGTTGAACCCCTCATTACGTTTGAACATCAAATATTGTAGATGTTATGTTCATCAAGAGCAGCTGGGAGTTGTTTAGGCACAACATTTTACAAGATCTTGGAGAAGAACAGAAGTTTAGAGATGGGTGTGAAGCTGCTATGGATTGAAAGCAGCAGGAAAAGTTGCGAGGGCAGGAGGTGGGGATGAAGAAACTGACAGGTTGAAGAAAATGCAGTGGTGATCTGAGATATAAACATCCTCGGGAGAAACGCTGTCAACATTTAAACCCAGGGTAAAAACAAGGTCCAGAGTATGTCCCCTGGTGTGTGTGGGACCAGAAACTGAGAAAGTCAATGAGCTCCTAGCAAAGTGGTCAGAGTCATCAAAGTGAATGTTTAAAATCACCAACAATCACCAGCCTGGACAGCTTCACAGTGGAGGATAAAAAGTCACTAAACTCCTAAAGGATAAAAGAGTCTGGTGTACGAGATGGTAGCTGGGACATTACCGAAGGACAGCGGACAAAAGCAAGGCGGACAGGAAAAGGTTAGTAGAGAAAACATTGAAAAAGTTGCTAGTAACTGCATCAGCTCCAAACACAGGCGCCATCTTTTTTCAGAACCTGAATGATGAGAACAGAACCTTCCAGACTGCCGAGCACCTAGCCACACAGAAGTCAGCAGGGGCCATATCCAGAACTGGGTTGGCCCAGGCCACGGCCCACAGGGCAGAAGGAAACATGGACCTAACAGCAACTCCACCTGAAACAGAAGAATTTAAATTAGAATCAAATTCAATTTGGGTTCAATATGATGTCATAACGTCACGATTATGAAAGATGGACTAAGATCAGCGCTCCTTTAGCAAGACTGAAAGTATTTTATTACAGAGAAGAACAAAAGATGCTGGACATGAGTATTAGGAGTGAATAATTAATAACTTAATACTTGGCCTTGAACAATAAAAAAATGATTGTTATCAAAGGTTCTTACTCTAAGCAGTCAGTTGAGAAGAGTGGAGATTTCCAGCAGAACAGGGAGTGGAAAACGGAGAAGTCTGATGGAGCTTCTCTGCACAGGAGTTTCTCTGGAAGCAGGAACCAGTTTTCTAGTCAATGACAGGAACAAAGTTAGAGGTCAGCAGGTTAAGGTTCAGCCTAAAACTACACAGAACAAGGTGCAGCCTGATTTTCACCATTAGAATAAATGAAGTGGTGTTGGCGTGAGGTCCCCAGAGATCTTTATAATCTTCCTTTCGGACGAGCTGATGAGATTCAGCAGCGGGAATCCCCATCCTGCTGGGATTGGA